>CM038793.1:81070485-81670485 GCA_021764765.1 Vicia sativa | reverse complement strand
GGTCAACCGATCATCTCTCATCCAAAATCTTTATTATGAAAAGAGTGAGGTGAAACAAAGTTCACTTTTATTAAGTGTATGGAATAAAGTACTTAAGTCATTGGGTTACCCTTTAATGGCCTAAATACTTTACATTTTAATTAAATCGTCGGGCTATCCTCTAACGATTTACTTAAATACCATAGCACCATGTTTTTTTTGTTTTGTAGAAAAATTGATTTTTGAAAATAACTCGACGTTGGATCGAGGTTTGAGAAGAAGACTCGACGTTGGGTCGAATTTTATTGAAAGTGTTTTAAATGTTTGGTGAATGGAGAAAGAATAGGATCGAGATAATTGTAAATCACAAATAAAATCGACAAAGCCCATACAAGGTGGCCAACCTAAGCATAAAACAATTTAGATTACATGTGTACTAGCAAAGTGGGCTAGTCTACTAAGACGACCAATTGGGACAATTGATCGAAATAGGCTCACTGTAAGAAGGCCCATGATCAAGCGTACATGTGTGCATGTGTGGTCATCGCGACGCTTCGTAGCTTTGTCGACTTACGGGTTTAAAAATGATTTACAAATATTAGTTTTAAAAAAAGTTTTTTTTAGTTTTGTGTAAGTGACAGTTAAATTAAATAAAATAAATGTGTACTAAATTATTACAAGAATTGTTTTTTGGGAGAGGGATACATGAATTATAAAAGGGGATTAAACGGTAAAATAAAATAGAAAGCGGTAAATTAATTACAACGCAACAAGGGGATTGGGATACATATTTTCAAATGGGGATAAATTGAAATTAAAAAGAAAACGGTAAATTAATTATGTAAAAGCATACAAACAGAAACTAAATGCGGGGAAATTTAAATACCGATGATTGTATTTTATTTTATTAATTAGAATAGATTATATGAACTGATTCTAAGAAATGCAACCATTATATCACAATATAATTCGAATTTATTTACCGATGAATAAATAAAAATAATATGTATATAGTATAATAATACTAAATATAAGAAATAAATATAATATGTATATTTACAATAATAAATATAAGAAATAAAAAAAAAAACATGTATAATTATATTTACAGTATAAAATATAAAATAAAATAAAAATGCAAGTATATTGTATGTACATTATTAAATATTAAATAAAAAATAAAAACAGTAATATGGATACGCTAATGAACAAGAATAAATGCTAATTGAAAATGATTGTTTCGAATAATCCTCGAATGTCTACACAAACAATAAACTCGTTAGTAGCATGAGTGAGATGAAAATGAAATTGCAATAAAAATTAGAATACGATTAGTAATTACAAGCTATAGAATCGAGAATGAAACTAGTATAAAATGTATATGAACGGAAGGACTAAAACAATTAAATATGCGAGTGATTCGATTCGCAAAGGAACCAAAACCAAAGAAACTTACATCATTATTCAATTTAAAATCGAAACAAACTAAAATTAAACCGGACAAATCCGGGCAGCAACTATGCCATCGGTTATTTAAGAAAAACATGTTGTCCCATGAGCTTCTCGGTTAAATTCACACGCACGAAAATGCGGTATCATTGTCAAACCATCATCGAAGCTAAATTTGAATGTCAACCGACTACAAACTTCAATAAAAAAAAACTAAAATGATAATAACACAAAATATGGTGTTCTAACATGTTTCTCGGTTAGATTTTCACGCGAGTAACGCGGTATAATCATTAAACCGTCATTGAAACTATTCTTGAATATTATTCAAATACAAACTATAATCGAAATAAAAAATGAAAATAAGATAATATAATGGTTCCTCTGTTAAATCGTACGCGAGTAACGCGGCTAATCATAAAAACCTTCATTGAAATCGAACATGGATACCTTTGCCGCAAACTCATTGAAATTTAAGCGTGCCTAAACATAGTGTTGACACCCACACAAACAAAACAGCACCGACATATAGTATAAAATCAATTCATACTCGATAAAATAGAACTTCGATGCCACAATCCCAATGAAATTTCGAACCGAAAATTCAAACCAAATATTGATACACATTAAACTTGTATTAACATTTTTCCAAAGATTTTCCCAGAGTAATTATTCTAAACTTAATAACAAAACAAGTTTGGTAATGTCAACAGCCTTATTCCTCTTAAACTGACACAAACACAACAATTAACAGCAGTTTCCAATTTACCCACAGCACAGGAATTAACACATACTAGCAGAACCAAGTTCTTCCAGAAACTACACAAAGTCATACAAGCCTCAAAATGAAAACCAGATTTCACAGTATGCTTCAAAACACATTATCACATTATACCCAAGTTTTTTTTTACGGATGACAGCATAACAGTTAACTACAAAATATATAAAACGAGCGAAATCGAGATTACCCTGAGTCTAAGAAATGCGATTTACAGAAGCTGGAATTGGTGAAACCGATGCTGTTGTTAATGTTGATTCGACTGAAGAAGAGAGGAACAGCGAAATAGTATGAGCTATGAAGGAGAAACAGTGAGTGAAATGGATGAGGTTGGAAACGCGGTGACAGGGAGTTTTATGGAGGGTTACGGCGAGAGGAATGGGGGCTGTCACCGGTGAGGGTTATGGATATGGAGACGGCAGAGAGTGTGTGAGCGGCAGAATGAGAGAGAACGACAGAGGATGTATAGAGGACAGGGGGTTTCGACGGTGAACGGTGAAGGGAACAGGGACTGCGGTTGTAACGAGAATAGAAGGTAACGGGTAGAAGGTGAGATGGTTCTGGGTTGTAACGAGAACAGAAGGAGGATTGATGGAAAGATAGAAGGTTGAGGTTACAATGGACAGAAGAAGTGAGAAATAGGGAGGTTGTTTGGTAGCTCGCAGCGAATACAGTGAGACGGCAAGGAGGTGGCTGGGATTGAGTTATTACAAAGAGAAAGGGAGGACCGTGGATAGTGAAGAAGATGAGATTTTTTTATAATTTGGTTTTCGTTTTCTATCCGCCTCTTTGTTTGTTCCGTTTTTTTACAAATTGGCCTCCCCCCAACAGCAAGACTAAGATACATATATATACAATACAATTAGGTTTCCCAATTTTTTTAAAATGCCAATAATACCCCTAATTATAAATTGGGCTACAAAGCCCAAAAGAGCAAAAATTAATCTATTCAAAAGAGTTTTTGTTTTGATTTTTGGAGACAAAAATTAGACACTTAAAATTGTCAAAAACGGTAAAAGTTCGGACAATAAATTATCCGAAAAATAAAATAATTACATTAAAGTAAAATACAGGTATCAAAGATTGAAGAAAAATTATCAAAATAATTAAAATAGAAATAAAATAATAATACAGAATACCCGGTTGTAAAATACTCACAGTAAAAAACGAGTTTTCGAAATGTACCAAAACAATTAGGGAGAACACATTTTTATGCTTTACGCGATACGTAAATTCATAAAGCAGTGAGTAAAAGATGAAAATTTGAAATATTTTCCCCGCTAATTTTCGCACAGCGTCGAACCGCTTTTAACAATCAGTTTATAAAACCGAAATATCGATATCATCGATGTATAAGTAAATTAAAATAATGCAATAAACAGACAGAGAAGTAAAAATGCATGAAGTAAGATAACAAGTAATTTATAATTAAAAATGATGCAAATATCGATTTAAACTGACTTTTGGTCAATTTAAAGACGACGTAATGATGTGAATGCAATGAGTGAATGACTGTTTTTTTTATAAACAAAATGCGAGTAGAAAAATTGCAGGGTAAAATTTGGGGTGCAACAGATGGTAATCACAAAGTACACAATTAAATTCTCCTTAACATATATGTACTCTTTCAAAAATTGCTTAATAACCAATCCTGAATCTCCCATAATTTCGACATTCCTTGCCCCTAATTCTAGCAGAAGTTCAAGTCCAATTATTAAAGACTCGTATTCAGATTCATTGTTAGTGCAGACACCATCGATTGTATACTTGAACTCTGCTGGGATTCCATTTGGAGAAATTATGATTCCTCCTATTCCAGCGCCATTCTTATGACTAGAACCGTAAAAGTATAATTTCCATGGCACCAAATCGACATAGTTTTGGGGAATAGAAACCATTGAATGGTCGACAAGAAAATCTGTCACTATCTGCCCTTTCATTGCTTTTAAAGGAAAATACGTCAGGGAGTATTCCATTAACGCTAGTGCCCATTTGCCAATTAGAATGTGCAAATTGGTTTAGACAACATATGCTTAATAATATCAAAATGAGAAGAGACATACACGTCAACTGGCTTTATATACTACTTCAGTTTAACATAAGAAAAATACAAACACAGGCGTAGTTTTTCTATGTCACTATACCTAGTTTCAAGATCATTTAACATTCGACTAAGGTAATATACAGGTCTTTCGACACTATTTCCACCTTCTTTCACTAACATACTTCCTATAGTCGTATCTGAGGCCGCAATATATAACCTCATAGGCCTATTTCTAACTGGAGGCGCTAAAATTGGAGGCTTTACTAAGTATTCTTTGATCTTGTCGAAAGCCTCTTGGTGTTCTTTTCGCCAAATGAAATCCTCATTCTTCAGTCGAAGTAGTGGTGAAAAAGCTTTAGTTTTTCCACTTAAGTTGGATATAAACCTCCTCGAGAAATTTATTTTATCCAACAAAGACTGAAGTTCTTTTTTGGTCGACGGAGGCGTGACGTCCATGATGGCTTTGGTCTTGCTTTGATTTACTTCTATGCCTTTTTTATGCACCACAAAGCCAAGAAAATCACCTGCCTGCACACAAAAGACACATTTTAATGGATTCATTTTTATTCCATATTTCCTCACCATTTCAAAGGATGTTCGAAGATGTTGCAGATGTGTCGATTTATTGTTTCAATTTATCACAATATCATCAATATAAACCTGCATAAACTCTTCAATAAAATCATGGAACATAGAATTCATTATCCTTTGATAGGTTGCTTCGGCATTTTTGAGGCCGAATGGCATGACCACCCATTCATATGTTCCTAATGCCCCTGGGAAACGGAATGCCTTTTTCGGCACATCTTCATCTGCAATAAAAATTTGGTTATAACCAACATAGCCATCAAGCATACTTAAATATTCAAAACCAGCGGCATAATCGACCAATATTTATGCCACAGGCATGGAATATTCATCTTTAGGAGTGGTAGCATTTAAATCTCTAAAGTCAATGCACACTCTTAATTTACCATTTTTATTCATGACTGGCACAATATTTGCCAACCATTCGACATACCCCGTAGTTCTGATGAACTTGCTCTTGAGGAGCCTTTCGACTTCCTCTTTGATCTTCGACATTATTGATAGAGCAAAACGTCGAGGTGTTTGCTTCACTGGCCTTTTCCCAGCTTTTATTGGCAATTTTAATTTGACCAAATCCTTGCTTAAACCAGGCATTTCATTATAGTCCCAAGCAAAACAATCTTTAAATTCTTTTAATAAAGACATTACCTCAGACTTTATTATTTTGTAGATGTTTGCGCTGATATAAGTTAGTCTTTTATCACCCTTTTTGCTAAGATCTATCTCTTCTAAGCGATCTTGTGGCTGCATCTTTTCAGGCGCCATAGGATCCCTTTCGAAACCCAAAGGTTCATTGTCATATATGCAGTCAAAACGCTGCCCATTGACGTATTCGTGGACTTCTATTTTCTTATCTGGTGGTTTTGGCTTGATAGCCAAGATGAAATCTTTCTCCAAAATTTGAACTTTATTGGCTTTGACAGCCATATTTTCTTCAGCTTCTAATGCCGAATTTATTTTGTTTTCGGCAATATACACCAAAATCTTCCTCAGAGCTTCAAGCTCAGACATTAGTGTCACTGATGTCTCCCTAACCTATCAATCGGTTTACAACATATGGATCCTCTAAGGGCTCCACATCCCATATGAAACCATGGGTTTCATGTAAGGGAAACAAATGCCTCATTTAAATTGGCATATACTTCCTCTCCAGGCTGACAAGGCGAAATATTGGCCAATTTCCTGTCGAACTCCTTTCCAATATTCTTCACATCAGCCATGAAATATCCTTGATCAACTTCAATATTCTCTACAATGCCGTCTTCTCTCCATATTATTAAATGTTGGTGCATATAAGATGGCACAACTCCAACTCCATGAAGCAATTCTCTGCCAACCAGCAGATTGTAACTTGGCTTACCCTGGATCACCATGAATATGGTCGGCCTTGTCACTAAACTGACAGTTATGTATACTTGAATCACTCCCATGGTGTTTCAAGTTCGACCTTCGTAGTTTGATAAGACCACATTGTAGGGTCTGATATCGGTGTCGAACTTACCGATTTTCTTTAAGATATGATGTGGCATAATATTAACTGTTGCGCCACAATCTACCAACACTTTGTTGATAGCAGTTTCTTCGAATTTCGCCTTGATCAACAAGGGCTTCAGATGGTTCCTCATAGCCATGTCGGGCCTTTCAAAGAAAGCATCTTGGTTCTCAATAGGACCATTATCCATAATGAAGTAACATGTTGGCTTATGTAAAGCCATCTCTTTAGCACCGACATCAACAAATTCTTCTACCTCTATCGGACAATCATACTTAGCAAGGAGGATTGACACCATATTCACCAGGATGTCGAGACTCTCTTCTGAATTAGAGGCAAAGTCATCAGTTGCCTCTTCAGAGCATTTGGCAACCGGTCGATTGAAAAATTCTTTAATCTGCTCTTTGACAGCAGGGTCGACTTTAACCCTGTATTGCTTTTGGTTGCCCACTTTATTATTGGCAACTTGTCTTGCAGCAGCTACGACCTGTCTTTCGGCCTGCTTTTTGCGTTGGAAACGCCTCCACTGCGTTCGACTCATGGGATTGTTCCCCAGATAGTTTTCTGAAATGTGGCTCTTTCGCTCAGAGGTGAATTTGTGTCAGTAACTCATAGTTGACTTTCCTTTCATATCTCTTACACCAGCATCAGCACTTGGTGCCCCCACTTTTCCTTGAGGCTTAATCCAAGTGCCTCTAGGAGCAGCAGCAGAAGGGATGCAACTCTTTGGCCTAACCTGAGAGTTCCAAATGCCTCTTATAGGATCCCTTGGGTTAGGGAACCTATGGTTATGAGCTTTGGCCCTGCCCTTTCCTAGTTGCAGCCTTTGAAAATTTTCAGCGGCAACTTTGTCAGTCAAGGCCCCACACCTAGGGCACAAGCACACTGTTGACCCCTTATTTTTACAGCGATACAAGAAGTTGATCAAATCCTCATCTGGTCGAGGGTAAACATCGACTTCAGCTAAGCCAATGTCAGCATTTTCTCCTGCGCTTTCTTCGACTATGTTCTCAGGGAACTCAGTAATCTCAACCATGTTAATCTCAACTGATTCAGCAAAAAGAGCCTCTTCTTGCCTGAGAGGATCAGTGTCAATCTTCATTTTCCTCGCATCAAACTTGAGACGGCCTTCATGTAGTGATTTTTGGACAAGATCCCTGAAAAGAAAACATTGAGAGGTTGTGTGACCAAAATAATTTTGATATTTACAAAAACCTCTTTTTTGTCGTTGTTCTAGTGGTGGCATTTTAGCATTCGGAGGAACCAAAATTTGACGATCTTTAACTAACAAATCAAAAATTTATTCACATTTAGAAACATCAAATGTATATGTTTTTGAAGGAAATTTAGAATTGTTTTCGATAACAGCAGTTTTCCTTTAGAAGAAAACAAAGATTTACACTCATACGCAGGCCCTGGCTTCATTTCAGCCACGTCGACATTTGACTCAGTCGGCGAGATATAGTTGGCCTCGTACATTGGATCTGTATCATCATATAATCTATGTAGGTTACTTTTTCTTTCTTAGCTTTAGCCTTGGTATGCCTAACTTTCGCTAGCCATAAATGCTCAAGATGTCGAACTCTATCAGCTAGTTGTGACATACTTTTAACAAAGGTTGGATCAATTTTATTTCTAATAGAATAATCTAATCCTCCAACAGCCATTTGAACAAGTTCATGTTCTAGCACTTGGGTAAAGCATATCACCTATAATGACCTAAATCAATTCAAACAATCACCTATGGTCTCAGCAAATCTCCTTTTTATGTTTGATAACTCGACCAAACTAATTTTTGAATGTCCCTTATAAAATTGTTCATGAAAAAGCTTTTCTAACTTAGTCCATGAATCAATTGAATTAGGGGGTAATGTGGTAAACCACGTAAAGGCTGCCTTTGTCAAAGATAAAGGAAAATGTTTCACCCTCAAGTTTTCATTGTTTGCCATATCACCATATTCAGTTAAGTACCTAGCAATATGTTCGACTGTTGATTCCCCAAATTCTCCCCCAAAATTTGTGTATTTAGGAATTTTCCACCCTCTAGGGTTTTCAGTCTGTAAAATATATTAAGACAAAGGGAAGAATATGTTGGCCTCTGGAGTGTGGTATTCATACCGTTCCTAGCCATAATTCTCTCAACAATCGTAGTTAAATTATTTTCGACAACTAAGTCTTCTTGTCGAATTTGATCAAGAACTTGATCAGCCTCTTGTTATCGGTTTACTAATACCCTAGGAGGTTCAACAACATTTCTAGGAGGCTCTATAATTTGTCTTTGATGTACAGTTTCATCTTCTATTTCCCCCATGTCTACTTGACCAGGGGGATTCAATCGAACAGGTGGTGCCTGTCGAACAGGTACTTGGGGTGCATCCAAAAAGTTACACAAACGTGTTAATTGGGCAATCACCTGTCAATTTGTCTCAGCAGATTGTTTATTAGACTCATCCGATTCTTGTACTATGGGATTAAATACATTTCCCATTTGGTTAGTCAACATATTAACCAACTCATGATTACTATCATCCATTTGCTGCCTCAACACTGTCACAGAGGTACTATTTAAATGTGGCATTAATTATTGTGTAGGCATTGCCCTATTTCCCCTACTGTAGATCCTTGCAAAGGGGAATTCGTATTTTGCACATTATCAGACATCACTAATGCACTTGAAGTTGACTGATATCCTAACATTAAGGAATACGACATTCCATAAAGAGGATTAGTAGTAGTACCAAATTAAGGTATCGCTGTGTTCGAAATGACATTCATAGCCACCACAGGCCCTGGACTCACCGATGTGGTATGGGGAAAAGGTATTGACACTGACACAGTTGACCCTGGTACAGTTGTGTTGTTTAATGGAGGAAAAGGTGCAACTTGAGTGATAACTGGGTCGGACGTACCCAAAGTTCGTGATGGAATTTCATCCACGTTTGAAGTAGAAGTAGTGTTTGACATCCTAGGTGTACATCTTCTAGTAGATGGTCGGCTATACTCTCTAGTTAAACTTCCACTTCTAAGTCTCATAACCTTATGACATCTAACTACAAAATCTAGCACTTTGTCTCACCGGGTGTGCCAATTTGTTTACTGTGGAAAATGGTAAACAACTATTGGTCCTCCCAAAGTCCTAAAACTAAGGGTCACTCGCAAGATCGACCAGTTGATCTTAAGACATGTGCTAAGATTGTTTGCGATTGTACCGACTATGTCGGAATCCTAGTCCAAGAAACGGTTTTCTAAGATCAAGGGAGCAAGTACAACAACTTTCCACACAATAACTCAGGTTCGACCGACAGGTGACTCGTGACCGACGGAGGCAACAAACCTAAGTAACTTGACAAATCTGAATGTTCACTGTGAACTTGACCTACTACGGTGACTCGTGACCGACAGAAGGCAGTGTATCCAATTATGTTCTACGCGAAATAAGGGTCGAAGGACTCTTTTGTCAACTCGAAACTCATAACAAAGAGAGTATCCACGTAGACGAAAACACAAAGAGATTGCTGAAAGGTAAATAGAATGCAAGTAAAAGATTCAAAGTAAATGAATAAAAGATAAAGGTTTTGCATTGAAATAAAAGTGGTGATTCACGTACATCAAAGTCTATTGCTCAACTCTTTCTTCCCGATGCTCGGAATTGGGAAGAGTTTTGACAAGTGCTTTGAGTATACAAGTGAACACCCTAAAATTTACATTGAAATGACTTATTTATAGTATTTACAACGTAACTGTCTAAACACAATCTATGGCTGGTGTTCGAAGCTTGAGAAAACCGTTCCACCAGATCTCGCCACCTATTTGGCGCTGAAACCACACGAAGCTTTAATAACTTCCCACAATCTTGAGTTTTGAATCTTTCCTGCTTATGACTTAGAGAGTAACTACTCCTAATTTCGACGTTTTCCTTCATCAAAGGCAAAACACATAAATTTCTCTAAGTCCAAAATCCTCCTCAATCGACTAGGCTCGGTTTCGACTCCTTCTTTGCTATCCGACACTTTGGTCGAATTGACCAATTTCCTTGTTTTATCCCTCTGGCCGACATGATTTCCTTTCGACATCCTTATCTTAGTATTCTTTGGTCATAAACCCTTATTCTTTAAGGATCGACCTTTAACTTTCAAGGACGTCTGCATTTAATACACACCTTTGAACACCTTAGAGAAATTTCAAGGTAACACTGAGCAATTGACTGAGCAAACTTGCATTGTGAGGCTTGAAACTTGGCATGGAGATATTTTGAGACATATGAGGAAGCATGGAGTCCACTTGAGGAATTAGAAACTTAATTTCCCTTGAGCAAAGTCAAACCCTAGTTGGAGGTCCATTGGTTAGGGGGGGTTTGTATGATCAACCATGAGTAACCTTGAGCATGGGGATGTATCTTGACCTTAAAAATGAGAGGGAAAATTTTGGGGTACAACACACATCAACAACATGATTTGTCCTAGATTGCACCTCCTCTAATATCTCCTTATGGTCTAGGCCTGGGATGCCTCAGGTGTCGCCTCTGTCTCCCGAGCCTGGGATGCCTCAGGTGTTGCCTCTATCGCTTGGGCCTAGGATGCCTCAAGTACCACCTCAATCGCTTGGGCCTGGGATGTCTCAGGAGTCGCCTCTTTCGCTTGTGGTTGGGATGACTTAGGTTCCGCCTCTGTCGCCTAGGCCTATGATGCCTCATGCGCCGCCTCTATTTCCCCCTACGATTGGGATGTCTCAAGTTTATTTAGACTCTAAGGTACCTTGGGTGAATCAGGTAACTTTGTTGCCTCGGGTGCTTGAATAGGTGAACTTAGTCGTATACGGGAATATGAAGGCAAAGATGCCTAAGGAGGGGACCCTCATCTGCTACGAGAAGAGGAAGAAGAAGGTAGAGATACATTAGCCTTGGAACCTAACACCTTCGTATCAACCGGGCCAGAGGTCGCAGGAGCCTACGATTGTTGACTCTTTTCCCTCTAAATAGATGCATGTTGTGCAAGCCTGTCATTTCTCAACCGGGATAGTTTTTCAACCATAATTCCTGTCAATACACAAGACTAGCATTACACAATGAGTTATGCACAAAAGGAAAAATATTAGAGACAGACTAATTACGGAGATGCATCTCCGATTTTTGGGTAAACGCTGAAATTTTTTGGAAATGCATCTTCGAAATTTCCTGCAACAATAACTATCGCCAATGGCGGAATGTAACCCCAAAATCATTAGAAACAATGTATTGATCACAAAAGATATCTATTTAAGTTGTTTCTAATCAGGTATAAGCTATACAAGGAACATATTTCTATTTCATAGCCTAAACATCCACTTCTACACATTTATAAAAAAACTTAAAAAGTTCTATAAAAAACTTACAATTAGTGTCTTGAAGTTGCATATTGTTGCTTGATGTTACTTAAAGTTGGGTGATTGAAGTTGATTGATACAGTTTGATGTTGGCTTGTTGCACATATTTGAGAGAAAAGCGTCTGATGCATGCATCTACACAGGCTTTACGAAGATGTATCTCTGGAATAATTACACGTGGAGTTTGAACCTGATTCAGAGTTATAATAATTTTGGTGCGTCCGGAGATGCATCAACATAAGGTATACATAGATGTATTTCCAATTAATTCTTTTCATTAATTTAGAAGTGTATTGTATCTTAGTTCATCTAGAGATGTCTCTCCAGAACCTGGGGACATAACTGTATTTCCACGTAGTGTCCTAGTAATGTAAAAGGTGCATTAAGAAATTCTCTTTTTTAAGACTTTTGTAGCCAGATACTAAAAAAACCCACTACTTATTAAATCCGTAAGACACACATAACTATACATTATAAAAAATATATTAATATTTGTATTGTCTCACTCAACAACAACACACTGATTTTTTATTTTTTATACTAAATTTTTGTTGTTGTTATTTTATACATTGATCTAATCAAATTTTATACACTAATTTATGTTTTTTTTAGCAATTTCCTCATTCTATTAATTTTTTTTATGTTAAATATTTAAGTATTATTTTATTCAATTTTAATATATTAAATTTAAAATTATTTATAGTATTATTTTATATAATTTTAATTTGTATAATATTTAAAAATATTATAATATTTATAAAAAATAATATATTATTTAAAATATACTATATTTAAAATAATATAATTTTTATTATATTTTAATGAATACTATGAGATTTTATTTTTATTTTTTAATAAAAATAATATAAAAAAATAGTCTGTTTAAAGATGAATAGGTGAAAGCATATTTTATGGCTGAACTCGAACAGTAATATGTGAGTGTATATTATAATATGACTTTTTAAATTTAATTTTTAAAATCATAGACTCGTCGAGGCTAATCCATTTAGAGTTAATCTGTTTTAACAAATTATCTATAGAATTAAATTTAAAAATATTTTCAAGGCACATAATTAATCAAACAGGATGTTTTATATATTTTGTGTTTTTATCTTTATCTTTTTGATATTTATATTTTTTTAATTTAATAATGGAATTCTTAAAATATTATATTAAGAGTTTTTTTAGAATTTTAAATATAATAATTTTAAATATAATATTAAGAAAATGTTAGCCAGTATCTTCAGAACACTTTTTTAAATTTGAAAATAATAATTAAAAAGAAATTGTATATTTAATATCTTAAGAAATAAAATGATTAAATTTTTTATAAAATATTTTTTAAGTGTTTAAAGAATGTTCTGAGACACTAGTTAGCAAAGCCTATAATATTAATATATTCATATAAATGGGTTGATATATGAAGTTATATGGTAGACATATTTGGTATGATAAACTATTTTGTCATGTTTTGGATTCGTTTTCTAAAATATTTTTTTTTATATTTAGTAATTTATGTTCTTTTTAAATTGAGAAAAAAAATATATTTTATTAGTAATTGTAATTTTGCAATTGTATTTTAATAAGTTTTATATTTTGTATCTTAGAAATTATAATGCAAAGTGTTACTACTGAAATACCTCAAATATAGAGTAATTTAAAAATGAATTTCTAGAATAAACAGAGCTATTCTGTATTTGCTTACTTAAACGAAGTTAACTTCCTTTGATAAGAGACCACTTAAAAAAAAAAAGATTTTATAAAGATACATAAAACATCTTCTCATTTAAACTAGATTCTTTTAGTCAATTGCATTTGATGTCCCTATATAATTAACTGAACTAATTTAAAATAGATTTTAAATTATACGGGACAGAAGTTTAAATTTTGATTTTTCCATTTCTTAATAGTATATTTTTATAAAATAAAATATGTAACAAACATGTTAAATAATTTTTTTCACCTTATAGAATATTTTTTAAAAAGTTAAATTCTTATCTTATGTTTGAGTTAAAACCACCCAAATAATTTGGTCACTCACCTTTATGAAAAAGGTTTACAATATTAAAAAAATAAATTTTTTTGACCAAAAGTATGCTAAAGTATTTATATTTTCCAAAATATAAAATGTTTAAGTTAAAATAGGTAGTTTTCTAATAGGGAATATTTTTTATGTAATATAATTTTGATATACCAAATAACCGTTATACAAAATAACTTAAGATAAAAAAAATGTATCAATAAATAAGTTTAAAATTACAATTAGAAATATAGACTAAATTATAGTTTTGATCCTCCTATTTTGTCTGATTCACAAAATCAGTCTCTTTATTTTAAATTTAAACAGTTTTAATCTCTCTTTTATGTTTTTTCATCGAAAATCGATGAGATTTATTGTTTTTATCTTATATTTCTATTTTATAAAGTTCAATATATATATATATATATATATATATATATATATATATATATATATATATATATATATATATATATATATATATATATATATATATATATATATATATATATATATATATATATATATATATATATATATATATATATATATATATATATATATATATATATATATATATATATATATATATATATATATATATATATATATATATCGCTTAAAAAGGTGAAAACATCGTTAATTTTAAATATAAAAATATGATAAAGAAATTAAAATTCTTTAAATTTAAAATAGATGAACCAATTTTATAAAACAGAGAAAATAGAAGGATAACAACTTTAATTAAACAAAAAATATAAGAGTTAAGTTATATAATGATTAAGTTCTTATTAATAACTTTTAATCAATAAAAACTTTTATACCAATTTTACACTTACATTCAAGTATATCTTACTGTGAGGTGTAGTTTTAATGCATTACCACATTAAAATATTAAATCTATTACAAATGATAGTATAAACGGATTGTGTGTATAATATAATAATTATTTTTTTGTTAACTAATGCAACCTATGATATTTTTTAAAGGAATATACATTGTATTGTTATTGGTTTTTTTCTCTATTAATTCTTATACATTGTATTGTTGTTAGTTTTTTATCTATTAATTCTTACGCATTGTATTGTTTTTATAGGAATACTAGTGCGTATACCCGTGCAAGACACTGGACAAAATTTTTAACATTAAATAAATATTTTCTAACTACATCCTGTTTACGAATAAAATTATAGTAATATTATAAATATGTTTTTTATAAGTAGTGCATATTTATAATTATAGAAGAAACAGTAGCATACTCAATTGATTTTATGTTTGATCTACTTGTACATGAAACAATTCCAATAACTGTATATAACCAATAATTGGAAAACTTGAAATTCTTATAAGCTACTGGTGCACACAAAGGATCAAAGTTTGCCATTAATTCGGACTACGAATACCTTACCCGTTAATCAAAAACTAAATAACCTCATATATCTAATCTCATATCATACGCAAAAAAAACTAATATTCTTAATATATTTGAGCAAGATATATACTTCAATAAAACATTACGGTCAACATTACAGTAAAAGAATAATAAACCGCTCAAATTTTCTCTAATACACCTCATTCATTTATACCGGCTCAAAACGCGCAAGTGGAATTGCAATCAAAACACATTTGAATAAATCAAGCTATAACCACAACATAACCAAAATCTCTTTTATTTTAATCCTACATAACAATTTAATCAATAATAAGAATTATCATTATATTAAAATATGAATCAAAATCAAATCAAAATAAACTAATTACAATAATCACAAATAGTAATTTTTCAAGTAAACCAAAAAGCTCCATGATAATTGATTAGGGTAATATAATAGGCGTGAGATCAATAATTCAACAAATTGAATGAATGAATGAAAACTCAAAAACATAGGTTCATGGCCTTGAGAGATTTGGGGCGATCGAGGGTGAGAACAGCCAAGCCGTTAAAATTGACAGTGCCTTTGACAAATTCTTCAGCCATGAATGAAATGGGGCAGAAAGAAAAGGAATATTTAGAGCGACAATGTGAAAATGAACAGAGATGATGAATTGGACCTACTTATATACCTACAATCATCATAAATAAGAAATCAACATATATATTAAAAGTAATCACATGAAAAATTGAATTGACTAAATGAAATTATAATTAGATGTATGGGAATTGGAAGTGAATTGGAAGGGCTGCATTGAGAAGAACAATTCACATCGGTAAAGGAAGGTCACGGTTTTGTAGTGAAAGGAGTTAATGGCATGAATTCCAAAGTTATGTCGGTTCAACTTCTGAATTCATGAAGGGATCTGTTTGTTGTTTCCAAGGCCCAAATAACCTAGCTTCCAACCGTTCAAATTCCATCATTGTTATTTTTTCTCTCTTCAATTTTGTCTTATTACAATAATTTCAATTTAATACAGTATTATTACAATTAAATCTTTTTAAAATAAATTCAAAAGTATAATATCAATTAATTGAAGTTACGATTTATATATAGAAGCTACTATATTAAATTAATTGATAAATATTATTAATATTATTGATAAATTATTCTAATAAATAATAAATAAATTATAAATAAAATTGAATCATAAATATATTGTGCATGCCCAATAAAACAATTGCACTATTAGTAATATTTTATCAAATTTAATTATTTGAATTTATATATAAAATTTTGTTTAAATAAAAGTGAGAAATTTTATTTTTTTTAACTAAATAATAAACTAAAATATAGGTGTGTTATAGATATCAAGAATTCAAATTTTTACTAAAAATCAATCTTATAAGTTGCTAATGAATTATTGAGAATTCAAAATAAAATATAAATATTAATAATTTATTTATAGTAATTTAACTATTAGTAGAAGAAGAGGATTAAGACGATTTGCTTCAGATGTGGAGTTGTTGTGTTTTGCTCTAGTCGTATTTATAGGAGAGAAGAATGACATGAGGAATTCCATCAGTATTACATGAACTATTAAATAAGTTGAATCTGGACAGAAGAAGATGAAGAATCAGCGTTTGGGAAGAGAAACAAAATTTATTATGGCAGTACATCATTACTGTTTATTCGACCCAAATGAATGCATGAGTGATAAAAAAGTTCAATTTTGATTGGACCAAATACAAAAAATTATAAAATAAAATAAATTTAATATAATAAATAAAAGTTTTCATTTATAGATGATCTACAAATATAAGAATGCATGAGAATTTGTCAAGTGTCAAACTTGCTAAAGTACTCATCTAACTATATTATATTGTATATTATATTGTATGATTCATTGTACTGTTACCGTGATAATTTTTCAGCTTTGTTTTCAATACCGAACACTCTCTTTTTTATATTATTATAAATAATTTTTACATTTTTATATAATTAATTATTAATGTATCTAATTTATAAATGAACCAAATACATAATTAAATATAAAAAATAATTATTTGTAATAGCATATGAGATATATAACACAACAATTTGTATGAGTTGTTTTAAAAACAAACCATTCAACTCAAATTTTAAATAGAATAATATCAGATTTTTTATTGAATTTTAAATTATTTTATATGTGAAATTTATTAAATAATATCAATAAAAATGTTTGTTCAAAGTTTAGTATTATAGTTAAGAGTTTTATTAATATAGAGTAAAATATTCTACATTACCATAAAATAGTTTAAAATTAAAATGTGATTTGAAGAACTACGGTCGAGAGTTGGTTAATAGTGTAAAAAAACTTTAAACCGGTATATTTTATTTTCTCTAGAATTAATATTATAATATAATAACATTTTTTAAAAAAGGAAAATGTTTGTTTTAGAAAAGTATACAATGTCATTTTTAAACTTGTATATAAATGAAAAGTAATTTTTAATAATATTTAAATTAATATAATATAAAAATTAAATAAATTAAATATTCATGCATAGTTGTTATAAATCAATTTTACAAGTAAATCCAAATACAAACCAATTTGTAAGTATCGAACCATAGTTTCATACCAAATTCAATGCCGAGATTATTTTAAGAGATTAACTTTTATACATTTCACTGTAAAAAAAACTTTATATTATCAACTCATCACCCTTATTTGTTTGTATTATTAAATGTGATTAAAATAAAGTTAGATTTTTATCAATATCTAATGTTTACGATTAATCAATTGTATAAAATTATTTTAGATTTTAAGTGTATTTTAATTATATTTTAGTTTTAATTTACTTTTATATTAAAATATTTAACTATTCCTACAATAATATAAAAAAACATGTGTATAATAATAATAAAAGAAATAATTTTTTTAATAATTCATACATTATATAATATTTTTTAAGGAAAAAATATGCATGAGTAGAAAAAGAATAAAAATAATTCATTTCTCTTTTATTTCTTATACAATGTAATGTTTTTTTTAGCAATATACATTGTATTGTGGCTGTAAATACTTTTCCCCTTTATTTTTCTTAAAGAAGATATAAATTAATATAATATCATTTTTTAAAAAGGAAAATATTCTTTTAAAAGTATAGAATCTCATTTTTTAACATATTTCTAAATAAAAATTGATTTAATAATATTTAAATACAAAAAGATTATTTAAACATGTGTAAAATGTGTAGTGGAGTTTTATAAATAGAGTCCCTTAAGAGTAATACCAAATCAACCCAAGAAAACGGAAGGCATCGCGGCATTAAAACTAACCCAACTTCTCATTTCCTTCCGTTCCGTTTTCGAAGTTTGCATTTCATAAATTTCAAACACTCGCTTAGTTTCCTTTCCATCATCATCGCCGCCGCACTCATGTCTCCCCAGCCACCAAAATCCCACCGTCGCCGCCAATCCACCACCCCCAAAACACCACCCTCTCTCCCCGACGAGCTCATCACCGATATCCTCTCCCGCCTCACTGTTAAACATCTGATGCAGATGAAATGCGTGAGTAAATCGTGGAACACTCTCATAACCGATCCAGTTTTCACCAAAATGCACTTCAATAGATCTGCATTGAATCCCTTTTTCTCGTTAATATCCAATAATTTATCCGCTCGGGACGGTGATTGCAGTTTCGTAACCGTTCCGGTTAATCGGTTACTCGAAAACCGCTATATCACCGTCCCCAAGAGTCCTTACTTCCGATTGAGGGATAAGGAGTGTCGCGATGTTGTTGGATCTTGTAATGGATTGGTTTGTTTGATTGGTTATTCGATTAACGAGTGGACTAAGTATAAAAGAGTGTGGTTCCGTTTCTGGAATCCTGCTACTAGATCAATATCAGAGAAATTAGGTCATTTTTTTTATTATGATAAGAATGAGAGAAAATCTGTTAAGTTTGTGTTTGGTTATGATGATTCAACTGATACTTATAAGGTGGTGATGTTGCGTTCGGGTTGCGAGAGTGATCCTGAATCGAAAGTCAGTGTGAAAGTGTTTAGTTTCAGGAGTCATGTTTGGAGAAGCATTCAGAGTTTTCCTGTGGTTCCGCTTCAATTGGTTAGGGATCCGAGGGAGAACGATGGTGTTTTGAAGGATAGTGATGGTGTTTGTTTGAGTGGCAGTATTAATTGGTTGGCTTATCGTGACGATCATAACCTTAGGAAGGATAATCCGGTTGAGAAGTATGTGATTGTTTCTCTTGATCTTGGTACGGAGACAAACACGCAGTTTTTGCTCCCGGAAGGTTTTGAGAAGGAGTCATATGTAGGGCCGAGTGTTTGTGTGTTGAAAGACTCTCTTTGTTTTTGTCATGATTTGGATTTGACGGAGTTTGTTATATGGCAGATGACGGAATTTGGAAATGAAAAGTCTTGGACTCAGTTTCTTAAATTTAGTTATCATAGTGTTCGGATGAATTATGAATTTGGACTTCCACTTTTGAAATTAATGCCGTTGCATTTATCTGAGAATGGTGATACAGTGGTGTTAGCGAACAACCGGCAAGACCGAGTGATTCTCTATAACCGGAGAAATAACAGAGCAAGGAAAACTATACTTAATACTAAGATATGTTGGCCCTCCCTCAAGGATTATGTTGAAAGCTTGGTTTCAACTTCTTGAAAGTAAGTTCCTATCTAACGATTTATACAGTGGTGTGAATTTATGATGCTTTATGTACTTGGTATCGAATTTGTTTCAAAATTCTGTCATCAATATGCTGAATCAATGAACTTATCATGTTACCATGCCTAGAAATCTGTTATCTATGTATAGTTTAAGCATATAATGTTCTTGCAAATCATTAACGTTGTTGATTCAAGTACTTGGTTTCATTTGTGATTATTTCAATAACTTTGTCTTAGATATGCCGAATTAATTACGCCCATAACAATTTATCAGTTTTGGAAGTGAGAATTATTTATTTCTATGCCAAATAATGATATATTGCTATAGATTCTAGTTTTTATTAACACAAAAACCCTTGCATCACATGTAGTGCACTTGTATTATTGCATCACAGTAGAAGCTAAATTTTGAGGTTTAGGCCTTCACTTTTCTATGGTCTATGTTCTTTTTGTGTTTTGATGTTTCATTCTCTTGGTTAACAGGATTTGTTTTTGACCAATAGATCCACAACCTCAACTTTGAGCAAACTCAACATTATTGATGATACATGTCAGGATGGAAGGATGAAGGAGTCTTACTGAAGCTAACTTCACTGCACTTCATCTTTAGTAATTCTTTTATACAAGACAATAATGGCCCTCTTGATTTCTGTTTATGATTATTGGGAAACATTTGTAGCAACTTATTGCTTAATAATTACATTGTCTTACAACTCTGTATCTGTTTGTGTAACAATCATCTTTCCTGAAATTTTATTTTTCTATCTGAATGAAATTATGGAGACAAATACAGATTTGTAAATCTTTATTTGTTTCTTGTTTGTTTCCTTTCAATTTGGGTCCCTATTTTTTTAACCGAACATTATAGTATCACACTGATTTAACTGTGTAATTATGTAGTTTTTCACCTTTAGGCAAGTATATATTAATTGTGACCATCTCAGAGCTTGTCTAGATATTGGGTCTCCAGTAGATGTCAATATCAAATTTGGTGGGAAAACCGGTTCTAACCGCGTTATATAACAAGTTAAAAATGTATAACCATAATTGATTTGGACAAGTTAGTTTATCATTGCATCTCACCTCATTGACTATATTCAATTATGCACAATTTCCACTTCCCATGCTTGGTGAGGTAATATGAAATGTGAGAACATTCAGGTTAGACTAATGTCTTGAAGTTAAGGTCAATGAGATTATGGATCTTGCTTCTGATTTGCAGATTAAGTGATGAGTAGAATTCTAGTTTAAACAGAATTGAGTAACTATACAAAGCTTGGATTTTGGTTGAAGTAACTGCACATAATTCATCTAGTAGTTGGTACAAGTTTCATCGTCTGTGTACATGGTTATTGGACATAATGTTGTATATATAGATTGATGGACATGTTTTGTTGCACACTTTATTGACTGCATATGAGATTTTTAGTCAATGACAGTAGGATAATGGAAGGCTCCTACAATGAACCGAAAGAAACTAAGATCTGTAGTGGAGCAGAGTTGATTACATACTTAAAGAGCTTAGGATTGGTGATTATTGTGGAGGAAATGCTCTTGTCATTGACCATATTTTCCTTAATCAGTAAATAATTAATGTATTTGGAAATGCTCTTGTTGACAATGTATACCTCTTCTTCTAAGTGCCTATTCAAGAAGGTATGACCCATTGTTGGTAGACTGCAAGTGTCAAAATAGTTTTGGTAAAGAAATCTTTAATTTGGTACATTTGCTGTTTTTTCCCCTCACTATATCACCATATTCTGCAGGTCTGCCAGGTCCTGCTGCTTTGGTGTTGATGGTTCAATTTGTGTTCAAAGAAATGTATGTTTTGAATATCAGTGGACTATGTTGAGAATAGCGGTTGTAGCGGCCGATATAGCGGCGCGGTGTGGCAAAAATGGCTCGGATGCTTCCGGTTGTACTGGTTCGGCTGAAGCGGACGCAATAGCAGTCCCTGGTGCGTGTCCGGTGCGGTTGAAGCAGGCGCTTTCTTCATTTCGCGGGTTGGGCCCACCCAAACCATTTTAAAAAGTTTTTTTCTAAGTGACTTTTAAAATGTTAAAAGTTAAAACCCTATTCCTTCTCATCTCTCTTTCTCACCGTTGCACAACCGCTCTGCACTCAACGATAAACTTTTCTCTCTTTCTAACCCTATTCCATCACTTCTTCTTCATCATCTCCTTGCTTCAGCTTCAACGTTTGGATTCACCATCTCTCTGCTTCAACCATCTCTTCCTTCATCATCTCCAGGTATTGTTGCTAACAATGTTTCTTTATTTCCTTCTTCCTCTTTTGTTCTTATCATCTGCCATGGTGATGATTATGTTATGCTTTTTTTTTTTGTTATGTTAATCTTGTTAGGTAGTTTATTATTATTAAAATAATAGCTGTAATTTCGTTTGTTTAGCAGTTCCTAGTTTTTAGGGAAGACCTATTCTTTAGGAAGAATAAAGTTTGTTTTTTACCACGTTTCTAGTTGTTAGCAGTAGATTCTGTTTTGCTTGTAAGGCTATTTATAAGCCCCATTTTGTTAATGAATAATCATCCTTATAGCTATTTGTTATTCCAAAACTAACATTTGGTATCAGAGTTGTGAAAGGGGCCAAATTAAAAGTGTGCGAGTAGAATGACAACTTCAGAAAAGTTTGTGCAACCGGCCATTCCTAAGTTTGATGGCCATTATGATTATTGGTCAATGATGTAAGGAGATGTGGAATTTGGTCGATGAAGGAATTCCTGCAGCTGCAATTGGGACAACATCAGCAAGCGAGGCGCAGAGAAAGACAATGGAAGAAGCCAAACTCAAAGATTTGAAGGTCAAGAATTTTCTGTTTCAAGCTATTGACAGAGAAATTCTTGAAACAATTCTTGACAAGGGAACCTCAAAAGTAATTTGGGACTCAATGAAGCGAAAATATCAAGGGTCCACAAAGGTGAAAAGGGCACAACTCCAAGCATTAAGAAGGGAGTTCGAGTTGCTGGCCATGAAAGAAGGAGAGAAAGTAGATACTTTCTTGGGGCGAACCTTGACCTTAGTGAACAAAATGAAGTCAAACGGTGAGACAATGGAGCAGAGTATCGTGGTTAGTAAGGCACTTAGATCTTTAACTATCAAATTTAATTATGTAGTGTGTTCAATAGAGGAATCAAATGATCTAAGTACTCTGAGTATTGATGAATTACATGGAAGTTTACTAGCTCATGAACAAAGAATGCAAGGTTACCAAGTGGATGAACATGTGTTAAAAGTGGCTCATGATGATCGATCAAACAGAGGCAGAGGTCGAGGCGTGTTTAGAGGAGGATGTGGCCGAGGTAGATGGAGACAACCCACAAATAAAGCAGTCATTGAATGTTTCAAATGCCACAAGTTAGGACATTTCCAATATGAATGTCCTGACTGGGAAAAAGCTAACTATGCTGAATTAGAAGAAGAGGAACTTTCGTTGATGTCATATGCAGATATTCATCAAGAAAAGAAAGAAGATATGGTTCCTGGATTCAGGCTGCAACAACCACATGACGGGAAACAAAGAGTGGTTCTCTAAATTGGAAGAAACTTTCAATCGAACAGTGAAGCTTGGAAATGATACGAGAATGGCGGTAGTAGCAAAAGGGAGTATAAAGGTGCAAATAAATGGCATAATCTAGGTAATATCTAATGTCTATTATATTCCCGAGCTTAAAAATAATCTATTAAGCACAGGGTAGCTTCAAGAAAAAAGATTAACCATTTTAATTCGGGATGGAACTTGTAAAGTGTATCATTCTAAGAGGGGACTGATTATGCACACTAATATGAGTGGAAACAAAATGTTTCCTGTGTTAGCACATATGCCACAGAGAAATTCCATGTGTTTGCAAACTGAAGATGTATCAGAGAAAAAGGCACGCATGTGGCACTGTCGATTTGGGCACCTGAATCACAAGGGATTGAGAACACTGACCTTCAAAAAGATGGTGATTGGCTTACCTGTTCTGAAATCTCCCAAGGAGTTATGTACAACCTGCCTAACTGGGAAACAACACAAAGATACAATGTCAAAGAGGAGTCTATGGAAGGCGTCAAAACAGCTCCATCTAGTACATTCAGATATATGCGGTCCTATCAAGCCAGCATCCCACAGTGGCAAGAGATACATTCTAAGTTTTATCGATGATTATTCTCGTAAAACTTGGATTTATTTCTTACATGAAAAATCAGAAGCTTTTATTACTTTCAAAATTTTTAAAGCTAGTGTTGAGGACTGACAGGGGTGGCGAGTTCACCTCAAATGAGTTTGGAGAATTCTGTAAATCAGGGCATTAGCAGGCAGTTGACAGCAGCCTATACACCGCAGCAGAACGGAGTTGCCGAGAGAAAGAATCAGACAATTATGAATGTTGTCCGATCCATGCTAAATGAAAGAAAAGTTCCTTAAACCTTATGGTCAGAGGCTGCAAAATGGTGCATTCATATTCAAAATCGATGCCCGACAACAGTTGTTGAAGATAAGACCCTAGAAGAGGCATGAAGCAATGAAAAACCAGTGGTAGATTACTTCCGAGTTTTCGGGTGTGTGGCACATGTTCATATACCAGATCAAAATAGGAGCAAATTAGACGATAAAAGTAGGAAATGTGTTCTTCTAGGAGTCAGCGATGAATCAAAAGCTTGAAGGCTTTATAATCCAATCTCAAAGAAAATTATTGTCAGCAAGGATGTTATTTTTGAAGAAGAAAAAGGTTGGGATTCAGGAAGATCTGTTGAAGAAATAAAGTAAGATATAATGGAGTGGGGAGATGAAGATACTATGGTTGATCAAAATGAAGAACTAGGTGAAACAAGCACAAATAACTTGCGATCCCGGAAATTTCAGAATTCCAAGATCTCTAACAGCTCCAACAAGTCAAGTAGTCGCAGTTTCACCTCCAAATGAGCCAGGTTCTTATGATAACGAATCAATTGAAGGGAGGGGCATGCGAGGAAGAAGAGAACCAATATGGATGAAAGATTATGAAACAGGGGAAGGTCTCTCTGATGATGAAAATTTGAGCGCAATGATGATGGTAACTGAGAATGACCCTACAACGTTTGAAGAAGCAGTAAAATGAAAAACCTGGAGGGAAGCAATGCCATCCAAAATTGAATCCATTGAGAGGAACCAAACTTGGGAACTTACTGTGATTCCAAAAGAAATCAAACCTATTGGAGTCAAGTGGGTATTTAAAACAAAGCTAAATGAAGATGGTACAATGGAGAAGTTCAAAGCGAGGCTGGTAGCAAAAGGGTATGCACAACGCCATGATATTGATTATACTGAGGTATTTGCTCCGGTGGCAAGACTTGACACTATCCGTGTAATTCTTGCAATAGCTGCACAATTTAGTTGGGAGGTTTTTCAACTTGATGTAAAGAGCGCTTTTCTTCATGGTGAGCTGAAAGAGGAAGTTTTTGTTGAGTAACCCGAGGGTTTTGTAAAGAAAGGAGAAGAAGAGAAAGTCTACAGACTAAAAAAGGCGTTATATGGGATCAAGCAAGCATCGCGAGCTTGGTATAGCAGAATCGAAGCTTATTTCATACGAGAAAAATTTGAAAGATGTTCCAGCGAGCATACTCTATTTACAAAATCAAAAGGAGGTAAACTCTTAATTGTAAGCCTTTATGTTGACGATTTAATTTTTACCGGGAATGATAAAGCATGTGTGATGAGTTTAAAAATTCAATGATGTTGGAGTTTGATATGTCTGATTTGGGGAAAATGAGGCATTTCCTTAGAGTAGAAGTGAAACAATGTGCAGGTGAAATATTCATTTGTCAAAGAAGATATGCAAAGGAGGTGTTAGCTAGATTTGGTATGGAGGACAGTAATGCTGTGAAAAATCCCATAGTACCGGGTATGGAACTACGTAAAGATGAGGGAGGTGTTACAGTTGATGAAACTATGTTCAAGAAAGTGGTTGGAAGCCTTATGTACTTGACTGTAACTAGACCTGACATGATGTTTGGTGTTAGTTTAATAAGCAAGTTCATGGCTAAACCTACTATGGCACACTGGATGGCAGCAAAAAGGATTTTAAGATACCTAAAAGGTACAATCTGTAATACGGTGGGAGAACTGACTTTGAGATTTGTTTTGCTTTTTATCACAAATGTTGCGGATAGCAAGAGTCGCCACCGACTTTTCTTTTATCCAATTAAGGGAAGGTGAAAAGAACAAAAAAAGACCTTCCTTAGATTCTGAGTAAGGGAGAAGGTTATGAAAAGGGAAGGTATTAGCACCCCTCCATCCAGATTATCTCACGGCTCTTAGTTGCTTTTAGCTCACTTTAAAAATTACTTTCTGTGTGTTTGACAAAAATGTTTTGAAAAGGCATTTCGCTTTGACTTTGTAATGATTCATGTAGGAATGTATACAAAGTGTTCGGAAATGTTTTGTTTTGAAAAGCATTTGAACTTTGACAAAAAATGTGAGATGTGAAAAGTATTTGATTGAGCAAGCAACTAAAAGTCTTATTACCTACTCAGAATGGTCGTTTTCGTGTTGTTTTGCGTTCCTTTAGAATAGTGCTATCCATACCATTAGTTGGTAGGTAACCCTATTCGTTGGATGTAGAAGGGACAATCGAAGGGACATCGTATGGTCATAGAAGGCAACTTGTAGGAGTATCCTAGCACATTCGAAGGGACGATCATCACTTTTCGTAGGCAACAATCGAGGGACGAGATCATGTTTTCGTAGGCCACGTCGAGGGACTCATGATCTTTGATTCGAAGGGACTATGATGATATGTTTTGTAGGCACGGTGCTAGGATACCTCTACGCTCGAGGGACTTGACCATTTATTCGAAAACGAGAGAGAATACTCTAGGGGTGCATGTGTGAAGAGTGTGTTAAATTAAGATATATTATCTTGGAATTAGAAGTGATCTACGTTCGTTTTTATCTTGCCATACACGCCTAATTACTAGCAGTTTATAGGGTGCAGAAAGTAAATTGCGGAAAGTAAAGTGCGGAAAGTAAATGTCCTACGCTATTACATGGCTTTGAGGCAGTTACATAATAGGAGTGCAGAAAGTAAAATCCTAATTAAACTATTACATCCCATGAGCAGTTACATAATATTGGAAAAGAACGCGAGAAAATAAATCCTAACTATTACAACCTGTAAGTAGATACATAATAATCAGAAAATATAAGAAATCCACATAAGAGAAAAATACGTTAGTAAAAGAAAGTTTTGAATGAAGAAAAATGTTTTTGGGTTAGTAATGATAATGAGATGATAGAGTAATTTTTTGGAATTTTCTGGATTGGTTTTGATGAAGAAAAATAATTAAAAAGTCAATTCAATGGTTAATACAATTTATTAAAATATGTATGCAAAAATATTAATTTTAATGTCAAAAATTAAATAAACATTTTTCTGATTAAAATGTAAAAGGAAAATATTTTTGGTGATTTTTTAAATGCATGAGAAAATTATTTAAAGAGAAAATAAATTAAATAGAAAAATATGAAAAGAAAATATAAAAAGAGTTAGTTTGGAAAAGTGTTAAAAAAGAATTATCACTGCTAGGAATCGAACCCATGCCATGCCTTTCACACGCGCGTGCTGTTATCACTGAGCCAACCTGCGTTTGGTGTTCGTATAATGAAACGAAAACGTTTTAAACGAAATTGGATCCTGGGAACCCAAATCACGCGCGAAGATCTTCATCTTCTTCGTTTGAAATTTTAAACGGATAGCGTCGGCCTGGTTCGACGCTAGGGCACCAATGACAATTCTTTCGGCATCCTAGATTGACACCAGCTTGCAGCAAGTTCTTCTTAAGAGTCATCAGAGGAATAGTCAAGTCATCTATGTTGAAAACATAAGAGTTCTTATCAATAGCATTAGAAATTTTGCCATGGTTAGGCATAGGTGCATTGATCACATTCGGAGTCTCAACAGGAGGATCAAACTCAATCTCTTTAGCTTCAATCATGTCTTGAATCTTGTTCTTCAGAGCCCAACAATCATCAGTGTTATGTCCAGGGCTGTTGGAGTGGTAAGCACACTTTGCATTAGGATTGTATCTCGGAGAGGAAGTGTTGATGTTTTGAGGATGATTCCTCAAGGTAATCAGCTCTGCTTTCAACATGTGTTGCAATGCTTGCGACAATGGCATGTTGATCTTCGTAAAGTGTCTTCGTGGCGCGTTCTGGTTACGCGCGTTGTCTCGCTGAGGTTGTGCTGATGTAGGATTGGAGATCACAACTGCCCCCACAGATTAAGCACGGTCGGTCTTGGCTCGACTTTTCTAACCATACACAACACTGGCTTCTTTCTTACCACCAAAAGATCTCTTCGCAGCATTTGAGGATGACTCTATCTTAATCTTTCCGCTTCTGATTCCAGCTTCAATGCGTTCTCCTATAAGTATCAGTGCGGTGAATCCGGCTGAAGAGTTTCCAATTAGATGATTCAAGAATGGGCCCGTCAGTGTTTCCATAAACATATCAACCAACTCCCTATTGGACAAGGGTGGTTGAACTCTGCTTGCTAGATCTCTCCATTTCTGAGCATACTCTTTGAACTTCTCATCACGACCCATAGACATGCTCTGTAGTTGCATGCGAGTGGGTGCCAATTCATTGTCTCGCTTGTAGAAAGCTTCGGCTAAGTCACTCCAAGTATGGATATGGGTATTCTCTAGCTGATAATACCACTCCAACTGAGCTCCAGACAAACTTTCTTGAAAGGAATGGATCCACAGCTTCCTGTTATCAGTGTGAGGATGGATCTTCTGAACATAGGACTTCAAATGCAACTTCGAACAAGAGATGCCATCATACTTGGCAAAAGTAGGAACCTTGAACTTGTGAGGAATCACCACACCAGGAACTAGACTTAGATCATCAAAATTCAGCCCGAACATTTTTCAGATTCTCCACAGCATTCAGACGGTCTTCAAGTTGTTTGTATTTGTCATCTTCAAAAGAATACTGCTCGTGCTCATAGTCTTCCTCTTTGCGCTCAGACTCACGCTGGTCTCCTTCGTTGTTCTTCATACTACCTTCAGTTTCGATACTCTTATCTGAGAACTCTATACGGATGACCACTTTAGGACCACCTTTGTGACGTTTGCCCATGTTGAGAACACCAATGACCCTCTTTTTTTTGTTGATGAGCTTCTTCAAATCTTCCTGACCTTGGACCAAGCTGGTAACCACTTCCTGGAACTGAGCATTCTGAGCTTGAAGATCTTTGACAGTCTGTTCAAGAGTCATTTCTGCTAAAATAAATAGCGAGAAAATGAGAAAATCAATCTCCAATGTACCTGTTATGCAATGTTATGCTATGATATGTGATGTTTATGCAATTCAATGCAATGTTTTCAAGGACTTTAGGAATTTAAATTTGTTAAACAAGCATGAACAAACTTTATTAGTTTCTTTTATTCTTTTTCTTTTTAAGTACAAAGGATAGTTTGGAAAATAAAAGAAGAAAAAATCCTAAAGTTCTAAGTCTCCAATGGGCGCTTCCTCTTGATAATAAGAGAGAGTCAGAGTAAACCTTCGTCCTGGTTACTCTGAGGGGATAATAGGCGGCAGAATGTGGATAGCTTCCATGTTGTGCTTCGGGTGTTGATCCAATGCCTGTTGTCGGAGGACAACTTGGGTGGTCGTTTGGATAGGGTTTCCCGTATGGCTTCGGGTATTAATCCTGGACCTGTTGTCGGAGGACAACTTGGGTGGTTGTTCGGATAGGGTTTCCCGTCTTGTTTCGGGTATTAATCCTGGACATGTCATTTGGAGAGGATTCGTACGGCCTTTCGGATAGGGTTTCCCGTCTTGTTTCGGGTATTAATCCTTGACCTTTCGTTTAGAAGTGATTTTCACCTGTTGGGGAAAAACAAAAGAAACTTTGACAAGATATAGTTAGTTTCATGCAGATTATGATGCATGACAATGCGTATGAATGATATATGCACATGTTATGACATTTATGGTTAATGTATGAATGAGAGATGTTGTGGTATTTCAAAACATATCCATCTTGAAGAAGATGCGAACGCCCTGCTGGAGATTTCTAACTTCTGCTTGGGGATGTTGTTGGTGAAAAACCTGCTTTGGAGGGGAAGGAAAATGTCTTTGATTCCTCCGATGCACTGTCTGACCAAGTTTCGAGCCTAGATATCAATGCTGTTGGGAATGATAGAAACCGAGAGATACTCCACTGGGGATCTTGTGCGTAGACCCTGTTGAGAATAGTAGAAACTGGGAGACACTCTGCTGAGGATCTTGTGCGTCGATCCTGCTGGGGAGTGTCTGATTGTTGCTGGGAGACGGAACTTAAAGAATCTGAAGCTTGTCAAAGCCTCCGGCTGGGGAATAAGAGATGTAGGTTTCCTCCGATGCATTATCTGACCAAGTTTCGAGTCTGGATATTGCTGCTGTCGGGGGAATGATAATTGTTGAGAGATATTCTGCTGGGGATAAATATCTTTGCTGGAGATGAACCGTTACTGCTTGGAGACTGACGTAACAAGGTTAAGCTGGTTGGAATCACTATTCAGGGACTAACGTGATGAAGCCTGGAGTGTTGGAACACTGGTGGAGAAAAATTTGTACTTCGCCGAGGAAGGTTTGCAGTGAGCGGTACCTTTGTGGGGATTGTACTCTGCAGGGGAACGTATTGGTGACTTTCATTGTCATCTCAATTCCTCGAGCCTGTAGTAATTACTTTTGTACGTCCGCTTTTCGCATGTTTGTGGGCAGATGTTTATTGTTAAATGCATATAATCATTCAAAGCAATCATTGGACTTTATGCAAAAAACAAACAACAGTGAACCTTGTAAAAAGAAAGAACTTGTATTAATTTGAAAGGTGGCGCATGGCCAAGCGGTTTGTATACAAGGAAAGTAAAAGCTATGCGGAAACAATCTCGTCGAATTTCAACTACGCTAATACTCATATATTTCGACTATCTCATCTCCTTGCTGTCAGTAGAAAGTGAGTGAATTGATTTTCGCCATTTGAATCTTAAATGTTGATAGTAGTCTGTAGGTAGGTGATCTGGTCGAGACATAGTCGTACGCTTAAATCCCTAACTTTTGCCTAGACCTCCCTTTCGGGTTTTCAGTCTACCGGGATACCCTTTTTGCCCAAGCCGCCTTTGCAGGTTTTCGACTTGCCGGATGTACATGTTTTGTATATATCCTTAACTTTTGTCCGAACCTCTTTGGTTCGCCAGGACGCCCTTATTTTTGCCTAGATCAGTCGACCTAGCGGATCTCGTTTATGCGTAGTATTTTTTGACTATGTCTGCGTTCACAGGGTGTGGGAAGTCTTCAACATCCATGGTGCTAAGTATCATAGCTCCGCCTGAAAATACTGTTTTAACTACAAATGGTCCCTCGTAGGTGGGAGTCCATTTGCCCCTGGGATCACCTTGTGGGAGAATGATGCGCTTGACTACTAGATCACCGACTTGGTAGACTCGGTGCTTGACTTTCTTGTTGAACGCTCTGATCATTCGTTTCTGATAAATTTGTCCATGGCAGATGGATGCGAGTCGTTTCTCATCAATCAAGTTAATCTGGTCGAGGCGAGTCTGGACCCATTAGTCTTCGTCTAACTCTGCATCCTGGAGGACTCTAGTTGAAGGTGTCTGAACCTCGATGGGTAAGACTGCTTCCATACTGTATACAAGAGAGAAGGGGGTTGCCCATGTTGATGTTCGTACTGTAGTGCGGTAACCATGGAGAGCAAATGGCAACATGTCGTGCCAATCCTTGTAAGTCACTGTCATCTTCTGTATAATCTTCTTAATGTTCTTATTGGCGGCTTCCACTGCGCCGTTCATCTTAGGCCGATATGGAGAAGAGTTGTGATGCTTGATCTTGAACTGCGTGCAGAGTTCAATGATCATTTGTTGTTGAGATTAGAGCCGTTATCTGTGATAATCCTTTCGGGAGTTCCATACAGACAGATAAGATTATGCTTGATGAATCGAGCCACAACATTCTTGGTAACAGATGCGAACGAGGCTGCCTCTACCCACTTGGTGAAATAGTCAATTGCCACAAGGATGAAACGATGTCTGTTGGAAGCTGTGGGCCTGATTTCTCCGATCATGTCAATGCCCCACATTGCGAAAGGCCAAGGAGCGGTTAAAATATTCAGCGGTACTGGAGGTACGTGTACTTTGTCTGCATATAACTAGCATTTGTGACAAGACCGAGCATAACGGTGACAATCAGCTTCCATGGTGGATCAATAGTAACTTGTTCTCAGAATCTTCGTAGCCATTGTATGTCCACTGGAGTGGGTACCAAATGCGCCTTCGTGTAGTTCTTCCATGATCCGTTCTGCAGTTTTCTGATCTAAACACCGGAGTAAGCACAAGTCATGATTGCGCTTGTATAAGATGTCGTTATGGAGAAAGAACTTGGATTCAAATCTTCTCAAAAACTTCTTGTCGTTGACAGATGCCCCTGCGGGATATTCCTGAGTCTCAAGACACCTTTTCACTTCGTAGAACCAAAGTTTCTCTTCTGTATCAAGTTCACAACAATATGATGGTTCGTCAAACTTCTCGATGATGATTTGGGGAGCCTCGTTGTCCCATCTGACCTTGAACATAGATGACATAGTAGCCAATGCGTCTACCAACTGATTCTCTTCTCGTGGAATATGGTCGAAAGTGATCTCTTCGAAATAGGGGATCAGACTCAAAACATGCTCGCGATATGGAATGAGATTCGGATGCTTCGTATCCCAGTCGCCTTTGATCTGACTGATCACTACAGCTGAGTCTCCATACACTTGCAAGAATTTGATTCTTAAGTCAATAGCAGCTTTGATACCCATGATGCACTCAGATTCGCCTTGTTGTTAGTACAATGAAACATAATCTGGCGGTGAAAGGGTGTGTCATCGGAAATTCGAATGCATAAAGCGATAGTCATCTGACGATGAGCCAAATGATCGGCTACTACACTTCCCTTGATCGTTTTCGAGAAGTATCTTGGATGTCGATTCGGTCAAGATCATTTGCCATCTTGCTATTCTTTCGGAGAGATGGTTTCTCGAATATGTATTTTATCGGATCCATCTTGGAGATCAACAAGGTAGTGTGAGTCAACACATCTGTCTTAGTCGTGAGCAGCCCAAGCCAAAGCAACGCAAGTTTTCTCGATTGTGATTATCTTGTTTCACGATAAACGTTTTGCTAAGGTAGTATATTGCATACTCTTTTCGACCGGACTCGTCATGTTTCCCCACACACACCTTTGAGTTCTCTAACACCGTCAAGTACATGATTAGAGGTCTTCCTTGGCATCGGGATAGGAGGATTCATAGGTACTCCTTGATTTTGTCAAAAGCGACCTGGAAATCGTCGTTCCATTCCACAACCTGATCTTTCTTTAGTAACTTGAAGATTGGCTCACAGGTAGCAGTTAGATGTGCAATGAATCTGGCAATGTAATTCAATCGTCCCAAGAAACCTCTGACTTCTTTCTCGGTGCGGGGTACTGGCATTTCTTGGATAGTTTTAACCTTGGCTGGGTCAACTTCAATACCTTTACCACTGACAACAAACCCTAGGAGTTTACCGGATCTGACCCTAAAGATGCACTTGTTGGGATTGAGTCTTAGTTTGTACTTCTTCAGTCTATCAAACAGTTTTCGCAAATGATCGAGATGTTCTTCTTCAGTCTGTGACCGAGCTATCATGTCGTCGACATAGACCTCTATCTCGTGATGAATCATGTCATGAAATAATGCCACCATAGCACGCTAATAAGTGGCGCCAGCGTTCTTCAGTCCGAACGGCATGACCTTGTAGCAGAATGTGCCCCACTGTGTAGCGAAAGTAGTCTTCTCCATGTCTTCTGGAGCCATTTTGATCTGATTATAATCGGAGAAACCATCCATGAAGGAGGAAACCTTTTGTTGAGCGGTGTTGTCGACCAGAACATCAATATGAGGAAGTGGAAAATTGTCTTTCGGACTTGCCTTGTTCAAATCTCTGTAATCCACACACATTCGTACTTTTCCATCCTTCTTAGGTACGGGTACCACATTTGCAACCCACTGTGGATAAGAAGTAACAGCTAGGAAACCGACATTGAACTGCTTCATAACTTCGGCTTTGATTTTCTCCGACATCTCAGGACGCATGTGACGAACCTTCTGCTTCACTGGGAGAAAACCTTCTTTTGTCAGTAACCGGTGTACCACAATGTCAATGTCTAGACCTGGCATGTCTTCGTATGACCAAGCGAAAACCTCGATATAGTCTCGTAGCATCTGAACCAATCTCTCTTTGACACAGCTTTCAAGACCTGCTCCTATTTTGATCTCTTTTCTGTCTTTATTAGTACCTAGATTCACAACCTCAACTGGCTCTTTGTGTGGCTGTATAACTCGCTCTTCTTGTTGTAGCAGTCTGACAAGTTTTCCTGGCACTTCACAATCTTCTTCACCTTCGTCTTCGGCTTGGTATATCAGATTATCGGAAGTCATATTTAGCAATAGCATAGCTGTTATCAACGAGATTCGGAGTGAATCTGCAGTGTATCACGTGGGTGTGTGTAAGAACACATAGCTTTTGAAGGGGTAGTAAAGTAAAAGAAAGAGAACAACACTTAAATGCAAAAGTCCAATGATTTTATTGAATGAAAATATGCAAATGACAGATAGTAACCCTCACAAACGAGCCATGATGCTCCAGGCAAGGCACTAGGCTTTAAAGTTTATTGTTCAAAGCGTAAAAACGAAAAGCAAAATAGCAAACAAAAGCAATTACTCCTGTCTAAAGGAGATTGGTATGACGTCTTCGGTCTTCCAATTGCTAAGTTCGTTGTTGAGAGTTGGGAAGATCCACTTGCTGATGTCGAAATCGCTGTCGTTGTCGCTGTCGTTGTCGTCACGTTCGCGGCGTATCATCTTCTGACCTTTGATGGTGAAGCCTAAACCAGTCTTGTTAGATTTGAAAGGAAGATCATGGAGCTGACCCCAAATAGTACTACCTCCTTCTTCAACTACGGCTTAAGCATCTTTCAGCGAGGCCATCCTAGGAGGAACTTGTGTAACTTCAGGAGTAATTGGAGAATCAACATGAACTATTTCGAAAGCTTGACAGGGAGTTTCGAAGAACTCACCTTCCATCTCGAGATATCGGAATAACTGCAGCTGACTGACCATGTATTCTTTTTCACCACATACTGTAACAACCTTCCCCTTCACTAGGTACTTCAGCTTCTGATGCAAGGTGGAGGTAACAGCGCCTGCCCCATGTATCCAAGGGCGTCCAAGTAGGCAAGAGTAAGCTGGACGGATGTCCATGACAAAGAAAGTGGAGTCGAAAGTCTGGGAACCAACTTTAACAGGCATAGTGAGCTCTCCAAGTATTGTTCGTTTAGAACCATCAAAAGCTCTCACAATTATGTCACTGGGCTTCAAGACCAATCCTTCAACATCAAGTCGGTCGAAAGCACTCTTCGGTAGGATATTCAGAGCAGAACCGGTATCTACCAAAAAATGAGACAATGTAACGCCCTTGCATTCAACAGAGATGTGCAAGGCTTTGTTGTGTTTCCTTCCAGCGGGAGTCAAATCAGCATCAGAGAAGCCTAGGCCGTTGTTGGCAGCCAGGCTAGCAATACAAACTTCAAGCTGATCAGTAGTAGTGTCTTGTGGTACGTGAGCATTCTTCAGAAACTTCACCAAGGCTTTGGCATGAGCCTCAGAGCACAAGAGCAGAGCAAGCATAAAGATCTTGGACGGAGTCTGTCCCAACTGTTCAACAACATTGTAGTCACTCTTCTTGATGATCTTCAAAATTTCCTCCATTTCTCGTTTGGAGGAATCTTCAACAACTTCCTTTGGTACTTCTATCTGAGCAGGATGAGTCACTGGTTCTTTCCCTCTAGCTTTGGGAATTGGTTCAATAGCTGGAATGCGAGCTGGAGTCACAGTGTCTTTGGGAGGAGAGATCTATGGAGAAAACACTTTTCCAGTTCTGGTCACCTTACTTGATCCGGTGATTTGTCAATGTCAAGAATGGTAGCTTCAACTGTAATGTCCTCAATGGCTAGAGGGTCTTGTTGGACGCCATGATAGTAAACCTCAGCTTCATAGTTCCACGGTATAGCTTTGTCAGAGGAATATGGAACTGGTCTGGGAGATGTAATGATGAGAGGTGCCACCCTAGGCACAGGATCAGCATAGGAAATCCTTATTGTGTTAACATCAGCATAGTCTTCTGGGAAATCGTCTCCCCATCCGGTTTGAAGCAACTCGATTTTCAAAAATCTTTTAATTCTCGAAAACTAGTGAAATCGCCACCTAATTTTATTTGTTCTAAAAAAGAACGGGAAAATATAGATAAAACCCCATGCAAGCGGATAAGGCGGTCTACGTGACCAAAAAGTGGGATCGGGAGTCGGTTATGTAAGGGGAAGGTATTAGCACCCCTTACATCCATCGTACTCGATGGGACCCATTTAATTCTACGCGTTTGTGTGTGTGTTAAATGCAAAGTTATGAATACCAAAAGAAAAAGAATTTGTTTATTATTATTTTGAGTTTGGCACGGTTTCAGAACCGTGTGCCTACATATTCCCTTGTGCAATGGGAAAGTCAAAACTTTGTAGTTCCTCTCGAAAAGGTTTTAAGTTTGTTGTATTGATTTTATAAGAAAAATCGGGCGTTTAGACGTTTCAAATGCTTTGAACTAGGACTTGTTTTGTTTGTTTGAAAAGCTTAAGTCCTCGCTCGTATTTGAAACGACTATTGCACACTCTTTGTCGGAAAAGAGTTTTTATGATCGCATATGAGCGATAAAAGAATTTGAGTGAGTTGAATTGTTTTTTTATGTGGATGAAAAAGTACCGAACAATGAGGCTAACGTCTCACGATTCAAATACTAGAAACCCGAGGAACTAATGCTCGCACGAGTCGTCTATCACCCAAAAAGTTTTCTTGAGAAAAAGTGAAGTGAAACGATTTTCACGTTATTTAGAAATCTTTAAGCAATTGGTCTAGCGTCCAACGACTAAAAAACTTGTACTTTATTATGAAAAAGGTTTTGAAAATGCACTCGACGTTGGATCGAGGTTTGAAATTTTAATTGCGAAAATGTTCTGATACGCGTGCTGAGATGAAATGGAAGCGGGTTATGGTTAATCAAGTATATGGACTCGATTAACCTCGTGAGGATAGGTGCTCCTTTCCCCAACCATGAGACCCTGGTGCATGGAGGATTGGTATATAGACCAATGTTATTTCGGGTTATGATCGATTAAAGCAACAAGGGCTTTAACCAATCTCGTGAGGATGGCCATGCCCATCCCCAACTATGAGACCCTTTAGGAAATCGACATATGAGCCAATCAGGATGGAATCGAATTGATTTTAATTTTATTGGGTGCAAAGTGTACAATGGTGAATAAATGCGGAACAAACAAATAATCATCACACAATACAATCGGAAATTTAAATAATTATTAGAAACGATTTTTCCTATTTGATTAGAAATCGACTAATAGTTTAATCGATAAATTATCAAATAAGAACTATCATAACTAATTATTATTTAATACATCGCACAAAATAAAATATTATTTACATAAAAATAAAATAATTGAAAAAGGGTAAAGATTTAGAGATAGCCTTTATGACGCAAGTTTGAGCGGCGGGAAAAGAAAACCAGGGACAGATACTCTTGGGCCCAAATAAAGTGCCCAAAGAGCCTTCAGAAAACTTCGGATAAAGCGCGATGCGTCATTGATCACGGAAGTAATGGCAATACGGGTATGTCGGGGTTGGTAAAGAAAAATGCTAAAATTCCCTACTTAAGCAAAAATGGGCTATCTTAACATTATTATTATTATTTTGTATTATTTTTTTTAGGAGTATACTAATAATTTTAGTGGTTTAAAAAAAAAAGAAATATGATAATAATAACTATTAATTAAAGAAAAATAGTAATAATAATAATAGTTATGATAATAACATTAATAATTATAATAATATTAGTAATGATAATAGTTAATAATAATATTTTACTAAGTAATAATACTAATAATTATTAATTAAGAAAAAATTATGATAATAATTAATAGGTTATAATAATAATAACAGTTATTAATAATATTAATAATAATAATAACTAACTAATAATAATACTAATATTAATCCTATTAATAAACAAAATAAAAAAATTGAAAAGCAAAACAACAACACTCACTCTTCCTCATGATGTTTCAAACGGCAAAATCTCATTTTCTCTCTCGATAGCTACTTATCCTAGGTGGCTTGCATGTTTGGTCTATGGGTTTCGTTTCTGTTGGTTGGCCGTTGATGTTGTTTTGTGGCCCTCTCGTTTTCTCGCCGCCTCCTGCTGTCGCAGTCGCCTTCTCTTTCAACGAAGCCCTTCGCCGGAAATTGCTTGGACGGTGATGGTGGCGGTCGACGGTGGCGTCGCCTCTGAGCTTATCCGAGTGAGTTTGTTCCAATACTCTTTTCTTCTTCTTCTTTCTCAAAACTGAAGGGTATGGGTTTAGGGAAGATGATGATATATTGTTAGGGTTTGACATAGTGTTAGGGTTTGGCTATTATATGTTTTGTTTGGTTCAATTGGTTTATGAATATTGGCTTCTGGTTTGTTCTTGGAATGATGGTAATTTTTGTTTCTGGTTAATGGTTTGTGGTCTCTTGTTGGTTTTTTGAAAACAGGTTATCTTGTTATGGTTGTTGGTTTGTTACGGTTTTCTTTGTGAATGGCTATGGGAACAATGTTTTTCTTTTTGGTTTCTTTTCTGCCCATCTACCGATGCCGTGAACTTGGTGAACTTGGCGTTTTTTATTCTTTTCTTTTTCTTTTGGTCAAATGGTCTGGAACTGGTTCTCTTCTGAACAGATGCTATGTTAATATTTTTTTTTCTTGAGATTGGTTTCTGTCCTCTTCTTGATATTGGCTGTTTAGAACAGATATATGCTTGGTTATCCTCCCCTTCTGCCTCTCTTGTCCCTGTTACTTGTATGGGTTGCAATAACCTGTTGTGCTGTCGCTTTCTGTGGTGCTGATAACCAGAATATCTCTCTGTTTTACTTGCTGCTGCTTCTGTGGTGATATGTTGAGTTTACATTTGAGTAAAACTGGTTTTTGGAACCATTTGCTAAGTTGTGGGGTTGTTGGGCTGATGGGCTGACTTTAGGAAAAATGATGTTTTCCCTGATTTCCATTTTACACCTCCTTTGTGAACCAACAACGGAAGTTGTTGTGATTTGCAATGGAGGTAACGGTAACGGCCGATGAAGGAACTTCGGTTCTGAGGCTTTGTCATCTGAAACAATTAACCTTCAATCCTGATTCCTTAACACAACCCTCGTGATGAGTCAAAAACATAATTCTTTTGGTTTTTCGTACGAAATTTGCTTCTTTTTGTAACTGTTAACCGATTTCCTTCTTCTTGTTTCAGGTAACAACGGATAGCACGACATGAAAGCGAAGAGAAATGCCCGGAGGTGAAGGATGGTTCGGAGAAGGACAACAACTCACTCGACAATCTTTTAGAAACTCATAGCATTAGAATTAGGATATCTTTGTATTCTTGTGTAGCCTTTGTAACTTGTAATTCAAGATTGTAGTGGAATTTTAATGAAATAAAAGTAAGAACTTCTTTCCAACATTGAATTTTTTTAATTACAACCTTGTATCTTGAGATGAATGAATGCCAATTACTTGCATAGATCATGAATTTGAAATAAACCCAAAATGAAACATTTGAAACGGAATAAAATGATGGACACCATGAATTATGAGTTCTAAGAAATTCAACGCAATGAATCTTGGCCTTTTTCATTCTTGAATTACCACTTGAAGTTCCGAACAAATTATTCACTCTAAGTCTCTTGAATCAATTGAACCACCGTTTGAAATAATCTTGGTTGACACAAAAAATAAAGCATGATGAGATGTTTCAGACTTTTCTTGTATTAAATTATGTCATAAAATAAGTTTTTTTAGACGAATCAAAAACCTAATGTATCAAATAACCCGCCACAAACTCAAGTTCTAAACATTCTCAAATTCAAGCTTCAATTTCCAAATTTGACTCAAAACACCAGATGAATTAAGCAAGAAAGTCACGATCACGATTCCAAACATTGTACTACAGCTCATCTCAAACATGTGGAACCTCAATCATATACCAGGCCAAAAGGCGAGCTAACTTAGAACCAAGACATCAATAGATCCACATTTTTGAACTCATACTTTTTGCAAGGAAATCCAAGAAAACCTATGATAAGGAGGGTAAATTTTGGGGTGCGACACGGTTGCCTTAACATCTTCAATAGGAATCTTGTAGCTTTCAGGAATAGTGTACTTCACCATGTAATCGAACTTTCCACTTGGCTGCCCCAAGGTATCCCAAACTTCTGGTACAGCTTCGCTCACATCTTCGATCTTCAGATTCTTAGACAAGTCTTCACACAGCTTCTCCACAGGTGAAGGTTTCAGAAATAGCACTTTGCGGTTATCCATCATGCACTGAATACGTCTTCTCAACCAAGCACAATTGTCAGGTGCAGAGGGGCACCAACGACAATTCTCTGGGCATCCTAGATTGACACCGGCTTGCAGCAAGTTATTCTTAACAGTCATCAGAGGAATAGTCAAGTCATCTATGTTGAAAACATAAGAGTTCTTATCAATAGCATTAGAAATTTTGCCATGGTTAGGCATAGGTGCATTGATCACATTCGGAGTCTCAACAGGAGGATCAAACTCAATCTCTTTAGCTTCAATCATGTCTTGAATCTTGTTCTTCAGAGCCCAACAATCATCAGTGTTATGTCCAGGGCTGTTGGAGTGGTAAGCACACTTTGCATTAGGATTGTATCTCGGAGAGGAAGTGTTGAAGTTTTGAGGAGGATCCCACAAGGTAATCAGCTCTGCTTTCAACATGTGTTGCAATGCTTGCGACAATGGCATGTTGATCTTCGTAAACTGTCTTCGTGGCGCGTTACGTTCTGGCGTTGTCTTGAGGTTGTCTTGATGTAGGATTAGAGATCACAACTGCCCCCACAGATTAAGCACGATCGGTCTTGGCTCGGCTTTTCTGACCATACACAGCATTGGCTTCTTTCTTACCACCAAAAGATCTCTTCGCAGCACTTGAGGATGACTCTATCTGAATCTTTCAACTTCTGATTCCAACTTCAATGCGTTCTCCTGTAAGTATCAGCTCGGTGAATCCCGCTGAAGAGTTTCCAATCAGATGATTGAAGAATGGGCCCGTCAGTGTTCCCATAAACATATCAACCAACTCCCTATTGGACAAGGGTGGTTGAACTCTGCTTGCTAGATCTCTCCATTTCTGAGCATACTCTTTGAACTTCTCATCACGACCCATAGACATGCTCTGTAGTTGCATGCGAGTGGGTGCCAATTCAGCATTGTACTGGTACTGCTTGTAGAAAGCTTCGGCTAAGTCACTCCAAGTATGGATATGGGTATTCTCTAGCTGATAATACCACTCCAACTGAGCTCCGGACAAACTTTCTTGAAAGAAATGGATCCACAGCTTCCTGTCATCAGTGTGAGGATGGATCTTCTGAACATAGGACTTCAAATGCAACTTCGAACAAGAGATGCCATCATACTTGGCAAAAGTAGGAACCTTGAACTTGTGAGGAATCACCACACCAGGAACTAGACTTAGATCATCAAAATTCAGCTCGGACATTTTCAGATTCTCCACAGCATTCAGACGGTCTTCAAGTTGTTTGTATTTGTCATCTTCAAAAGAATACTGCTCGTGCTCATAGTCTTCCTCTTTGCGCTCAGACTCACGCTGGTCTCCTTCGTTGTTCTTGATACTACCTTCAGTTTCGATACTCTTATCTGAGAACTCTATACAGATGACCACTTTAGGACCACCTTTGTGACGTTTGCCCATGTTGAGAACACCAATGACCCTCTTCTTTTTGTTGATGAGCTTCTTCAAATCTTCCTGACCTTGGACCAAGCTGGTAACCACTTCCTGGAACTGAGCATTCTGAGCCTGAAGATCTTTGACAGTCTATTCAGGAGCCATTTCTGCAAAAATAAATAGCGAGAAAATGAGAAAACCAATCTCCAATGTACCTGTTATGCAATGTTATGCTATGATATATGATGTTTATGCAATGCAATGCAATGTTTTCAAGGACCTTAGGAATTCAAATTTGTTAAACAAGCATGAACAAACTTTATTAGTTTCTTTTATTCTTTTTCTTTTTAAGTACAAAGGATAGTTTGGAAAATAAAAGAACAAAAAATCCTAAAGTTCTAAGTCTCCCATGGGCGCTTCCTCTTGGTGTTGAAGTAGGCGTTGATTTTCTGCTCCTCGTGAAGTAGCTTTGTCAACTCTAGTACCTTCTTCTCGCTTGCATAACACTGAGCTTCAAATGTATCCCTTTCTTCTTTAAGTTGAATCCAGGATCTCTTCAAGTCTTCAAAATCAGTGGGCATGTCAGGATGGAGAACGGTATAGGATTCGTCACCTATAGCAACAGGTTCCATAATTACTGGTAGAACAGGTGTAAATGGCATCATGATGTTTTGAGCTCGAGCTCGCACCCATTTGACGTAAGGTTCCCAAGGAATAGAGTTTTGGTGCCCCAAAGTCTTGGTATCAGTCTTCTTTACCATGCCCCAAGCATGTATGAACCTTCGTCGGTAATTCTGGAGATCGTGGTTGTAGTCGAACACAATATCTTGGAGAAGCATATCATGAGGACCATCTCTTCGAACATAACCAAACTGACGTAGAGCTAGAGAAGGGTTGTAAGTGATACCTCCCCTTATGCCAAGGAGTGGTACATTAGGGAATTCTCCACAACGCTCAATGAATATGAAATCCTTTTGAGAAAAGAGACACCAACGGATATCTGAATGAGAGAGTGACATTAGCCTTTGAGACCACTTCAATCTTCACTCGTACTTCAATGCTGATTGAGGAAGGTGCGAAATAAACCACCTGGAAAGTAACGGTATGCAGCACGTGAGAGTTCCTTGTCTTTTGATAGTACGGGTGTGGAGAGAATGTAGAATATCTCCAAGTAAAGTAGGCACAGGATTACGGGTGAGGAATGTCTTGATGGCGTTCACATCTATGAACTGATTCGAGTTAGGGAATAGAACCAACCCATAGATTAGCAAAGCCAAGATGTCTTCAAATGCTTGGAAACTCATAGCGTTGAGGAATTCTCGGGCTTTCTTAATTAGGAACTTAGAAAGTAAACCCTTAACTCCGCTTCTTGTTTCCCAATTGGCTTCAATGTCTGAGCGCTTTAGGTGTAATGCTGATGCAATGTCTTTGTACCTAGGAACCTTTTCTAAACCGGTGAATGGCATTTGGTCAAGAATAGGTATCCCAAGCAGCTTAGAGAACTCTTCCAAGGTAGGTACCAATTGATAATCTGGGAATGTAAAGCAATGGTGTTTCGAATCAAAGAACTGGAATAAGACGTGCATCATATCTTCTTCAAAACCGGAGATAACCAAGTCAAGTAGATAACCATGTCTTTTGATGAACTGAGCATGATCTGGAATTTCTGAAACCAATTCTTTGAGCTGAGAAGGTATACCCATGAAGTTAATTCGGATAGTCTTTCTGGAAGTCATAATCCCTACAAAATAGAGCAAAGATAAATCCCTAGGTCCTTGAAATAGTTAGAAATGATATGCAATTTGATGATGTCATGATGTCATGTTTAACAAACACAAACAAATCACACAAAATCCCTAGGTTTAAAGCTTGCATGAAGTATAGGTGTCTACCCTACCAAAGTTTGAGTTGGTTCATCCTGTCCTATGATAGTAACCGGGTTCTAGGAATCTCATATCATTGATCTTTCTCGTAGGCGTTTATTTCAATACGACTACCAAGTGGTCGACCGAAAATATCCCAAAAGTCTGATCTTAATGAGCGTAGCATCGAGTATCAACCAACCTCGGTCTACACCAAAGCCGGCCATCTCACTACCTTCTAATGGCCAAGATGGGTCAATTAAGGTTCTAAAAGTTGAGTTAGTGCTGATGATACCACGCAGAAGCCAAATACTATTCTTACCTTGGAAATGAAGAGTATCAGGACATCGAAAGTGTCACACTAACATAGCCATCATGTTGACCGTTTCGGTATACGCCTAACGGTCGCGGCGATCTATTGCTACTTACCTAAGGAAACCTGGATCCGGGTGTAGGATCCCCCACAAGTATAATACCCAAGCAACCCTTAAAAATAAAGCAAGCAAGTCACACAGAAAGCAGTAAAAACGATCTAAAAATCCCTAAGGTATTCTCTCTTTAGGGTGTCTACCGTGAGTCGCCAGATTACATGTCGGTGGGAGAACTGACTTTGAGATTTGTTTTTCTTTTTATCGCAAATGTTGTGGATAGCAAGAGTCGCCATCGACTTTTATTTTATCCAATTAAGGGAAGGTGAAAATAACAGAAAAAGACCTTCGTTAGATTCTGAGTAAGGGAGAAGGTTATGAAAAGGGAAGGTATTAGCACCCCTTTCCATCCGCAGTTTTCTACGGGCTCTTAGTTGCTTTTTAGCTCACTTTAAAAATTACTTTCTGTGTGTTTGACAAAAATGTTTTGAAAAGGCATTTCGCTTTGACTTTGTAATGATTCATGTTGGAATGTATACAAAGTGTTCGGAAATGTTTTGTTTTGAAAAGCATTTGAACTTTGACAAAAAATGTGAGATGTGAAAAGTATTTGATTGAGCAAGCAACTAAAAGTCTTATTACCTACTCAGAATGGTCGTTTTCGTGTTGTTTTACGTTCCTTTAGAATAGTGTTATCCATACCATTAGTTGGTAGGTAACCCTATTCGTTGGATGTAGAAGGGACAATCGAAGGGACATCGTATGGTCATAGAAGGCAACTTGTAGGAGTATCCTAGAACATTCGAAGGGATGATCATCACTTTTCGTAGGCAACAATCGAGGGACGAGATCATGTTTTCGTAGGCCACGTCGAGGGACTCATGAGCTTTGATTTGAAGGGACTATGATGATATGTTTTGTAGGCAACGGTGCTAGGATACCTCTACGTTCGAGGGACTTGACCATTTATTCGAAAGGCAACGAGAGAGAATACTCTAGGGGGTGCATGTGTGAAGAGAGTGTGTTAAATTAAGATATATTATCTTGGAATTAGAAGTGATCTACGTTCGTTTTTATCTTGCCATACACGCCTAATTACTAGCAGTTTATAGGGTGCAGAAAGTAAATTGCGGAAAGTAAATGTCCTACGCTATTACATGACTTTGGGGCAGTTACATAATAGGAGTGCAGAAAGTAAAATCCTAATTAAACTATTACATCCCATGAGCAGTTACATAATATTGGAAAAGAACGCGAGAAAATAAATCCTAACTATTACAACCTGTAAGTAGATACATAATAATCAGAAAATATAAGAAATCCGCATAAGAGAAAAATACGTTAGTAAAAGAAAGTTTTGAATGAAGAAAAATGTTTTTGGGTTAGTAATGATAATGAGATGATAGAGTAATTTTTTGGGAATTTTCTGGATTGGTTTTGATGAAGAAAAATAATTAAAAAGTCAATTCAATGGTTAATTAACAATTAATTAAAATATGCATGCAAAAATATTAATTTTAATGTCAAAAATTAAATAAACATTTTTCTGATTAAAATGTAAAAGGAAAATATTTTTGGTGATTTTTTAAATGCATGAGAAAATTATTTAAAGAGAAAGTAAATTAAATAGAAAAATATGAAAAGAAAATAAAAAAAGAGTTAGTTTGGAAAAGTGTTAAAAAAGAATTGTCACTGCCAGGAATCGAACCCATGCCATGCCTTTCAAACGCGCACGCTGTTACCACTGAGCCAACGTGCGTTTGGTGTTAGTATAATGAAACAAAAACGTTTTAAACGAAATTGGATCCTGGGAACCCAAATCACGCGCGAAGATCTTCATCTTCTTCGTTTGAAATTTTAAACGGATAGCGTCGGCCTGGTTCGACGCTAAGGCCCCTGCAAAATTCCAAAATCTCATACAAGCAATATAATTTTGTTATGAATACATGGATCGATTCGTTTTGGTCCCCTGAGCACGATGGTGGTCTTAGTTTTGGCCAATTTTACTTATTTCAGAAAGCCCTAAAACGAAACTAAGAACCCTAGCCATGGCATCTTGTGATTCCTGTACTTAAAACACAATTAACCAATGCAGAAAGCTTCGAAACTCCATTCTAAACACAAATCAAACATCAAAACGTGTTAAATATGAATGGAATTCAAAAATCGAAATTGAGTTAGAATGTACAAATCGAAATCTGTAATTCGTGATTCTAGATGTTTGGGTGGCTTGTGAGTATCTAGATTGATTCAGGGGACCTCCAGGAATGTATTGGAAGGCTTAGAATCGATTGAAACCAACTGAAACTAGGGCTGCAAGTTCCTTGAATAGCACGGTTTTTTTGAGTTTGATTAGGGTTCTTAGAGGTAGAATTTTCGTCCTTGTGTCATGTGAATGCATTGTGTACTTATAGTGGATGGATTTAGGTCAAGAATCATGAGGAAATAATATACCAATCAATGAGAAAATATTTGATTTGGTATAAAACCAAATATTTCCTTTTTGATCAAATTTCAATCAATTCTCTTGCCAATCAATGCCAATTTCGAATTTGCCAGCTTATATGGATTGCTTGGACCTCAAGAATGAGAGAAAAATCCAATTTGCATTTAATTTTGATTTTCTACCTTTTATTTTGATTTAATTGGCTTTTAAATGATTAAAATCCAAATTAAATAGAAAATAAAAGATAAAATTCGTGGCCTTGGGCTTGGAGGTTCCAAATTAGCTGAGGAACAAGTTTGAATCAAGAAAAGTTAGGCCCATTTGCAAAATTTTGGATTTTGGCAAGTATTTCTCTTTGTTCACTTCTTCAAAAATGCTCAACTTGTGCAAGGTGTATCTTGCTTAATTTTTAACATTTTTGGGTGTTCTTGGACTTTTTAGAAATCTCTAGATGTCCTTTAAACAACCTCTTTGGTCTCATCCCAATTGGAGTTTCCATGCTCAATAACACTTCTTTACAAAAAGTTGACTTTTTGTTGACATTGAAAATGACCTGTAATGTTTTGATTCATATCTTCCAAATGAAGCATTTTCTGACCAAGCTTGTGAGACATGAAGTTGTATAGAATTGAATTCTCTTCAAAATCAGAGGTGGTGGAAAATTTTTGATAAAGTATGAGAAAGTTATGTCTGGTCAAAGTTTTGTTGACTTTTGTCTGAGAAAGCCCAATTTAGAAACTTTGACTTTTGATCAATTTTTGATTTTTCTTGATGAATCATGATCTCAAATGATGAATGTTACTTCAAAATATGGATGTTGACCAAAAATTATGAAGTTTGACTGTATGTTGACCACAGTTGACTTTTTGTCTAGTACAACTGATTTTCAACCATCTGAGCAATTGTTTGAGGAAACTTGACTTGTAAGGCTTGAAACTTGATATGGAGATTCTTTGAAGTATATGATGAGGCATGATGACCATTGGAGATGTTGGAGGCTCATCTGATCTTGAGGATAGCCAAACCCTAGTTTGGGTTGATTGCTTAGGAGAGGGTTTGTCTGGTCAACCCTTGTGGAATCCTTGAGTATAGATGTATGAAATGTCTTGAGAAGTAGGAGGGCAAATTTTGGGGTATGACAGCGTATTCCGGATATTGCAGAACTTAGGAAAAGTATTTTGGAAGAAGGACATCATAGTGGATTGAGTATTCATCCTGGTGCTACTAAGATGTATCATGACTTGAAAAAGTTGTTTTGGTGGCCGGGAATGAAAAAGGAGATTGTTGAGTTCGTCTATGCTTGGCTAATATATCAAAAGTCAAAGATTGAATATCAGAAACCGTCGGGGTTGATGGAACCGTTGTTTGTTCCTGATTAGAAATGGGATGGCATTTCTATGGATTTTGTGTCTGGTCTGCCGAGGACAGTGATGAATTGTGATTCTATCTAGGTTATTGTTCATCGGTTGACGAAGTCTGCTCATTTTATTCCGATAAGAATGGACTGTCCTATGGAGAGGTTGATAGAGTTGTATGTTGAGAAGATCGTGAGTTTGCACGGTATTCCTTCTAGCATTGTGTCAGATAGAGATCTGAGGTTTACGTCGAAGTTTTGGGCAGGATTGCAAGAAGCTTTGGGTACTAAGTTGCGGTTGAGTTCTACTTATCATCCGCAGACAGATTGTCAGTCGGAAAGAACGATCTAGTCGTTAGAGGATTTATTGCGAGCTTATGTGTTGGAGAAAGGTGGAGTTTGGGATAGTTACTGACCATTGATTGAGTTTACCTACAACAATAGATTTCATTCGAGTATGGGCATGGCTCTGTTTGAGGCATTGTATGGTAGGAGGTGTCGGACGCCGTTGTGTTGGTACAAATCTGGAGAAGTGTTGTGATTGGATCAGAGATTGTCCAACAGACTTCGGAAAAGATTAAGATGATTCAGGACTAGATGAGAGCTTCTCAGAGTCGTCAGAAGAGTTATCACGATAAGAGGAGGAAGGATCTCGAGTTTAGTGAAGGAGATCATGTGTTTAGGCGAGTTACTCCGATGACTGGGATTGGTCGAGCCTTGAAGTCAAAGAAGTTGACTCCGCGCTTTATTGGTCCGTTTCAGATTACGAAGAGGGTTGGAAGAGTTGCTTATCAGATTGCTTTACCGTCGTCGCTTGCATATTTGCATGATGTTTTCCATGTATCTCAGTTGAGGAAATACATTGTTGATCCGTTTCATGAGATTCAGGTAGATGATGTACAGGTACGGGGTAATTTGACTGTTGAAGCATTGCCTGCGAGAATTGAGGATCAGAAGTTGAAACAGTTGCAGGGTAAGGAGATAGCTCTGGTGAAAGTAGCTTGGGGAGGACCAGCAGGTGGAAATGTTACTTGGGAGCTGGAGAGCCAGATGAAAGACTCGTTTCCCGAACTTTTCGTCTAAGGTATGTTTTCGAGGACGAAAACTCTTTTTAGTAGGGGAGAGTTGTGACACCCCAAAAATAATTTAATCATTAAATAATTAGAATTTTAATTATTAATTTAATTAGAGTTTAATTATTGATATTTTGAATTATTGGATTTAATTAATTAATTAAAGGAATGGGATAGTTGGTGGTGTGAGGAGTAATGTGGGGGTGTAAGGAGTAAAATACTCTACCCATTCTAATTATTATTTATTTTATTTATTGGAATAATAAAAGGAATAAATAATAGGAAAAGAAGGAAAAAGAGAATTGGAGAAGTTTTCATCATACGTGACATTGGAGAAGAGAAGAGAAGAGGGAAAAAGCCGAACGCCGGAATTCGAAGAATTAACACGAGGTAAGGGGTGACTTCATTCGGTTATTATGCCTTATGGGTTTTGGGATTCAACTGAATGATTGAGTATGTTAGGAAACTTGAAATTAGATAATTTAGGTTTTGTAGGATTATCCCTAAATGTGTCGAATTATAGGAATTTGAAACCGTAATAATGTTATGGAATGTTTGGGAATAAATGAATTATGCCATGTAGTATGATACTGGTGTTTGTTGGATGAAAATTAGTGTTTTTGATGTTTGGATCCGTATGGGAATGCCATGGAATAAGTTGGAAACATTCTGCAGTCAAAACTAGTGTTTTCTGCCACTGTGAGTCGTGGGAACCGGTTCCCATGTGGAAGAACCCGGGTTTCCAGTGTGTTGGTCAGTGAAAATGGTATTTTTGAACGCAGGAACCGGTTCCCCATTTGTTCTCCATTTGGAGGAACCCATTCCCACTGTTACTTTTTGAAAAATAGTAAACTTTAAAAATTCATAACTTTTAAATCGTAAGTCCGTTTTAGTCGCCGTTTTGGACGTTGTTTCTTAAATTAAATACTCTATTTTATAAAATGAAGAAAATTATAACTAATGAATTTTATTTTGAAAAGAGCCATTTTTCCGATTTGTGAACTATGGTAGTTTTAGGAATGGTGGATGAACTCGTTTAGATTTGTTCTGACAGGTTGAACGAAGATTGATGCTTATGTGTTGTTTTCCTTGTTGTTTATTCATGATTGTACTAATATCATGTGTTGTTGTCGATGTTGTATATTCATGATGGTTGTTGATCTCAGTTGTTGTTGTTGTACATACCAGTGATAGTCTTACTAATTGAAGGGTAAGCATTTGGCATATCTATGCTTTGTGATAATTTATTTCATGATAGGTGATGATATCATGTTGTGGTTGAATGATGGTTTATGATGTATGATGTGGGCATAACCTGTGTTGGATGTTGCATGCTTTTGTCGTGCATGCATATGCATTCTGGTGGAGTTAATTCCCATTGTGTGGAATTTGGCTCGTATTGCCAATAACCGTTCCCGGGTGATGTGGGTGGTGAGGCTGGATTCATGTCCGGGTGATTGTGGACGAATCGATGTTGGTGACTTAGTTCACGTTTTGGTACCACATGCATAGAGTCTGCATTGCATATGAAATTATAACATGTTAGGATGGTTTCTAGTGCTATAATTTCATTGATTGTTGTTATATGCATAATGAACTGTGTGATTTGTATTTATGAACTGAAATCTGATTATGCTAATGAGGGTGAAATAATATATTGAGTTGGTATGTTGTATTTAGAAACGTATAATGCATTTTATATTGCGATGAAATCTCACCCTTACTTTAACGATTTCAGATTAAAGTTAGCAGCTCAGGAATTGGTGAGGATGGCTTATAGAGCTGTGCTGTTTTAGTTATCCGCGTGTCAGTGTCATGCTCTGGTTGTTGTAACACTGGGGGAGGATTGCTTTAGAGTTATAGTTTTAAACTCTGTTTCTTTTGGTTGTGTTGGAATAATTATGAGTTGAATTTATTCCGGATTTTTATGTTACTTTTCCACTGTGTAGAACATGATAATGATTTTGATTATTTAATAAGTTTTTCAGTGAAGCATGACTACTGTTTATGAGGTTTTTACATTTTATCTGAATTGTGGCATCCCTTATTGCATGTTACTCTAATTTATTTATTAAATTCGCAAGGTATTTTAGAAGGGGTGTTACAGCTGCAACTCAAAATTCAATGGTGCAAGTTTGTTTGAAATTTTTTAACTTCAAACCCTAGTTCTTTGGCTGCTCATTCGTGTTCCTTGCTTGTGGTCTCAATCTGATACTTATAAGGAGTGAATTAGGTCAAAACTTTGAGAGAAAATATATTGCATTCATTGAAACATATTTGATTGAAAATCAAATGCAATATTTCCAAAAATTGGCCAATCTTCTATCAATCAACTCTTTTGCATTTTAGCCAGATATCATGGGCTTTCCTGGTTCTCAAGACTCTTAAATCTAAGGCCTTGCACGCATCACTCTTGTTTTATATTTTATTTTAACTAAATTTGAATTTTAATGAATTAATTAAAAAATATAAAAAATAAAAAACAATTTGGCGTGTGGTTGGGCTTAGAGGTCATGGATAATGTCATAAACATGCTTGAATCAGGAAAATATAGGCCCATTTGGAACAAAAATCAAAATTGATCAATATTTTTTTCATGCACTTCTTCAAAGTTTTCAAACTTGCACAAACCATATCTTCCCCAAATTTTGTCATTTGAGGGTGTTCTTGGACTTTTTAGAAAGCATAAGATGTCCTCGAAATGATAATTTTCATTTAATCTTCATTGAAGTTTCCATGTTCATGTACACTTCTTTGAAAAAAAGATGATTTTTTGTTAACTTTTAGAAGGACCTATAATGTCTTGGACCATATCTTTCAAATGAAGCATTTTTGGGCAAAGCTTGTGAGACACAAAGTTGTAGAGAATTGAATTCCCTTCAAAATGAGCTTTAGTGGAAAAAATTTGACCAATTATTTGGATTTTCATGATGAATCATGATCAACCCTTGATCAAATGATGAATGTGACTTAAAAATCATGATTTTCACCAAAAATGATGAAATTGGACTGTATGTTGACCACAGTTGACTTTTGTCCAATACAACTGATTTTTAACCATCCGAGCAATTGATTGAGCAAACTTTAGCTATGAGGCTTGAAACTTGACATGGTGATACCTTAAGACTTATGAGGAGGCATGATGCTCACTTGAGGAAATAGAAACCATTTTTTACTAGAGAGAATCAAAACCCTAGTTGTGGTTTGACTGCTTAGGAGAGGGTTCATCTGGTCAACCCTTGAGGAACTCTTGAGTTTGGAGAGGTGAAATAGGAGGGAAAACTTTGGGGTATAACAGTTGCCCCTATTTAATCTTCTTGTACCTGAAGGGTTAGATTACTATGCTTGACTTTCATGACCTGAAGGTAGAATATGATTGAACACTCGAGTGCCCTAGAAATTTGCACTCACTGATGTATGGAATGAGATCGTCAGCTGACGATGTACTGGAATGGACTTATAGATTCCATTTGGAGAATCTGTGTTGGGGAGTGAGTCGTACTTTAGACTCCATGCTCGTCTTTGAATGAAGCTATTAGTATGTGTTATACCCCAAAATTTTCCCTCCTACTTCTCAAGAATATCCACAACTCCACACTCAAGGATTTCACAAGGGGTGACTAGATAAACCCTCTCCTAAGCAATCCATCCAAGCTAGGTGTAATACGGCGAATTGACTTTGAGATTTTTGTATCGCAAATGTGCGGATAGCAAGAGTCGCCACCGACTTTTCTTTTATCCAATTAAGGGAAGGTAAAAAGTACAGAAAAAGACCTTCGTTAGATTCTGAGTAAGGGAGAAGGTTATGAAAAGGGAAGGTATTAGCACCCCTTTCCATCCGTAGTTATCTACGGGCTCTTAGTTGCTCTTAGATCATTTTTTTAAAAAGTGCTTTCTGTGTGTTTGACAAAAATGTTTTGAAAAGGCATTTCGCTTTGACTTTGTAATGATTCATGTAGGAATATATACAAAGTGTTTGGAAATGTTTCGTTTTTGAAAAGAGTTTGAACTTTGACAAAAAGTATGTGGTGTGAAAAGTATTTGATTGAGCAAGCAACTAAAAGTCTTATTACCTACTCAGAATTTGTCGTTTTCGTGTTGTTTTACTTTCCTTTAGAATAGCGCTATCCACACCATTGGTTGGTAGGTAACTCTATTCGTTGGATGTAAGAGGGACATTCGAAGGGACATCGGATGGTCATAGAAGGCAACTTGTAGGAAGTATCCTAGCACATTCGAAGGGACTATCATCATTTTTCGTAGGTGACAATCGAGGGTCAAGATCATGTATTCGTAGGCGACATCGTGGGTCTATGATCTTTGTATCGAAGGGACTATGATGATTTGTTTTGAAGGCAACGGTGCTAGGATACCTCTCCGTTCGAGGGACTTGACCATTTGAATTCGTAAAGGCAACGAGAGAGAATCACCCTAAGGGGTGCATGTGTGAAAGAGTGTGTTGATTTCAGGTATTTTATCTTGGAATTATGAGTGATCTATGTCCAATTTTATCCTGCCATACACGCCTAATTACTAGCAATTTATAGGGTGCGGGAAGTAAATTGCGGAAAGTAAATTGCGGAAAGTAAAGTGCGGAAAGATAAAGTCCTACGCTATTACATGGCTTTGGGGCAGATACATAATGAGAGTGCGGAAAATAAAAGTCCTGATTAAACTATTACATCCCATAGGCAATTACATAATTGGAAAAGAAAAGCGATAAAAATCGTCTGAAACGGTATAACCTGTGAACAAATGCAAAATCGGAAAACGGAAGAAAATTGCATAAGAGAAAAATGTTAGTAAAAATAAGTATTTTTGAATGAGAAAATTTTTTTGTGTTAGTAATGACATAAACATGATAAGATAAATTTTTGGTAATTTTTGGAATTGATTTGATAATTTAAAAACAATTAAAAGTCATTTAAATGATTAATTAGCAATTAAATAAAATATGCATGCAAAAATATTAATTTTAATTTTAAAAATTAAATAAGTATTTTTCTGATGATTATGCAAAAAATAAATATTTTTGGTGTTTTTAAATGCATGATAAAAATATTAAAAGATAAAATAAATTAGATGGAAAATATTAAAGAAAAATAAGAAAATATGAAGAAAAAATAGAGTTAGTTTGTAAAAGAGAAAAAGCATTGGTCTTGCCAGGGATCGAACTGGAGACCTTGGAGAGCATCTTCACATGCCAACGCCTTAACCACTGAGCCATTGTGCATTTGGTGTTTGGAAATTGAAACCAATGGTTTATAAGTGCACGTGTGTCATGAGATTTGAATTCAAACACAGTCAGCAAGCCGGACCCAGTTATTTACGAATGGACGAATCAGAGAGCTTCAAAGCGCCACGCCAACCCTTGCCGGAGTCAGTCAGGTCAACGACGCCGGAGCCCTAGCTCCGGTCGTCTTCTCCGACCAAACAAAATTCGAAACCTGCAAAATACGTGAAATAAAAAGCAAAGGGATACCCTACCCCCCTAAATCGAGCATTCCGAATTCAATGGTGGTATTGGTTTCGATTGAAAATGCATGTAGCGTCCAGTTCGAAGCTCAACAGTTTTCAAACCCTAAACATGGCAAATCGATATTTTTACGTGCAAGCTTGAGAACGATGGCCCAGATCAATCATATAGAACCTCATGAACACATTAAAACCATTAGAATCGATTAAAACACACAGATAAATAAAATGCAAAATCAAGTTGCAATGATTCAGGCTGTTTCAACCATGGGCAATGATGTATACTTACTCCAAATTACCTCAAGAACACAATGGAATGGTTTTGGATGGCTGAAAGTGACTGGAACTTGGAATTCAAAAATTGCAACTTTGAGAAAAAATTTAGCAAAATAAGGGTTGTTGTTGGGGCTAGGGTTTCGTCCCTTGTTCTTGGCAATGTACTAGGTATTTATAGAGTGTAATGCTGGAGCAAAAAGAAGGGGAAAAAATTGGGTATTGAATGTGAAATAAATTCCTTTCAAATAAAATCAAATTTTTGAGAAAATTTGATTTTCTCTTCCATACGCAAGCTAGCACGAAATTGGCAAGTATTGTGGGCTATCTTGGACCTCAAGTTTGACAAAAATCCAATCCTTTTGAAAATATATCTTGTTTTCATATTTTATATAATTTAATTTTGAATTAAATGGTTTTAAATCCAAAAATAAATCAATAAAATAGAAATTGGTCATGGCAAGGTATCAATAGGTCACAAATAATATTATGATTAAGTTTGGATCATAAAATTATAGGCCCATTTGGAAAAAATTGGATTTTGACAAATATCTCCTTTTGTGCAATTGTTCAAAAATGCCCAACTTGTACAATGTGTATTTTGCTCAATTTTCCACATTTTCTAGTGTTCTTGGACTTTTTAGAAATATATAAGTGTCCTCTAACCAACCTTTTTGGTTTCATCTCAATTGGAGTTTCCATGCTCAATAAATCTTCAAAACAAAAAGTTGACTTTTTGTTGACTTTGAAAAGGACCTGTAATGTTTTGATCCATACCTTCCAAATGGAGCATTTTTTGAACATTCTTGTGAGACATGAAGTTGTAGAGAATTGAATTTCCTTCAAAATGAGAGGTGGTGGAAAAATTTCTGAGAAAGTATGAAGAAGCTATGCTCAATCAAAGTTCAGTTGACTTTTCCTTGAAAAACCCTAATTTGGAAAGTTTGACTTTTTAGCAAATCTTGGGTTTTCTTGATGAATCATGATCAACCCTTGATCAAATGATGAATGTGACTTCAAAATGAGGATGTTGACCAAAAATCAGGAAGTTTGACTGTATGTTGACCACAGTTGACTTTTTGTCCAATACAACTGATTTTCAACCATCTGAGCAATTGTCTGACGAAATTTGACTTGTGAGGCTTGATACTTGACATGGAGAGTCTTTGAAGCATATGAGGAGGCATGATGAACATTGGAGATGTTGGAAGTCCATCTTGATCTGAGAATTGCCAAACCCTAGTTTGGGTTGATTGTCTAGGAGAGGGTTTGTCTGATCAACCCTTGAGGAATCCTTGAGTATGGATGTATGAAATGTCTTGAGAAGTAGGAGGGCAAATTTTGGGGTATGACAGCTGCCCCTGTTCAATCTTCTTGTACTGGAAGAGTTAGATTGGCGTGCTTGCCTTTTGTGACCTGGAGGTAGAAGATGATTGAACACTCGAGTACACCTGAAAATTTGCACTCGCTGTTGGCGGACGATACGGGAATGGGCTTACAGATGCCATTTTGGAGAAGTTGGAGACTTTGCTGGGGGATGAGTCGTACGCTAGACTCGAGATTGTTGTTTGAATAGGAGAACTGGTGGAGATGGGCTTAAGATGCCATCTGGAACGATCAATGTTGGGGGTGAGCTGTACGCTAGGCTCTGTAGACGTTTCTGAAAGTGGAAGGAGCATGGAGATGGGCTTAAGATGCCATCTGGAGGGAGTCGTACGTTAGACTTCGTGCTCAACTTTGAATGAATTCATTGGTTTGTATTGGTTTTTTAACCAAATATGCAGCATTCTGAAAGTGGAGAAATGTTGATAAGTAGTCGAAGATGGGCTTAAGATGCCATCCAAGGCAACTGAGTCGTATGCTAGACTCTGTAGTTGCTGTTGATAATAAGAGAAAGTCAGAATACATCTTCGTGCTGATTACTCTGAGGGGATAGTAGTTGGCAAAATGTGGACAGCTTCCCTGTTGTGCTTCGGGTATTGGTCCAATGCATTATCGGAGGATAAGCGGTGATCGTTCGATAGTTTCCCGTCGGCTTGGGTATTAATCCTGGATCTGTTGTCGGAGGACAACGTGGGCGGTCGTTCAGATAGTTTTCCCGTCTGGCTTCGGGCATTAATCCTGGACCAGTTGTCGGATGACAACTACGACGGTCGTTCAGATAGTTTTCCCGTCTGGCTTCGGGCATTAATCCTGGACCTGTCGTTTCAGAAGTGATTTTCACCTGTTTGGGAAAACACAAAGGAAACTTTGATAGAATATCGTTAGTCTTATGCAGATTATGATGCATGACAATGTGTATGAATGACATATGCATATATTATGACTTTTATGAGTAATGTATGAATGATATATGTTGTGGTATTTCAAAACATATCCATCTTGAAGAAGATGTGGATGCTCTACGTGAGAACATCTGACTTCTGTTTGGGGATGAAATGGATGGAAACCCTGAGAAGAAAGATAACTTTGATTCCTCCGATGCACTATCTGACCAAGTCTCGGGCCTAGATATTGTTGAGGATGGTAGAGACTGAGAGACACGATGCTAAGATTTTCTAGTTTTGAGGTCCGGGTTAGAAGGATCTGGAGCCCGTCGAAATCTCTGGCTGGGGAATAAAAGATGTAGGTTTCCTCCGATGCACTATCTGACCAAGTCTCAAGTCTGGATACTGCTGCTGCCGGGGAAATGATGATTACTGAGAGACATTCTGCTAGGGATACCTCTGCTGGTGATGAATCGTTACTGCTTGGAAATCTGTTGTGACATGGTTTAGCTGAGTGGAATTTTGACACCCCAAAATAATTCAGTAATTAAATAATTATGATTTTTAATCATTAAATTAATTGAGAACATAATTTATTAATATATTGAATTATTGAGATTAATTATGGATTTAATTGAGGTGTGAGGAGTAAATTTATTTTTATTTATGTTAAAAGGAATAAAATAAGGAAAGAAGGAAAATAGAGTCATTTTGGAGAAAACAAGATACGTGAAGTGGGAAGAGGAGAAAAGAAGGAAGAAAACCTAGAAGTGTCAGAATCCGAAGAACCCACAAGGTAAGGGGTGATTTCGATTGATTATTGCTTATTATAGGTTTTGATTTTGATACTATAGATCAAAGCATGTTAGGAAATCTTAGTTTGTAAATTTCTAGGTTTCCATGGATGTATCCCTATGGGTGTCAGATTGTGTCGATGGTAGGTCTAAAATGATTAGGGTGTCGATACAATTATGGTGATAGGAAGATGATAATTGATGTGATAAATGATGCAAATTGATGTATTTTGATGTTTCCAATGATGGAATTCGTATGGGTAAAATTGGATTGATTGAGGATGAAAGGAATCTGTCAAAAGTGCGGAAATGGCCCAGCGTGGGAACCGGTTCCAGTGGGGAGGAACCGGTTCCACTTTGAAAACTTTGAAAAACGAAAATTTGTACACGTGAACCGGTTCTGCATGGGAGGAACGGGTTCCACGTTGTTTTCAAAAATATGAAAATTTCCTTCGGAACCGGTTCCTGAGGAACCGGTTCCCCTACATTTTCGGTATTTTTTACGAAATGTGGAACCGGTTACTCGAGGAGGAACCGGTTCCATGAAATATTTTGAAAATTTCAAAACTTTAAAAATTCATAACTTTCAAACCGTAAGTCCGTTTTGAGCGCCGTTTTGGACGTTATTTCCTAAATTTGATGCTCTACCTTATAAAATGAAAATATTTTAGAAAACTTGAAATTATTTTGGAAAGGGGTCGAATTTCGAAATAAATGATTATTAACTGACACATAATGATGTATGTGTAGTAGAGGACCTTTGGTGATGGAATCTTGGTAATGTGTAGATGTAATAGCATGTTTATGCTGATGTTAGATGTATGCATGATTGGTTGATATATCATGTTGATTGGTTTGATTCAGTTATGTTAGATGAATGTATACATAGACTAATTGATGTTGCATGCTAGTGATGTGCGTGCATTTTGCATTGTTCGGTGAAGTTAATTCCCATTGTGCGGAATTTGACTTGGATTGCCGATAACCGATACCCGAGTGAGGATGGGTGGTTAGGCTGGATTCGTGTCCGAGTGGTTATGGACGAATCGATGGTACTGTATCCGGTTGATGATGGATCAGTGTTGGGTGACTTGGTCACGAGTCGATACCGCATGCATTGAGTCTGCATTTGTGTTTGTATGGAATTGTAACATGTTAGGATGTCTTCCAGTGTTGCAATTCTTTTGTTGTCTGTTGATTATGCATGATGATTTATATGAATATGGTTGTGTGTTGGGTTCTGAATTGTGTTGAGTGGGTGAAATAATATGCTTGTGATATATTGTTAAATGAGAAGCTTATAATATGCTTTAATTATGAGAACTCTCACCCTTACTTTACAATTTCAGATTAAAAGTTAGCAGCTGAGGAGTTGGTGAGGATGGCTCTAGAGCTTATCTTTTAAGTCCGCGTGTCAGTGTCATGCTTTGATTAGATTGTAACACTGGGGAACGTTTAGTTAAGAGAACTGTATTCGTTTAATTGGTTATTGTGTTCTTTGAGAACCATAATAGTTTATTAAATTTTGGTTTGGTATTTCCGCTGTGTAAGACATGGTCTTAATTGATTGAAATTATTTGGATGTTGATCCTCAGTGTAGCATGGCTACTGTTTGAATGAAGTTTTATTTTATCTATTAATTGTGACATCCCTCATTTGCCGTGTTAACTCTGATTAAAGTTGATTTTTGATATTAATCTAATTAATATATTAGGGGTATTTAGATGGGGTGTTACAATAGTGGTATCAGAGCATAGTCGGTATTGTCTTGTGTCGTTATCCCTTTTAGTATGCGACTAGTGTAAGTAACACTGTCGATACTTGTGTGCTGATGTAGATGGTTTTGTAATGTTACAGAACAATGGCTGGAAGAGGTAACGGAAGGAATGATGATGCTATTGCTGAGGCTTTGGGAATGTTGGCTGGAGTGCTCGGAGGGAACCAGCAGGGAGCTGCGATGGGTGCTGACCGACAATTGGGGAATTTTCAGAGGAATAATCCTCCATTGTTCAAGGGTGCACAGAGATCGAGAGGATCTTCAGAGTGATTGACTGTGCAGAGGGGCTGAAGGTGAGATATGGAACTCACATGTTAGCAGAAGAAGCTGATGACTGGTGGGTTGCTACCAGAACTGAACTGGAAGAAGATGGCGTTGCATTGAATTGGGCTGTGTTCAGGAGGGCTTTTCTGAGGAGGATCTTGCTAACACTAAGTCGAATGCTCGAGGGTATGTTAATAGGAAAGGTAAGCAACAGATGGATCGTGGTAAGCCTTATGATAGGAGCAATCAGAGATCCGGCGGTTGGAAGAAATCTGGTGGAGGAGATTCTAGTTCTTCCGCTAGGTGTTATAAGTGTGGTGAGACAGGACATCGTATAGTGGACTGTAAGAGCAATGATAAGAAGTGTTTCAAGTGTGGGAAATTCGGCCATGTGGACAATGACTGCAGAGTGAGAGTGGTGACTTGTTACAACTGTGGTGAAGAGGGTCATACTCGTCCTCAGTGCACAAAACCCAAGAAAGAGCAAGCTGGTGGTAAAGTGTTTGCATTGTCTGGATCAGAAACTAAACCAGATGATCGACTGATTAAAGGTACATGTTTTATTAATGGCATACCTTTGATTGCGATTATTGATATTGGAGCTACGCATTCTTTTATTGCGTTAGATTGTGCTAAGAGATTGAATTTGGAAATTTCTAATATGGATGGAAGTATGGTTATTGATACTCCTGTGTCGGGTTCAGTGACTACTTCATATGTTTGTAGAAATTGTCTTGTTGTGATTTTTGGTAGGGGTTTCGGTATGGATTTAGTGTGCCTACCACTAGAACAACTCGATATCATTCTTGGAATGAACTGGTTGGAATTCAACCAGGTTCATATCAACTGTTTTGAGAAGACAGTCATTTTTCCTGAAGAGGTTAAAGTCGAAAGCGAGATTATGTCAGTTAAGCAGATGAACCTAGCTGTGAAAGATGGTGATGTGGTGTTTATGTTGTATTCTGCGATAGAAGCGGAGGGAAAAGCAAGAGGTGATGGATTGCCAGTGGTGAATGAATTTCCAGAGGTGTTTCCGGAAGACGTTAGTGAATTTCCACCTGAGAGAGAGGTAGAATTTACTATAGATCTGATTCCTGGAACTAGTCTGGTGTCGATGGCGCCTTATCGCATGTCGGCATCGGAATTAGCTGAATTGGAGAAGCAGTTAGAGGAATTACTTGAGAAGAAATTTATTCGCCCGAGTGTTTCATCGTGGGGTGCTCCGGTGCTACTGGTTAAGAAGAAGGAAGGTTCAATGAGGTTATGTGTTGACTACCGACAGTTGAATAAAGTTACAATCAAGAATCGGTATCCTTTGCCAAGGATTGATGATTTGATGGACCAACTCGTTGGAGCTTGTGTATTTAGTAAGATTGATCTGAGATCTGGATATCATCATATTCGTGTGAAGTCGGAAGATATTCAGAAAACTGCATTTAGAACGAGGTATGGGCACTATGAATATTCTGTTATGCCGTTTGGAGTTACTAATTCACCTGGTGTTTTCATGGAGTATATGAACAGGATATTTCATCCATATCTTGACAAGTTTGTAGTAGTATTTATTGATGATATTCTGATTTATTCGAAAAGCGATGAGGAGCATGCAGAACATCTCAGAGTTGTGTTGGAATTGCTGAAGGAAAAGAAGCTTTATGCGAAGTTGTCTAAGAGTGAATTCTGGTTAGAGGAGGTGAGTTTTCTTGGTCATGTAATTTCCAAGAATGGAATTGTTGTGGATCCTACAAAGGTAGAAGCGGTATCTCAGTGGGAAGCGCCGAAGAATGCTTCTGAGATCTGTAGTTTTCTGGGTCTTACAGGTTATTACCAGAAGTTTATTGAAGGGTTTTCCAAACTGGCGTTGCCATTGACTAAGTTGACCAGGAAGGGTCAGGTGTTTGTTTGGGACGTTGAATGTGAGAAAGGATTTCAAGAGCTGAAGAGGAGGTTGACAAGTGCTCCGATTTTGATTTTGCCAGATCCGACTAAGTCTTTTGTGGTGTATTGTGACGCATCATTAATGGGATTAGGTGGTGTGTTGATGCAAGATAAGCAGGTAGTGGCTTATGCTTCACGACAATTGAAAGTGCATGAAAGGAACTATCCGACTCATGATTTGGAGTTGGCAGCTGTCGTATTTGTTTTGAAACTATGGAGACATTATTTATATGGTTCTCAGTTTGAGGTATTCAGTGATCACAAGAGTCTGAAGTATCTCTTTGATCAGAAAGAGTTGAACATGAGGCAGAGAAGATGGTAGAATTCTTAAAGGATTACGATTTCGGTTTGAATTACCATCCTGGTAAGGCAAACGTTGTTGCAGATGCTTTGAGTAGGAAGTCCTTGCATATGTCGATGTTGATGGCCCGTGAGTTAGATTAGGTTGAGCAATTCAGAGATCTAAGTTTGGTTTGTGAAACTACTCCGAATAGTGTGAAATTGGGTATGTTGAAGCTGACTAGTGGTATTCTGGACAAGATTAGAAATGGACAGAAATCTGATGTTGGTTTAGTTGATAAGTTGACGTTGATCAACCAAGGTCAAGGAGGCGAGTTCCGAATTGACGAGAATGGAGTTATGAGATTTGGCGATCGGGTGGGTGTTCCAGATGTTGCCGAAATTAGGAAGAGTATTTTAGAAGAAGGGCATCGTAGCGGGTTGAGTATTCACCCCGGTGCTACTAAAATGTACCATGATTTGAAGAAGTTGTTTTGGTGGCCGGGAATGAAAAAGGAAATTGCTGAGTTTGTGTATGCTTGTTTGGTTTGTCAGAAGTCAAAAATCGAGCATCAGAAGCCGTCAGGATTTATGGAGCCGTTGTTTGTTCCAGAATGGAAGTGGGATGGAATCTCAATGGATTTTGTGTCGGTTTGCGAGCACTAAAATTGTGATTCTATCGGGTGATTCGGATAGGGTGAAATCGCTCATTTTATTCCGATAAGAATGGATTACCCGATGGAGAGGTTGGCAGAGTTGTATGTCGAAAAGATTGTGAGTCTACATGGTATTCCTTCTAGTATTGTGTCGGATCGAGATCCGAGATTTACATCTAAGTTCTGGACGGGATTGCAAGAAGCATTGGGTACCAAGTTGCGTTTGAGTTCCACTTATCATCCACAGACAGATGGTCAGACGGAAAGAACGATTCAGTCGTTGGAAGATTTGTTGAGAGCTTGTGTGTTGGAGAAGGGTGGAGCTTGGGATAGTTATCTACCATTGATTGAGTTTACCTACAACAATAGCTTTCACTCGAGTTTTGGTATGGCTCCGTTTGAGGCATTGTATGGTAGGAGGTGTCGGACACCATTGTGTTGGTATGGCGAGAGAGTCGGATTGGACGTAAATTGTTCAACAAACTTCGGAAAAGATTAAGATGATTCAGGAGAAGATGAGAACTTCTCAGAGTCGTCAGAAAAGTTACCATGATAAGAGAAGGAAAGATCTTGAGTTTAGTGAAGGAGAACATGTTTTTATGCGAGTTACTCCGATGACGGGTATTGGTCGAGCTTTGAAGTCAAAGAAGTTGACTCCATGATTTATTGGTCCTTTTCAGATTACCAAGAGAATTGGGAAGGTTGCATATCAGTTGCTGCCGCGTCACTTGCGAATCGCATGATGTTTTCATGTGTCTCGGTGAGGAAGTACATTCTTGATCCGTCTCATGAAATTCGGGTAGATGATATACAGGTACGAGAGAATTTGACTGTGGAAGTGGTACCTGTGAGAATTGAGGATCGGAAGTTGAAACAGTTGCGACGCAAAGAGATTGCATTGGTAAGAGTGGCTTGGGGAGGACCAGCTGATGGAAATGTCACTTGGGAGCTGGAGAGTCAGATGAAGGACTCGTATCCCGAATTATTCGTCTGAGGTATGTTTTCAAGGACGAAAACTCTTTTAGTTGGGGAGAGTTGTGACACCCCAAAATAATTCAGTAATTAAATAATTATGATGTTTAATTATTAAATTAATTGAGAACATAATTTATTAATATATTGAATTATTGAGATTAATTATGGATTTAATTGAGGTGTGAGGAGTAAATTTATTTTTATTTATGTTAAAAGGAATAAAATAAGGAAAGAAGGAAAATAGAGTCATTTTGGAGAAAACAAGATACGTGAAGTGAGAAGAGGAGAAAAGAAGGAAGAAAACCTAGAAGTGTCAGAATTCGAAGAACCCACAAGGTAAGGGGTGATTTCGATTGATTATTGCTTATTATAGGTTTTGATTTTGATACTATAGATCAAAGCATGTTAGGAAATCTTAGTTTGTAAATTTCTAGGTTTCCATGGATGTATCCCTATGGGTGTCAGATTGTGTCAGATGGTAGGTCTAAAATGATTAGGGTGTCAGATACCAATTATGACTGATAGGAAGATGATAATTGATGTGATAAATGATGCAAATTGATGTATTTTGATGTTTCCAATGATGGAATTCGTATGGGTAAAATTGGATTGATTGAGGATGAAAGGAATGCTGTCAAAAGTGCAGGAAATGGCCCTGCAACGCGTGGGAACCGGTTCGTGGGGAGGAACCGGTTCCACTTTGAAAACTTTGAAAAGCGAAAATTTGTACACGAACGGTTCTGCATGGGAGGAACCGGGTTCCACGTTGTTTTCCAGAAAAATATGAAAATTTTCTTCTGGGAACCGGTTCCCTACCTGGAGGAACCGGGTTCCCCATTTTCGGTTTTTTTACGAAATGTGGGAACCGGTTACTCGAGGAGGAACCGGTTCCTGAAATATTTTGAAAATTTCAAAACTTTAAAAATTCATAACTTTCAAACCGTAAGTCCGTTTTGAGCGCCGTTTTGGACGTTATTTCCTAAATTTAATGCTCTACCTTATAAAATGAAAATATTTTAGAAAATTTGAAATTATTTTGGAAAGGGGTCGAATTTCAAAATAAATGATTATTAACTGACACATAATGATGTATGTGTAGTAGAGGACCTTTGGTGATGGAGATACTGGTAATGTGTAGATGTAATAGCATGTTTATGCTGATGTTAGATGTATGCATGATTGGTTGATATATCATGTTGATTGGTTTGATTCAGTTATGTTAGATGAATGTATACATAAACTGATTGATGTTGCATGCTAGTGATGTGCGTGCATTTTGCATTGTTCGGTGAAGTTAATTCCCATTGTGTGGAATTTGACTTGGATTGCCGATAACCGATACCCGAGTGAGGATGGGTGGTTAGGCTGGACTCGTTTCCGGGTGGTTATGGACGAATCGATGGTACTGTATCCGGTTGATGATGGATCAGTGTTGGGTGACTTGGTCACGAGTCGATACCGCATGCATTGAGTCTGCATTTGTGTTTGTATGGAATTGTAACATGTTAGGATGTCTTCGAGTGTTGCAATTCTTTTGTTGTCTGTTGATTATGCATGATGATTTATATGAATATGGTTGTGTGTTGGGTTCTGAATTGTGTTGAGTGGGTGAAATAATATGCTTGTGATATATTGTTAAATGAGAAGCTTATAATATGCTTTAATTATGAGAAGTCTCACCCTTACTTTACAATTTCAGATTAAAAGTTAGCAGTTGAGGAGTTGGTGAGGATGGCTCTAGAGCTTATCTTTTAAGTCTGCGTGTCAGTGTCATGCTCTGATTAGATTGTAACACTGGGGAACGTTTAGTTAAGAGAACTGTATTCGTTTAATTGGTTATTGTGTTCTTTGAGAACCGTGATAGTTTATTAAATTTTGGTTTGGTATTTCCGCTGTGTAAGACATGGTCTTAATTGATTGAAATTATTTGGATGTTGATCCTCAGTGTAGCATGGCTACTGTTTGAATGAAGTTTTATTTTATCTATTAATTGTGACATCCCTCATTTTCCGTGTTAACTCTGATTAAAGTTGATTTTTGATATGAATCTAATTAATATATTCGGGGTATTTAGATGGGGTGTTACAGGAATCATTGCTCGGGGACTAACGTATACTCTGCTAGGGAAGGTTTGTTGTGAGCGACACCTCTGTGGGGATCATGCTCTGCAGGGGAATGTTTTGGTGAATCTCAATTCCTGGAGAATACAGTAATTACTTTTGTATGTTCACTTTTCGCATGCTTGTGAATAGATTTTTATTGTCAGATGCATATAATCATTCAAAGCAAACGTTGGACTTTATGCAAACAACAATAGTGAAAATTTGTAAAGAGAAAGAAACTTGTATTAATTTGCAATGTGGCGTATGGCCAAGTAGTTTGTACACAAGAAAGGTAAAAAGCTATGCGGAAACAATCTCGTTAAGTTCCAACTATGCTAGTACTCATATATTTCAACTATCTCATCTCCTTGCTGTCAGTAGAAAGTGAGTGAATTGATTTTCGCCATTTGAACCTTGAATGCTGATAGTAGTCTGGAGATAGATAGGTGATCTGGACGAGACATAGTCGTACGCTTAAATCCCTAACTTTTGCCTAGACCGCCCTTTCGGGTTTTCAGTCTACCGGGATACCCTTTTTTGCCCAAGCCGCCTTTTCAGGTTTTCGACTTGCCGGGTGTACATGTTTTGTATATATCCTTAACTTTTGCCCGAACCCTTTTGGTTCGCCAGGATGCCCTTATTTTTTCCTAGGTCAGCCGACCTAGCGGGTCTCTTTTATGCGTAGTATTTTTTGAATATGTCTGCGTTCACAGGGTGTGGGAAGTCTTCACCATCCATGGTGCTAAGTATCATAGCTCCGCCGGAAAATACTGTCTTGACTAAAAATGGTCCCTCATAGGTGGGAGTCCATTTGCCCCTGGGATCACCTTGTGGAAGAATGGTGCGCTTGACTACTAGATCACCGACTTGGTAGACTCGGTGCTTGACCTTCTTGTTAAATGCTCTGATCATTCGTTTTTGATAGATCTGTCCATGGCAGATGGATGTGAGTCGTTTCTCATCAATCAAATTAATCTGGTCAAGGCGAGTCTGGATCCAATCATCTTCGCCTAACTCTGTCTCTTGGAGGACTCTGGTTGAGGGGATCTAAACCTCGATGGGTAGGACTACTTCCATACCGTACACAAGGGAGAAAGGGGTTGCCCCTGTTGATGTTCGTACCATAGTGCGATAACCATGAAGAGCGAATGGTAACATCTCATGTCAATCCTTGTAAGTCACTGTCATTTTCTGTATAATCTTCTTGATATTCTTATTGGCGGCTTCCACAGCGCCATTCATCTTAGGCCGATAAGGAGAAGAGATGTGATGCTTGATCTTGAACTGCGTGCAAAGTTCGGTGATCATCTTGTTGTTGAGATTAGAACCATTATCTGTGATAATCCTTTCGGGAGTGCCATATCGATAGATAAGATTATGCTTGATGAATCGAGCCACAACATTCTTGGTAACAGATGCGAACGAGGTTGCTTCTACCCACTTGGTGAAATAATCAATTGCCACAAGGATGAAACGATGTCCGTTGGAAGCTGTAGGCTTGATTTCTCCAATCATGTTAATGCCCCACATTGAAAAAGGCCAAGGAGCTGTTAGAACCTTCAGAGGTACTGGAGGTACGTGCACTTTATCTGCATAAATCTGGCATTTGTGGCAAGATCGAGCGTAGCGGTGACAATCAGCTTCCATGGTGGACCAATAGTAACCTGTTCTCAGAATCGTTTTAGCCATGGTGTGTCCACTGGAGTGGGTACCAAATGCGCCTTCGTGTAACTCTTCCATAATACGTTCCGCTGCTTTCCGGTCTACACAGCGGAGTAAGCACAAGTCGTGGTTGCGTTTGTATAAGATGTCGTTGCTGAGGAAGAATTTGGATGTGAATCTCCTCAAAAACTTCTTATCATTAACAGATGCCCCTGCGGGATATTCCTGAGTCTCAAGATACCTCTTCACATCATAGTACCAAGGTTTCTCTTCTGTATCAAGCTCATAACAATATGTTGGTTCGTCAAACTACTCAATGATGATCTAGGGAGCCTCGTTGTCCCATCTGACCTTGAACATAGACGACATAGTAGCCAATGCGTCTGCCAAGATTCTCCTCTCGTGGAATGTGATTGAAAGTGATCTCTTCGAAGTAGGGGATCAAACTCAAAACATGCTCTCGATATGGAATGAGATTCGGATGCTTTGTATCCCACTCGCCCTTAATCTGACTGATCACTAAAGCTGAGTCTCCATATACTTGCAAGAACTTGATTCTTAAGTCGATAGCAGCTTTAATATCCATGATGCACGCTTCGTATTCGGCCATGTTGTTAGTGCAACTGAAGTATAATCTGGCGGTGAAAGGCGTGTGTCCGCCTGTAGGAGATGTAATGATGGCTCCAATGCCATTGCCAAGTGCGTTTGAGGCTCCATCAAAAACCATGGTCCATCGGGATCCTTGTTCAGGTCCTTCGTCTGGTCCTGGTTCTTCATAATCGGTAACTAGTAAAACATCTTCGTCGGAAATTGATGCATAGGATAGTCATCTGACGATGAGCCAAATGATCGGCTACTACACTTCCTTTGATTGCTTTCTGAGAAGTGTACTAGATGTCGTACTCGGTCAGGATCATTTGCCATCTTGCTATTCTTCCGGAGAGCGCTGGTTTCTCAAATATGTATTTTATCGGATCCATCTTGGAAATCAACAAGGTAGTGCGAGTCAACATATCTTGTCTTAGTCGACGAGCAGCCCCAAAGCATTGCAAGTTTTCTCGGTGTGAGTATCTTGTTTCACGGTCGGTAAACTTTTGCTAAGGTAGTATATTGCATACTCTTTTCGACTGACTCGTCATGTTGCCCCACACACACCCATTGAGTTTTCTAACACAAGTACATGATAAGAGGTCTTCCTTTGGCAGGCGGCATCAGGATAGGAGGATTCTGTAGGTACTCCTTGATTTTGTAAAAAGTGATCTGGCAATCGTCGTTCCATTCTACCACTTGATCTTTCTTCAGTAACTTGAAGATTGGCTCACAAGTAGCAGTTAGATGTGCAATGAATCTAGAAATGTAATTCAATCGGCCCAAGAAACCTCTGACTTCCTTCTCGGTGCGGGGCGCTAGCATCTCTTGAATGGCTTTAACCTTAGCTGGGTCAACTTCAATACCTTTACCACTGACAACAAACCCTAAGAGTTTACCGGATCTGACCCCAAAGGTGCATTTGTTAGGGTTAAGTCTTAGTCTGTACTTCTTCAATCTGTCAAACAATTTCCGTAGATGATCAAGATGTTCTCCTTCGGTCTGTGACCGAGCTATCATATCGTCGACGTATACCTCTATCTCATGATGAATCATGTCATGAAATAACGTCACCATACCATGCTGATAAGTGGCACCTGCGTTCTTTAGGCCGAACGGCATAACCTTGTAACAGAAAGTGCCTCACTGTGTAACGAAAGTAGTCTTCTCCATGTCTTCAGGAGCCATTTTGATCTGATTGTAACCGGAGAAACCATCCATGAAGGAGAAAACCTTATGCTGAGCGGTGTTGTCAACTAGAACATCAACATGAGGAAGTGGGAAATCATCTTTCGGACTCGCTTTGTTCAGATCTCTGTAATCCACACACATCCGTACCTTGCCATCCTTCTTGGGCACAGGCACCACATTAGCTACCCACTGCGGATAGGAAGTGACAGCTAAGAAACCAGCGTTGAACTGCTTCATAACTTCGGATTTGATTTTCTCTGACATCTCAGGACGCATGCGACGAACCTTCTGTTTCACTGGGAGAAAACCTTCTTTTGTCGGCAACCGGTGTACCACAATATTAATGTCTAAATCGGGCATGTCTTCGTATGACCAAGCAAAAACCTCAATATAGTCTCGTAGCATCTGTACCAACCTTTCTTTAACATTGTTCTCAAGACCTGCTCCTATCTTGATCTCTTTTCTGTCTTCATCAGTAACCAAATTCACAACCTCAACTTGCTCTTCGTGTGGCTGTATAACTCGCTCTTCTTGCTGTAGCAGTCTGGCAAGTTCTCCTGGCACTTCACAATCTTCCTCACTTTCATCTTCGGCTTGGTAGATCAGATTATCGAAGTCATATTTAGCAATAGCATAGCTGTTATCAACGAGATTCAGAGTGATTCTGCAGTGTATCACGTGGGTGTGTGTAAGAAACACATAGCTTTTTGAAGGGGTGATAAAGTAAAAGAAAGAAAACAACAATTGAATGCAAAAGTCCAACGATTTTATTGAATGAAAATATGCAAATGACAGATAATAACCCTCACAAACGAGCCATGATGCCTCGGGTAAGGCACTAGGCTTTAGAGTTTATTGTTCAAAACATAGAAAATACAAAAAGCAAAACAAAACAAGAGCAATTACTCCTGTCTAAAGGAGATTGGTATGACGTCTTCAGTCTTCCAATTGCTGAGTCTGTTGTCAGGAGTTGGGAAGATCCACTTGCTGATGTCGAAGTCGTTGTCGTCGTCTTCTATAGCATGGATTCCACTCTGGCTGATGCGGAAAGGAAGTTGGCCGGCACGTTCGCGGCGTATCATCTTCTGACCTTTGATGGTGAAGCCTAAACCATTCTTGTCAGATTTTAAAGGGAGATCGGGGAGCTGACCCCAAATAGTACTACCTCCTTTTTCAACAGCAGCTTGAGCATCCTTCAGCGAGGCCATCCTGGGCGGAACTTGTGTAACTTTAGGAGTGACGGGAGAGTCAACAGGAATGACTCTGGGTATTGTTTCAAAAGCTTGACAGGGAGTCTCAAAGAATTCACCCTCCACCTCGAGGTATCAGAATGACTGTAGATGACTGACCATATATTCTTCTTCACCACATACTGTAACAATCTTCCCTTTCACCGGATACTTCAGCTTCTGATGCAGGGTAGAGGTAACAGCGCCTGCCCCATGTATCCAAGGGCGACCAAGTAGGCAAGAGTAAGTTGGACGGATGTCCATGACAAAGAAAGTGGAATCAAAAGTCTGGGAACCGACTTTAACAGGCAGAATGAGCTCTCCAAGTACTGTTCGCTTAGAACCATCAAAAGCTCTCACAATTATGTCACTGGGCTTCAGAACCAATCCCTCAACATCAAGTTGATCAAAAGCAGTCTTCGGTAGGATGTTCAGGGCAGAACTGGTATCCACCAAAACATGAGACAATGTATCGCCCTTGCATTCAACAGAGATGTGCAAGGCTTTGTTGTGTTTCCTTCCGGCATGAGTCAAATCAGCATCAGAGAAGCCTAGGTCGTTGTTGGCAGCCAGGCTAGCAATACAAACTTCGAATTGGTCAGTAGTAGTGTCTTGCGGTACGTGAGCATTCTTCAGAAACTTCACCAAGGCTTTGGCATGAGCCTCAGAGCGCAAGAGCAGAGCAAGCATGGAGATCTTGGACGGAGTCTGTCCCAATTGTTCCACAACATTGTAGTCACTCTTCTTGATAATCTTCATAATTTCCTCCATTTCTTGTTTGGAGGTGTCTTCAGCAACTTCCTTTGGTACTTCTGGCTGAGCAGGATGAGCCAATGGTTCTTTCCCTCTAGTCTCGGGAACTGGTTGAACAGCTGGAATGCGAGCTAGAGTCGTAGTGTCTTTTGGAGGAGAGATGTTCGAAGAGAACACCCTTCCGGTTCTGGTCACTTTACTTGATCCGGTGATGTTGTCAATGTCAGGAATGGTAGCTTCAACTGTAAGATCTTCAATGGTCAGAAGGTCTTGCTTGACACCATGATAGTAGACATCAGATCCGTAATTCCAAGGAATAGCTTTGTCAGAGGAATATGGAACTGGTCTGGGAGAAGTAATGATGAGAGGTGCCACTCTAGGCACAGGATCAGTAGAGGAAATCCTTATAGTGTTAACATCAGCATAGTCTTCTCCAACCCTAGCCCTTTTTCTCTTCTCCTCTCTATTTCTCTTCCTTTCTACTCATAAAACAACTTCTTTCATTTCTTTCTCTATTTATAAACCTCATTAATAATAATAATAATAATAATAACAACAACAACAACAACAACAATGATATCTTACTACTTATCATAATGGGCCTAATAAATAACACCTCCTCATTACTTTGCGATACCACAATTAAAGTTTGACTCAATTTAATAAAATAGTCCATTAATAATAGCATTATTTCTAATATTATTTCTTCAACGTATCAACTTAATTAACTCTCCGACTAATCGAATAAAATCCGACTTCAACTTAATAATCCAAATACGTTTTCCAAAATAATACCGACAAATTCAATTGATTTTTTGAACTTCGAGTAAATCCAATAATCCAATCTTTAAATAATTTAATTAACCAATTAATTAAATTCGAGCGTTACATTGACGTCATATACAAGGCTCAAAACTTGTCTGCAGGCTGTGACATATTCTCTCTCCCATACTCAATTTTGCCCATATCCTCGCATGTCCTCTTTAGCAAACTGTCAATTTTCCTTTATTTCTCTGAATTCAAGAAGCAACAATAGCTCCCATATTTCATGTATAGCTCCCATATTTCATGTATGAAAGCACTAGACTATTACTATATCAGAGGTTCTCAATTTATCAAACTCATCTAAAAGTAAAATAAACTTAAAAGATAAAAGTTAAGCTGAGATGCCTTCCAGAAGCGTTATTTTATAGTTTTGTAGTCTGACTTCAACACAATTACGAGGAATACTTAAAATCCAAAATGACTCTTGTGTTGTGTAAGGATTCATCAAAATAAGATTTAACAGTTTGACCATTGACTTTGAATTCTTCTCCTGTTATTTTATTCAATAAATAAGAACCTTTCCTACCAACAACTCTCTTCTAAATATGATAAGAAGAATAAAAATAAATAATTAGAATGTTAGAACAATAAAATCATTATGAATAATAGAAATTGAAGAAGAGAAAATAAGGTTGTAATGAAAGTTGCATTCATTTATAAATAACACTAATAAATTTATATATATTGGCTATCAAAATGGTAACTGAATGACCTTTTGTGGAGATAGTATTTTCGATCAAATAATTTGTCAACCTCTGTTGAGGAAATATAGGTAGTAATATGAGTATTCTATTTTATGCTCATCAACTATCTACTATTTTACTATTGTCCAAATTGTCTAATATGCCCTTTACTCTAAAATTATTTCCGGACTTTTTAATAACTAACAAAATAATATTTAATTTTTGAAACATAATATTCAAAGTGTCTGTTTCTCATTGGTCCAAATTTAGTACAATTTTTTCCACCATCTTACAAATACACCTATATTTCTATAGTCAAAGAAAATTAAATCACTTGATGTCAAATTAATGATCTCTTTAAAGGATTAGATGAGATCTTTGGTGGATATTTATATTGATATTTAAGATGCATTTATTCAACTAAAATAACTAATATCTCAATCACTAAATCAAACATTTTCTTTCAACTTCATTTTCTCAAATGTCTCTTGTCTATTTTTTTCCGAATTCATTTAAACTAATATTTCAATTAGCATTTCTTTCTTATTTCAATTTAAGAAATCATATCACCATTTTTTACTAATTAATTTAATATTTTTCAAATATTTTTTTTTTCAAATTCGTTACAGACAATTTTTTTCTTTGTTTTACGGGTTATTTTTTTATTTATATGATTATTCAATATAATTTAAGATGTATTTATTCAACTATCTCAATCACTAAATCAAATATTTTCTTTCCACCTCATTTTCTCAAATCTCTATTGTCTATTTTTTTCAAATTCATTTGAACTAATATTTCAATTAGTATTTCTTTCTTATTTCAATTTAAGAAATAATATCACCATTTTTTACTAAATAATTTAAATTTTTTTCAAATATTTGTTTTACAAATCCTTATAGAGACAATTTTTTACTAATCTTTTGTATTTAATAGGCATATTTTTTTTCTTTATTTTTACAGGTCATTTTTTTATTTATATAATTATTCAATGCAATTGATATATACTACAATTGTTTATTTTATAATTTATTTCAAAATTACATATCTAAATATATTTTATCGTGTATCAAAATAATTTTGCATTCTCATAGATGTCCAATCCTACTAGTCATAAGAAACCTTATTGAGTTCTTAAGTTTATCAAAATGATATAATTTTAATAAATTTTATAAATTTATTTACCATGATTATATTAACTTATAAACTATTAATATGATTAAATAAATTTAATTATTGTTCTTTTTACAAATAAGTAAATCATTTAAAATTTTGTATTTAAATATAAAAAATTACTACGTATTTGTTAATAGTTTATTTTTTTCTCCAACTCACATGTTCTTTTTCTATATGATTATTTAATAGAATTAATTTTTTATGATTATTATTCATTTATAATTATATTATTCATTTTATTTTAATACACTTTATGGAGAAACAACTTTTAATTAGAATGATTAATATAAAATAATTGATAGAGTGAATTACGTTATTATATTTTGACATTAAAATTATTATTAAATTTATTAATTTAGTGTATCATACTAAATTATTAAATTTAAAGCTAACATACATTAAGCTTGTATATAATTAATAAAATATATAATTTTCTTCATAATTAATTTTAATTTTAAATATTTTAAAATAAACATGTTCTTTATATTTTAAATTTGTACATATAATTAACTTTTTAGTTTACGGGTCACTATTAGAATAATCTGTTTTATTTAAATAAATAAATAATTTTTTAGAAATAAAATATTTATTTTTATATATTATTTTTTTCCCATATCACGGTTCTTTTTTAAATTTTTTTTAAAACATAACCAAGTATTGAAAAAAAATACACAAATAATCACGTTTTGGAGAAAATTACGCAAGCAACCATGTTTTAGATCTCATTTAAGTGAATGTGTCATTCCAGATGGCGTATACACTATTTTTTTTACATGTAGGGTCATCCCAGATGGCGCATAGGTGCATTCATTCTGCACTTAGCCATCTCAAATGGAGCCTAAGTGCATTCTTGAAAAAAAATTAGAGACAAGTGCGAAACGATTATGAATAAATTCGATTTGCATTAATAATAAAAGGATTACATAATGAAAGAAACAATTTCATATTATCAAGTACGACTCTAGGTTCCTCAGTCGCGTCCCCGCCTATTTCTTGCTGGATATCAATGAATTTACGATATTGACTTACTTTGTTGCGTATGGAAACATGAAAGCATTGTTGTTGACGGGGTTTAGCGACTCCATTCTCCACCAACCCCATGCTTGGAGCAAGAAAGCGCATACATAAAAGGTACATGTATCTTTCTTTGCGTTTTTGCATAAAGAACTATATAGGTGGGCTAAAACAGCAGAACCCCAACTATACCTTCTTGTTTCATCAAAGTCAGCAAGCAATTGAAAATACATAAAATTTACAGTATTCCCCGTACTTTCAGGGAATAACAAGCTTCCAAATAATATCATTATGTAATTTCTCGCCTTCATTATTCTTTGTTGATCGGTTGAATTTTCATCTAACATAATACTTCCATAATGATTTCTAAGAGTGGTTATATATATACCTTGGCCTCTAACGGGAGTATTCTCCACCATATCCTTGCCCATCAATTCCTCACGTAGAGAGTTGAGTTGTTGCACCGGACCGTTAACAACCTTACCATCGATACGGAGACCGAAAAACATGTACACGTCCTTTAGTGTGACGGTACATTCACCCATGAGTAGGTGAAATGTATGTGTCTCTGGTCTCCATTTCTCCAACATTGCAAGAATAAGTTTTGGATCAATGGTGCAGTTTGAAATATTTATAACATCTCCAAAATCGGCCCATTCAAGATACGGGAGAATAAGCGGATCGGGAGCAATGTATTTGTGTCCACGAAATCTAAATATTTTAGGATCCTTAAATACAAATGAACTAGTGTAAGTATTAATAACATTACTAAAATAATAATTTGATTAAACACGTATATATAACATAACATATAATTTATAACACTTACAAACTCGGCAATGTTTGCCCTTGTTCCTCTGTGTAGGTCGCCCAAAGTAAGGAGACTCGTATTTGAAAATTAACTATCAGAGTGTTTTTTCAGAGAAGAAGAGGAGTGTGAGGATTTTTGTTGTAAAAAATATGTTTGAGGCTCCATATTTATAGGCGTATGAGTGGAAACATAAAATTTATGAGGTGGTTGGGTGTTGCATGCATGCAAGCCACTTGTCACGAAGGAGTCACATGGGATGGCGCCTATATGCAAAAAGGAATGTTGCGCCATGTTGAATGGCGTGGAACAGGCTAGGGTGTAGCCTGGGTGGAAGGATAGGTGGCAGGATAACTTAGGTGAAAGGCTAGGTGGTAGGCTAGTCATAATTCTCCATCCCATATGGCACATATGTACAAATTTGAATGAATTCTCTATATGGGATGGTGCCTAGGTGGAAATATCCCACTTTGCCACATTCTATGCAAAGCCTCTTATTTAATCGGACACAAAGACACAAGTTTGTAAACACTCATCTATCTAAATACAATGTCATCTACACCGTAATATGTTATCAGTGCAAGCTTCAATAGTGAGACATACAATTGTCCCACTTCTAGTTTTTTATTTAGAAACACAAATCGAATCCAATTTTATTTAAGCACAAAAGCCAATTTCCCATACTTCAAAAAACATCTAGAGGAAAAACTTGCACGAGGTCCCGTTTCACACATCTTCTTCCAAAATTCAGTATTTTTTGGAGAGAACCAAATTATATTTTATAAGGTGGAGGTTCAACATGACGAGGATCTTTAAAACACATTTTCAAGCCATGAGTATTCTGGGTACGACGCTATTGAGTTGTACGTTGTGCTATAGGAGGATCTGTTATCACAACCCACTCAGTCACAAGTGGTTGACCCCATGGAAGACGAACAAGCTGAAATAGATGTCGATGACGAAGAAGAGGAAGATGACGAGTTAGAGTTTGACAACATGGTCAACGATGATTGAGAAGACAAGCAACAAGGTCAAATACCTCCAGACCAAATTTACACACCCCCAACGCACATGACCAACTTCAACATGGGAGGAGACGAACCATCAACAGATTACTTCTTCAACCCGTATGTGCAATTTGATGAAAATTTAAAGGTGCAAGACAAATTTTGTACAAGGGAAGATTGTCTACGAGCTATAAAAAAGTTCCACATGCTTAACTCTATTGACTATAAGGTCGATCGAGTAAATCCATAAAGGTACAAGATAATCTATTTCCATCATCCAGATTGTATGTTCAAACTCACCGCATCATACAGGTTGATAAGTGATTGATGGGTTATAGGTTCTGTAACCACACACACTTGTGTTAGTTCGACTAAATCACAATATCATCGCAAATTAGGTTATCGGTTTATGTGTCAAGAGATCTTACCTCTCGTCAACAAGGATCCTTCGTTGAAGGTGAAAACAATAATCGCTCACATCACCGCAGTTTGCAACTACACTCCGACATATAGAAAGACATGGTTAGCAAAGACCAAGGAGATTAAAGCAGTCTATGGAAACTGGGAGGATTCATACAAAGAGCTATCGCGGTATCTGCATGCACTTCAGACTTATGCTCTTAGAACTGTTTATACTATAGAAACACTGTCAGCGTATGCCCTAGACGATAGTTGTGTAAATGGGAATGGAATTTTTAGTCGGTCCTTCTGGGATTTTGAACCATGCATACAAGGGTTTGTTTCATGCAAACCAATTGTTCAGATAGATGAAACGTGGTTGTATGGGAAATACAAAGGCACACTCCTGATGGAAGAGACTGGTGGTGCTTGGAGTTTCTTTCTCAAGAATCTCCGAACACATGTGACTCCGCAACCTGGTCTATGTTTGATTTCAAACAGGCATGCATCTATTGAGAATGCATACAACAATCCTGCAAATGGTTGGCATGAACCCCCTTCAACACATGTCTTCTGTGTTAGACATATCGTCCAAAATTTCTCGCGGGAGATCAAAGACAAGAAACTTTGAAAAAAAGTAATGAATGCAGGTTATTCATTAACACAACTTACGTTCAAGTACTATCGTAACGTGATTAGAACGGCAAATCCGGATGCAGGAAGACGGATTGATAATATTCCGGTGGAGAAATGGACGAGGTCATATGACAATGGACAGAGATGGGGTCACATGACAACAAATCTTATTGAATCAATGAACGGTGTTTCCAAAGGCATATGAAACCTCCCTGTTACCGTTTTGGTGAAATCTACCTATTTTAGGATGGCTTCGTTGTTTGCACAGAGATGTGAAATGTGGAACGCGGTGTTACAATCGGGGCACCTATGGAGTGAGATCTGCATGAAATATATAAAGGTAGAAAGTTCCAAAGCCAACACCCATGTTGTTACAAGATTCAACCGACATAGCCACAATTTTGTTGTTAAAGAGACAATCGACCACAAAGATGGGGAGGCCAAGACAAGAGTATAGGGTTATTTTACCAACTCGTTTGTGCGATTGTGGAAAGTTTCAAACCTACTGTAAGCCTTACTTTCATGTCATTGCGGTGTGTGCACATACTAATCAATATGCGTTAAAACGTCTATCTCCCATTTACAAGTCAGATACATTGCTCAACGTATACAACGACGGATTTTCTGTGGTGGCAAAACCAGATTACTGGCCTGAGTATGAAGGGAAGATAGTTTGGCACAAACATCAAATGCGAAGGAATAAAAAGGGTCGTCCAAAGAGCAAGCGTATCACAACTAAATTGGACGAGCTTGACAAACTAGAAAGAAAGTGTGGTTTATGTCGTCAGGTCGGACACAATCAAAAAAATTATCCCACTCTTGCTACAAGCTCGACAACATGATAAATGTATGCAATGTATCTGCACTTTTTATAATTTGACTGAAATTTTTTTCATTAAGAGCATTTCTTACAACAACCAATACAACACTAAAAACAACCAATACGCTAACAACAAACATCACGATTAAAACAACATGAAAATATAACATCAACAACACAAACAAATATCTAAGATACTACAACTGTCAAAACGATTTCATTGGATCCATACATCATCGCCATAACTTTTACGTCTATTTTGACTTCCTCCAACCAAATTTGAGGTTGTCTAGTTATGAAGTTCATGGTCGTTCTTTTTCTATGGATGCTTCTAATCTCTTCTCCGACTGCGATTTTTCCCTCTAACCATCGCATCAACTCTTTCTTCAGTTTGACCATGATAAAATTGTGCCAAAATTTCATTTTCATCGAAGGTTTGGTGACTGAAAAAATAACGTATTCATCTCTAGTATGGATGTATATTGATGTCATGATACAAAAAAGAGAGAAAATGAGAAGATAAGGTGAAAAAGTGTGAAGAACGAATGAGAATGGGTGTTCTATTTATAGAGAACACAAATACACATAGGAGCCATTTTATATGGCACCTATATTTAAAAACATAGTGCATGCGCCATGTGGAATGACACATAAATGCAACTAATCAATGTATGCGCTATCTAGGATGACATCTTAACTTGAATGAGATCAAAACATAATATTTGCATAATTTTCTCCAAAACGTGGTTATTTGTGTATTTTTTCTCAATACTTGATTATACATAAAAAAATAGTTTTACTTTATTATATTAATTAATTATAAATAATTAAAATAATTAAGCTATATAATTATTTCATTTTATAAATAAGTAAATCATTTCAAATATTACATTTATATCTAAAATTTTACATTTATATTTTTTAATTTTTAATTCTATAATAATTTAATATTTAATATTTATGTTTTTTTATATATATTTATTTAATACAATTAAATTTTTATAGTTATTGTTTATTTCAAATTTAAATAATATTTAATTGAATTTAGCTTTTTTATATAATTAAAGTAATAATTTATATTTTGACTATACCATAGTTCGTAAGTCCTTTTTACATAGTCATATCATTCAAAAAATATTACACTAGAAAAAATTAACCCATGCAAGAGCAAAAGGTCTCTCACTACTCTTAGTATATTGAAATCTATTTAGTGTCAATTGTAAAAACTTGTTTTTCAATTTTAATTTCGAAGACGTCTTTGAATGATATTTTATTTATACCATAAGATTTTAGAGGTTCGAAAGTTAATTTTTTGGGTGAGGTTTGTAAGTATTTTAAAGATAAACACATCCATGAACGTCTAGTTAAACGGTAAAAATAAGCAAAAACTCGTTCAAAGAAGTTTTCATTACTGTCAAGAGAAGTTTAAGTTAAAATAATCTAAAAGCTTAAACCAATGAGTGATATAGGCCCAAGTCCATAAATCCAACATAATATTTATGTTTTATGTTTTTTTAATTTTATAATAATTTCCATAAAACAAGAGAAAGAGGGTTTTTTTAACAAACCAGCGAATCCCGAAGGACACAAGAGTAAATATTTAAGTTTGGCATGAATGAAATTATACACACCAGATAACACGTTAAGAGGTTATCCAATTTGCATTTGAAAATTTTGAAACATCCCAAAACTCATGTTAGAGGTTATCCGATTTGCTTTAGAAACACTCCAAAACTAACATTATACACTTGAAAATTTGTAAGAGTATGAAAATAACTATATAGGATAAAATTTTCAATCTAAAATGGTGAGTACTATCCTTTTAGTATCTAGGCCCAAGTCCATGTTCATAACAATGGCAAAAAGAAACCATCCAAGGATTCCATATCACTTGCATTAGTAAGATATTATTATACATAATGCTTTTAGCTTAAAACTAATATCTTTATTCAAATCAAACGCTTTGATCCAATAAGTAGCAATGGAATAGAAAGTTTAATATGTTCAACTCTATTATCTCAAACAGGATCATTGGAAATGTTCAAAATATATTTTTAAACACACAGGGCAGCAACACCGCAAAATCAGAAAGAATAATTTCACAGTGCAGGAAGCTTATTAACATTTTATGTGTCACTCGATTTATCGTTCACTAGAATCACAAAGCTAAATAACATTCACCTTGATTTAAATTTGGCTTTAAAGATCCACAACTCATCAAAGCAATAACAACTCCGAAAGTCATCCCACAGGTAATTTACATTGTAAATTTGGCTCAGTTATTATAAATGAAACTGAAGCCTTAATTTATAACTATTGTGAAAGAATTAACAATTGATAACGTAAATACATATATTCAGAAACACAATAATCCTTGAGAATCTGAAAATATTTAAATGAAAAATGTATGAGGCGTTTCCAAGACCCAATGGCATTGAAGAGGCCATGAATCAGGATCACCACAAAATTGATCTGGCGTCCGAGCCATTACACTGAAAAGAACAATTCATCCTTCAGAATTGGTAAATGGACGCAATACAAAATATAATAAAATCATATACAAGAATGTTGAATAAAAGGCCTCAGTGTGTGTAACAATCAGATCCTTGATAAAATATCTCACTGAAATCCGCTAAGATAAAGTATACTATCATCATAAGCCAATTTAGTTATCAAAATAAAAAACACATCATCTAAGTAGAATTGAAAATAAAAAAGAAAGAAAAGGTGCTATTGGAATGAAATTGAGAAAATAAAGAGTGCTCAGACAGCCAAGGGTTTGTAATCAAATCCTGGGTGAAGATTCCCAGATCAGAAACTCTAGTCCACAATAGTATCATCACCGCACAATAATATTCAACATCAAATACACAAAAACAAAAACAAATCAAAACGAAATCTTAAAGAAATTAAGATCCAGAACTCGAATATCCTTACGAACGAAGACCTGGCTGTGTGAGAAGCGTTGATGAAATTGGAATATATTGGCAGTGAAGTGAGTTGCGAACCCCAAATTAGGGTTTCCGTACTTACAAGTGGGCTGGATCTTAACAAGACATTCAAGGCCCATCTAACTAGTATCCATCGAGGAATTTACTTTTCCACCCACAAATATTATAAAAATTATTATTCTAATCTTCTCATTATTTACTTACAAAGTTGAAAAACACTATTCTCCATGAATCATTAAAAAAAAAAAAAAATCGGTGAAATTTTTAATATTATTTTGACAATTATTAAAAAATAATTGAATTTTTTGAGTTATACGTGTTTAAATAAGATTTTCTTAATATTCAGTGTGGACTGTGGATTATATTTGCCACTGAATTCATACAAAATGTGTCATATTAGATTTTTTTAAATACCCTTATAATATTCAATAGTTTGAGTTATTTTTTTTTAATTTTATTTGTTTTAAATGGATGAAGAAATGAATGGAGTAGATTTTACACTTATTTTTACTATGCTAAATTATTGTTTTGCTCCCCTGATTTATCTGATTCATGAAATTAGTCTGATTCATGAAATTAATCTCTTTATTTTAAATTCAAATAATTTTAAAGTCTGTTTGATTTAACTTTTAAAAACTATTTTTTAATATTTAAAAATTAAAATCTTGTTTGATTAATGGGTTTTTAAATTATAATTTTGGAAACAGTTTTTAGAAAACTAGTTTTGAGTAAAGAAACAGAAAGTGGTTTCAACTATTTTACTTTTCTATCAGTTTTCAAAACTTAAAAAATACGGAAAACATGTAATTTTCATTTAATGGCACTTGGTAATATTTACATTTATTAAAAAACAATTTAACTAGATAAACCTATTACCAATATACATTCACATGACGTTATACTAATGAAACTAAACAAACAAAATTCTATTACTAAAATAATAAATAAAAGTAGAAGAAGCAGATCAAATGATCAATAAATATCTCTTATGAATAAAAATATTCATAATATCCCATTAATAATTGACACACATTTTTCATATATGTAATGTATTATAACTTTTTATAAATTGTATCGATAAAATATTCAACAAACTAACGCTTATATAATGAAATGGTAACAATTTATCCTATAACAATTTCCTAACAAATGGTAACAACCCTATATAAATATTTGATTTTAGGATTAAATATGATTTTGGTCCCTATAATATTTTAATTTTTATTTTTAGTTTCTATTAAAAAAATAATATATTTTAATCTTTACAAAATTATTGTTATATAGGTTTGTCATGGATTTCATTCATTACCATTTCATTTTTGTTTATTTGACATTATATAGGTCTGTCATTAATTTATTGCATGTTATAATTGATAGTCGTGGGTGTAACACCCCATCTAAATACCCCGTATATATTAATTAATTTAATATCTAAATCATCTTTAATCAGAGTTAACACGGCATAATGAGGGATGTCACAATCATTAAATAAAATAACCTTCAAATCAAACAGTAGCCATGCTACACTGAGGATCAACATTTTCAATAAATCAGTCAAACTAAGACCATGTCTTACACAGCGGAGAATATCATCACCAAAAACGGAATAATTCATTCATTTTATTCCCAACAAAATTTTAATTAAACAATAAACCAATGTCTAATTTCTCATCTAACGTTCCCCAGTGTTACAATCTAATCAGAGCATGACACTGACACGCGGACTAAACGACAAGCTCTAGAGTCATCCTCACCGACTCTTCAGCTGCTAACCTTAATCTGAAATGGTAAAGTAAGGGTGAGACTTCTCATAATTAAAGCATATTATAAGTCTTTCAATCAATAATATATCACAAGCATATTATTCCACCCACTTAACATAAATTCAGATTTACACACACAACCACATTCATCATGCATAATCATAACAATCAAAGAAGAGTAACATTGGAAGACATCCTAACATGTTACCACTTCATGCAAATATAATGCAGACTCAATGCATGCGGTACTGACACGTGACCAAGTCACCCAACACTGATCCATCATCAACCGGATACAGTTCCATCGATTCGTCCATAACCACCCGGACACGAATCCAGCCTAACCACCCATCCTCACTCGGGTATCGGCAATCCAAGTCAAATTCCGCACAATGAGAATTAACTTCACCAAACAATGCAAATGCACGCACATCACTAGCATGCAACATCAATCAGTCTATGTATACATTCATTTAACATAACTGAATCACCATAATCAACATGATACATCAATCAATCATGCATACATCTAACATCAGCATAAACATGCAAACCAATCACCATGATACATCACCAATCATGCATACATCTAACATCAGCATAAACATGCTATTACATCTACACCATACAATACATCCATCAACACATGATCTACGCATGTACAATTCAATATCGTCGGTCAAAGTCACCTATCTCGGAAATTGGCCCATTTTCAAAATAATTTCAAGTTTTGGAAAATATTTCCATTTCATAAAATAGAGCATTAAATTTAGAAAATAACGTCCAAAGCGGGCTCAAAAGCGGACTTACGGTTTGAAAGTTATGAATTTTCAAAGTTTGACATTTTCAAAATTAGAAGTGGAACCGGTTCCTACATATCAGAACCGGTTCCTAAAAGTTCAAAACCTCGCTTTTGGAAAATGTATGGGAACCCGGTTCCTACCCATACAGGAACCGGTTCCTGAGTGCATTTTTCCGTTTTTTAATTTTCCAAAGTGGAACCGGTTCCTCCCAGGAACCGGTTCCCACGTGTTAAAATGCCATTTCCGCACTTTTGACATTTCTTCATTCTCAATCCAACCCAAACTTGTCCATACGAATCCCAACATGGAAAACACTAAACCACATCCTATTGTCATCATTATCACATCAAACAACATATTTCCGTCATTTATTTTCACCTCTCTAATTATTTTCCATACACATTCGACACAATCGACCAATCGACACCATTAGGTACACATCCATGGGAACCTAAAATTCCTAAACATAGATTTCCTAACACTACGATCTATAATATTAAAATCAAAACCTATAATAAGCAATAATCCATCGAAATCACCCTCACCTTGTGGGTTCTTGATTTCGCTTCTAGGTTTCTTCCTTCTTTTCTCCTCTTCTCACTTCACGTATCTTGTTTGTTTTCCAAAATGACTCCTTTCCTTATTAAATTCCGTTAATTCCTTTTTAACATAATTAAAATAATTCAATTAATGTGAGTAGAGTCTTTTACTCTTCACACTCCACTTTACTCAACATACTCCCACTAAATCCATATTTAATCTCAATAATTCAATATATTAATAAATTACATTCTCAATTAAATTAATAATTAAAAATCGTAATTATTTAATTACAATTATTTTGGGTGTCCAACTCCCCGACTTAAAAGAGTTTTCGTCCTCGAAAACATACCTCGACGAATAGTTCGGGATACGAGTCCTTCATCGACTCTCCGGCTCCCAGTGACATTTCCATCATTGGTCCTCCCAACCACTCTTACCAATGCAATCTCTTTTCCTCTCAACTTAGATCCTCAATCCTCGCGGTACCGCTTCACGGTCAAATTCTCCGTGTATGTCATCTACCGAATCTCATGAGGCAGATCGAATGTACTTCCTCGGTGAGACACATGAAAACATCATGCAGTTCAAGTGGCGGCAAAGCAATCGATATGCAACCTTCCCAACTCTTTTGGTAATGAAAAGGACCAATAAATCGTGGAGTCAACTTCTTTGACTTCAAAGCCCGACCAATACCGGTCATCGGGTAACTCGCATAAACACATGCTCTCCTTCACTAAACTCAAGGTCTTTCCTCCTCTTATCATGATAACTTTTCGACGACGAGAAGTCCTCATCTTCTCTCTGAATCATCTTAATCTTTTCGGAGTTTGTTGAACAATTTCCGGTCCAATCACAGACTCTCTCGGTTTCATACCAACACAATGGTGTCCGACACCTCTACCATACAATGCCTCGAGCGGAGCCATACCAATACTCGGTGAAAGCTATTGTTGTAGGTAAACTCAATCAATGGTAGATAACTATCCTAAGCTCCACCCTTCTCTAACACACGCTCTCGGAAATCTTCCAACGATGAATCGTTCTTTCCGTCGACCATCATGCGTGGATGATAAGCGGAACTCAAGCGCAACTTGGTACCCAAGGCTTCTGGCAATCCTGTCCAGAACTTAGATGTAAACCTCGGATCTCGATCCGACACAATGCTAGACGGAATACCATGCAAACTCACAACCTTTTCGACATACAATTCTGCTAATCTCTCCATCGGATAATCCATTCTTATCGGAATGAAGTGCGATTTCGTCAACTATCCACAATAACCCAGATAGAATCACAATTCTTAGCTGTTCTTGGCAAACCAGACACAAAATCCATTGAGATTCCATCCCATTTCCATTCTGGAACAACTAATGGCTCCATCAATCCTGACGGTTTCTGATGCTTGATTTTCGACTTCTGACAAATCAAACAAGCATACACAAACTCAGCAATTTCCTTTTTCATTCCCGGCCACCAAAACAACTTTTTCAAATCATGGTACATTTTAGTAGCAACGGGATGAATACTTAACCCACTACGATGTCCTTCTTCCAAAATACTTTTCCTAATCTCGGCAACATCTGGAACACACACCCGATCACCAAATCTTATAACACCATTTTCGTCAATTCGGAACTCGCCTCCTTGACCTTGGTTGATCAATGTCAGCTTATCAACTAAACCAACATCGATTACGTCCATTTCTAATCTCCTCCGAATACCACTAGTCGGTTTCAACATACCCAATTTCACACTATTCGAGTAGTTTCACAAACCAAACTCGGATCTCGGCGCTCGACCAAATCTAACTCACGAACCATTAACATCGACATATGCAAGGACTTTCTACTCAAAGCATCTGCAACAACGTTTGCCTTACCAGGATGGTAATTCAACCCAAAATCATAATCCTTTAAGAATTCCAACCATCTTCTCTGCCTCATGTTCAACTCCTTCTGATCGAAGAGATACTTCAGACTCTTATGATCACTGAATACCTCAAACCGAGAACCATATAAATAATGTCTCCGACTTCAAAACAAATCGACGTGCTAACTCCAAATCATGAGTCGGATAATTCCTTTCATGCACTTTCAATTGTCGTGAAGCATAAGCCACAACCTGCCTATCTTGCATCAACACACCACCTAATCCCATTAATGATGCGTCACAATACACCACAAAAGACTTAGTCGGATCTGGCAAAATCAAGATCGAGCACTTGTCGACCTCTCTTGACTCTTGAAATCCTTTCTCACATTCAACATCCCAAACAAATATTTGACCCTTTCTGGTCAACTTAGTCAATGGCAACGCCAGTTTGGAAAATCCTTCAATAAATTTCCGGTAATAACCCGCAAGACCCAGAAAACTACGGATCTCAGAAGCATTCTTCGGCGCTTCCCACTGAGACACTGCTTCTACTTTCGTAGGATCCACCGCAATTCCATTCTTGGAAATTACATGACCAAGAAAACTCACCTCCTCTAACCAGAATTCACACTTGGACAACTTCGCATAAAGCTTCTTGTCTTTCAACAATTCCAACACAACTCTGAGATGTTCTGCATGCTCCTCATCGCTTTTCGAATAAATCAGAATATCATCGATGAACACTACTACAAACTTGTCAAGATATGGATGAAATATCCTGTTCATATACTCCATGAAAACACCAGGTGCATTAGTAACTCCAAACGGCATAACAAAATATTCATAATGCCCATACCTCGTTCTAATGCGTCAATATCCTCTAACTTCACACTAATCGATGATATCGGATCTCGGATCAATCTTACTAAACACACACGCTCCAACGAGTTGATCCATCAAATCATCAATCCTCGGAAGGATACCGATTCTTGATTGTAACTTTATTCAAGCCGGTAGTCAACACATAACCTCATTGAACCTTCCTTCTTCTTAACCAATAACACGGAGCACCCACGGCGAAACACTCGGACGAATAAACTTCTTCTCCAGTTCCTCTAGCGCTTCTTGGACTAGTTCGGATGCCGACATGCGATAAGGCGCCATCGACACGGACTAGTTCCGGAAACAAATCTATAGTAAATTCTACTCTCTCGGTGGCATTCACTAACGTCTTCGGAAACACCTTTGGAAATTCATTCACCACCGCAATCCGTCCCTCTTTGCCTTTCCTTCGCCTATCGCGAATACAACATAAACACCACACCATCTTTCACACTAGGTTCACCGCTTAAGCGACATAATCTCATTTTCGACCTTAACCTCTTTGGGAAAATGACCGTCTTCTCAAAAGTTGATATGAACTGGTTGAATTCCAACCGATTCATTCCAAGGATGATATCAAGTTGTTCTAGCGGTAGGCACACTAAATCCATACCGAAACCCCTATCAAAAATCACAACAGGACAATTTCTACAAACATACGAAGTAGTCACTGAACCCGACGCAAGAGTATCAATAACCATACTTCCATCCATATTAGAAATTTCCAAATTCAATCTCTTAGCACAATCTAACGCAATAAAAGAATGCGTAGCTCCAATATCAATAATCGCAATCAAAGGTATGCCATTAATAAAACATGTACCTTTAATCAGTCGATCATCTGGTTTAGTTTCTGATCCAGACAATGCAAACACTTTACCACCAGCTTGCTCTTTCTTGGGTTTTGTGCCGAGGACAGTATGACCCTCTTCACCACAGTTGTAGCAAGTCACCACTTTCACTCTGCAGTCATTGGCCACATGGTCGAACTTTCCACACTTGAAGCACTTCTTATCATTACTTTTACAGTCCACCACACGATGTCCTGTCTCACCACACTTATAGCACCTAGCGGAAGAACTCGAATCTCCTCCACCAGATCTCTTCCCACCTCCGGATCTCTGATTACTCCTATCATAAGGTTTACCACGATCCATTTGTTGCTTACCTTTCCTGTCAACATACCCTCGAGCATTCGACTTAGTGTTAGCAAGATCCTCCTCAAGAATCCTACTACAATCCACGGATCGGAAAATCTTCTGATCACGATCGAATACCCGCTTAATCTCATCACGAAGACCATTTTCAAACTTGATACATTTGGAAAATTCTCCATCGCATCGTTGGGGTAATGAGCATAATACTGCTAACTCAAACTTGAAGCATACCACCGACAGTCTTATTGCCCTGCTTGAGTTCCAGAAACTCAATCTCCTTCTTACCTCTAACGTCCTCAGGAAAATACCTCCTCAGAAAAACTCTTCTGAACATAGCCCAAGTCAGTGCAACACCATCTTCTTCCAGTTCAGTTCGGGTAGCAATCCACGGTCATCGCTTCCTCGGCTAACATGTGAGTTCATATCTCACCTTGACCCCTCACGATCAATCACTCAAGATCCTCTCGATCTCCTTCAACCACTTCGAGCACCTTCGGGATCATGTGCACCCTTGAACAATGGAGGATTATTCCTCGAAAATTCCCCAATTGTCGGTCAGCACCAATCGCAGCTCCCTGATGGTTCCCTCCGAGTACTCCAGCCAACATTCCCAAAGCCTCAGCAATGGCATCATCATTCCTTCCGTTACCTCTTCCGGCCATTGTTCTGTAACATAACAAAACAATCTACATCAGACACAAGTATAGAGCGGTGTCACACTAGTCGCATACTAAAGGGATAACGACACAGGACAAGACCGACTATGCTCTGATACCACTATTGTAACACCCCATCTAAATACCCTGTATATATTAATTAATTTAATATCTAAATCATCTTTAATCAGAGTTAACACGGCATAATGAGGGATGTCACAATCATTAAATAAAATAACCTTCAAATCAAACAGTAGCCATGCTACACTGAGGATCAACATTTTCAATAAATCAGTCAAACTAAGACCATGTCTTACACAGCGGAGAATATCATCACCAAAAACGGAATAATTCATTCATTTTATTCCCAACAAAATTTTAATTAAACAATAAACCAATGTCTAATTTCTCATCTAACGTTCCTGCAGTGTTACAATCTAATCAGAGCATGACACTGACACGCGGACTAAACGACAAGCTCTAGAGTCATCCTCACCGACTCTTCAGCTGCTAACCTTAATCTGAAATGGTAAAGTAAGGGTGAGACTTCTCATAATTAAAGCATATTATAAGTCTTTGAATCAATAATATATCACAAGCATATTATTCCACCCACTTAACATAAATTCAGATTTACACACACAACCACATTCATCATGCATAATCATAACAATCAAAGAAGAGTAACATTGGAAGACATCCTAACATGTTACCACTTCATGCAAATATAATGCAGACTCAATGCATGCGGTACCGACACGTGACCAAGTTACCCAACACTGATCCATCATCAACCGGATACAGTTCCATCGATTCGTCCATAACCACCCGGACACGAATCTAGCCTAACCACTCATCCTCACTCGGGTATCGGCAATCCAAGTCAAATTCCGCACAATGGGAATTAACTTCACCAAAAAATACAAATGCACGCACATCACTAGCATGCAACATCAATCAGTCTATGTATACATTCATTTAACATAACTGAATCACCATAATCAACATGATACATCAATCAATCATGCATACATCTAACACTAGCATAAACATGCAAACCAATCACCATGATACATCACCAATCATGCATACATCTAACATCAGCATAAACATGCTATTACATCTACACCATACAATACATCCATCAACACAGGATCTCTGCTATGTACAATTCAATATGCGTCAGTCAAAAGTCACCTATCTCGGAAATTGGCCCATTTTCAAAATAATTTCAAGTTTTGGAAAATATTTCCATTTCATAAAATAGAGCATTAAATTTAGAAAATAACGTCCAAAACGGCGCTCAAAACGGACTTACGGTTTGAAAGTTATGAATTTTCAAAGTTTGACATTTTTCAAAAATTAGAAGTGGAACCGGTTCCTACATATCAGAACCGGTTCTGAAAAGTTCAAAACCTCGCTCGGAAAATGTATGGAACCGGTTCCTACCCATACAGAACCGTTCTCGAGTGCATTTTCCGTTTTGCCAATTTTCCAAAGTGGAACCCGGTTCCTCCCCACTGGGAACCGGTTCCCACATGTTAAAATGCCATTTCCTGCACTTTTGACAGCATTTCTTCATTCTCAATCCAACCCAAACTTGTCCATACGAATCCCAACATGGAAAACACTAAACCACATCCTATTGCCATCATTATCACATCAAACAACATATTTCCGTCATTTATTTTCACCTACTGACACTCTAATTATTTTCCATACACATTCTGACACAATCTGACACAATCTGACACCATTAGGTACACATCCATGGGAACCTAAAAATTCCTAAACATAGATTTCCTAACATGCTACGATCTATAATATTAAAATCAAAACCTATAATAAGCAATAATCCATCGAAATCACCCCTTACCTTGTGGGTTCTTCGATTTCTGACGCTTCTAGGTTTTCTTCCTTCTTTTCTCCTCTTCTCACTTCACGTATCTTGTTTGTTTTCCAAAATGACTCATTTCCTTATTAAATTCCTTTAATTCCTTTTTAACATAATTAAAATAATTCAATTAATGTGAGTAGAGTCTTTTACTCTTCACACCCCACTTTACTCAACATACTCCCACTAAATCCATATTTAATCTCAATAATTTAATATATTAATAAATTACATTCTCAATTAAATTAATAATTAAAAATCGTAATTATTTAATTACCGAATTATTTTGGGGTGTCACAGTGGGCATAAACGAATGGTCGATAATACAATCACTACAACATTTATTGTCTTTGGCAACACTTGAAAAACGTTGTCAGAACTCTAAAAATCGTTGCCTAAAAGAATAGGGACGTTTTCCAGACGTCTCCTGTGCGAGCGTTGCCAATAGTCTAAGGGGACGTTATTTCGTGTTCTCTAGGCACGCTTTTTAAAAGTGACGCCTAAGTTAGAGGAATATGGGACAATTATTTGTGGCCTCAAAGGCGACGCTTTTTATGCGTTGCCATATATGACTACAATTAATAATTGTTGCCTTAAATCTAAATCAAGAGAATCGTTTTTAAAGTCTAGCCATAACTTATAGGCTGTTGTTTTCATCCAAGAATATCGATTATTATTTAAACAATATCAAGTTTAACTGTACTTCCACAAAAGTTGTATTATAATAAAATCGAGTTCAAACATTAATTGAAGATAGTATTTACTAACCTAAATGTCTAACATAACATTACTTATAATACTAAGTTTAATACTTTGAAGTATAACCTAGTAAAATAACAAAAAACATAGTTCAACAAAAGAACAAAAAACATAGTTCAAGTTTAAAGTTATCAACTACAAGCAAAAGAAAAGATATCATCCAATTCATTCAAGTTTGTCTTCTTGGATTAAATCATCCAGTTTTTCCTCTTAAAATTCATCACATATGTCGTCCTCCAGAAATTCTTCTTCTATGTCGTCCTCTTGAAATTCACCATCTATATCGTCCTCTTCAAATTCATCATCTAGATCTATGTCATCCTCTTGAAACTCGTCACCTACGACGTCCTCTTGAAATCCATCATCTATGTTGTCCTCTTGAATTTCATCATTGATATTGTCTCTTTCAACATCTTCATTAATACCATGCTGCATAAGAAAATAAAACAAAATACATCAACCATAAATATTTTGGATCCAAAAGACAATTAGGACACCAACAAGAATTAAACCTCGCACAAATAAAAAATAAAACAACGAGTAAAACACATTATACATTAATAGACACTTAAAACATTATAAAGCGAAGAAATAGTAGAATTATAATTTATTTGGAGTTGGAACATAAGGTATGAAATACCCAGAAACAACTATTGTAAGTGGGATACATGTTGGGTACATAAGTTGATTTATACATCAATGACACAGGTTGAATTAAAAAAAACATGAGATCGAAACACATGACACATGAGAGGATATCAAGAAACATCATAATTATTGTCCTTAAAAAGTGTATGTTTTGCTTTTGCAACATTGACAATAGTACCTGTAGAATTAAATTACACCCATATGATATTCATGTTTTCATCTTCAAAAATAGTAATATCATGATAGGGGTATACATTTTGGCATTTATGACACATTATTGGTTATATTCTTCATGTATCATGTAACACCCCGATTTTTTATTACTAATATTTATTTATTTATTTATTTTATTATTATATTATATGGTAATTAATTAAATTGTGTGATTTAGTGAATATTTGAATTATTTGAATGTGTGATATTTAGATAATTGGGTTTATGAGTAAGAATAATGTAGCGGCAAAAACTGCAAGTATAAGTCATCGAATTGACTTAACTCAAAAAATTAACAAAAGAGTCGCCACCGCGCTTTTATTTTTATCTAAAGGACTAGGAAAAAGAGCGAATAAAATCCTAATAAAAAAGATCAGAGATTTGGGACCGGGGGTTAATTATGCAAAGGGAATGTGTTTGGCACCCAAATCATCTACGGTACTCTGCAGGAACCTTTTTGAAAATTTGTATATATGTGCTAAAAAAGAGTATGTACAAAATGGATGGTCGGGGGGAGAAAAGAAGTATTCTTTTTATAATTTTTGGTTTGATAGAACTTCCAATGAGTTTCAGGCCTACATACCAACAATGTGCAATATTGAAATCAAAACCAAGTAGTTCGGCTAAAAAGACCAAAATTGTGTGTTGATTGATTTTAAGAAAATATTAGTTTAGAAAAGCTACCAAGAGCTCAAAAAGTTTGAATGAGGTTAGGTGTTTTTTAGTCTTATGAAAAGAGAAGTCAAAATATTATTAAATATGTTGAGAGTTTATTAAGAAAAGAAGTTTTGAAAATTCATGGACCTAAGTGCAAGTTTTTTATGAAAGCGGTTCGAGTTCTAAAAAACAAGAATCCTTTGAAAAAAAAGGGAAGATTCTGAAAATTAAAGAATGGGGAGAAGATGAGGAGACTAACCTAAGTACAAAAAGTAAAAGTTAAGGGTAAAGAATGATCTAATCGGGTGATAAGACTAGTACTTGACATCAAGATCCAATACCATATCCCATCCTTTGGATTACCACATAAACAACAAATAACCAGACAAAAAACAAGCTTCAAATAAGTCAATGCTTCAGATGAATTCTCTTGTCTTAAGAAAAACGGGCAGAGTAACGACTGTATTTTGAGAAAATCCACTCTTCATCAAGTATAACTGTTATACCCCAAAATTTGCCCTCATATTTCTCAAGACAATCCACATCTCTATACTCAAGAACTTCTCAAGGGTTGACTAGATGAACCCTCTCCTAAGCAATCAACCCACAATCAGGATTTTGATTCTCTCAAGTCAAAATGAGTTCTAATGCCTCAAGTGGTCATCATACCTCCCCATATGTCTCAAGGGATCATCATGTCAAGTTTCAAGGCTCACAACTCAAGTTTGCTCAATCAATTGCTCAAATGGTTGAAAATCAGTTGTATTAGACAAAAAGTCAATTGTGGTCAACATACAGTCAAACTTCATCATTTTTTGTCAACATTAGTATTTTGAAGTCACATTCATCATTTGATCAAGGTTTGATCATGGTTCATCGAGAAAACTCAAGATTTGATCAAAAGTCAAAGTTTCCAAATTAGGTTTCTTGATAAAAAAAGTCAACAGAACTTTGACCAGACATAACTTTCACATACTTCATTTGAAAATTTTCCAATAAAGCTCATTTTAAAGAGAATTAAATTCTCTACAACTTCATTTCTCACAAGCTTTGGCCAAAAATGCTTTATTTGGGAGTTATGGATCAAGACATTATAGGTTCTTCAAAAAGTCATCTTTTTGCAAAGAAATGTACATGAACATGGAAACTTCAATGAAGATGAAACCAAAATTAGTGTTTAGAGGACATCTTGAACTTTCTAAAATGTCCAAGAACACTTTAAAATGTTGAAAATTGAGCAAGATGCAAGTTGTGCAAGTTTGACATTTTTGAAGAGGTGCATGAAGAAAAATACTTAGCAATTTCAAAAATTTTCTAAATGGGCTTAAGTTTTTGTGATCCAAACTTATTCTTGAGATTATCCATGACCTCTACACACATTGCCACGCCATTCCTTTATTTATTTAATTTATTTTTGAATTAAATGGCTAAAATTCAAATTTAATTAAATAAAATATAAAGATAAAAGATAAGGTGAGTTGGGCTTAGTATTTGCATGACTTGAGGTCCAAGATAGCTCATCACAAGCTGTCAAATTCGTACAAGAGGCAATAAGGCAAGATTGAGCCAATTTTGGAAAGTTTTGATGAAATTTTCAATCAAATATTCTTCATTGGAAGGCAATATATTTTCACTTAATGCTTGACCTAATACACTCCTCTCTATATATACTACAAGATCAAAAGCCAAAGACGGAGATTCATTAAGCCAAATAGCTAGAGTTTTGCTTCAAAAATATTCAAGAAAGCTTGCACTTTTGAAACCCTAGTTACAGTCTTTTTCAATTACTTCCAAGCATCAATTCATGCTCCTGAGGTATTGTTGGGTAAGTATATGTCCAGAACCATGACCAAAACACTCTGAATCATGCCATACATGAACCTCTGTTTGCATATTTTTCATGAATTCATATTTTACTTTTTAACGTGTTTTGATTGAAACTAACATCACTAATGTGTTCCTGAGGTTCCTTAGAGCAGGTTTGATCCATCATTTGCAAGGTTTAGTGGTCAAATCATGATTTGCCATTGTTAGGGCACAAGCTTGACGAAGCTTTGTATCCATGGTTACAAGCAATTTTAGAACAAACTAATTCCACCATCGTGTTCACGAGGGTTTAATTAGTAGATCTGGGCACTTGGTTTTTGTTTTTCTGTTTGATTTCGCAGGTTTGGAATTTGGCTTGGCCGGAGAAGACGACTGGATCGTTGTCAAGGGAGGCGCTGACCCGGGTCAAGGGTTGGCGTGTGTGCGTGGCACCATTCCTCCTTCTAATTGGCTATCATAACAAACTGGGGCCATGGGCATTGGTTTTAAAAATTCAAAATAACACACGTTAACACTTAAGATCCTATGGATGTATTTCAGTGACAACTAAGACACTTGGTTCAGATGGCAACGCGCATTCAAGGGTAACATTTTATTTTATTTTTTCTAATTAATGCAATTTTCTTTCAAAATTAAATTCAACTATTTTCAAAAATCACAAAAATAATTTAATTTCAGATTTAGGTTAATTAAACATTTAATTAATTATTGACATAAAAATAATTTATTTTTCTCACAATTTAAATTATTTTTCATAATTAATTGATAATTAACTTTGAAATTAGGTTTTATTAACTAAAATCAATCCGAAAAATATCCAAAAATATTTTTCTTTTACAATTAGGGTTTAGACACTCTCTCTTATCCTTAGACATTTTTTCTCCAATTTATTTACTTTATTTCACATTTAAATTCTAGAAATTGATGTATAGGTCGCAAGGTAATTTTTGTAATAGCGTAGATTTACTTTTCTCGCAATTTACTTTCCGCACCTATATTATGTAATTGTCCCAAATCCATAAAATAGCGTAGGACATTTACTTTCCGCACTTTACTTTTCTGTACATATTAACTGCTTAATTGTATAGTAACTAGGGTTTGTATGGCAAGATAAAATCCACCCTTAGATCACCCTAATTCAAGATTAATATATCTGAATTGAACACACTCTTTCACACTTGTACCCCCTTAGGATATCCTCTCTTGTTGCCTTTCGAATACAATGGTCATGCCCCTCGAACGTAGGAGTGTCATTAGCAAAGACGCTTACGAATAACATCATCATAGTCCCTTCGATATAAAGATCATAGTCCCTCGATGAACCTCGATGTTGCCTACGAATATATGATCTCGTCCCTCGATTGTTGCCTACGAATAAGTGATGATCATCCCTATGAAAGTGCTAAGGTATCCTTACATGTTGCCTTCAATGACCATACGATGACCCAATCGATTGCCCCTTCACATCCAAACGAATAAAGTTACCTGCCAACTAATGGTATGGATAGCCTTATTCTAAAGGAAAAGGAAAATAACATGAAAACGACCATTCTGAGTAGGTAAATAAGACTCTATTGCTTGCTCCAATCAACAAATATTTTTCACACCTCACATTTTTCAAAAACTATCTTTTTAAACACTTTGTATACATTCTAGCGAGAATCATTACAAAGTTAAACATTTTCCAAACAAACATTTTTGAACACTTCGTATACATTCCAACGAGAATCATTACGAAGTCAAAGCGAAATGTCTTTTCAAATACTTTTCAAACTACACAAACACATAAAGCAAAATTTCAAAGTGAGATAAGCAACTAAGAGCCTGTAGATAACTACGGGTGGAAAGGGTGTTAATACCTTCCCTTTTCATAATTGCCTCCCATACTCAGAATCTAACGAAGGTCTTTTCCCGTTCTTTTCACCTTCCCTTTATTGGATAAAAGAAAAGTCGGTGGTGACTTTTGTTATCCATAACATTTGCGATAAAACGTAAAACAAACAAGTCAGTTCTCCCACCATGTTACAGAACTGGCGACTATGTCGGTGAGTACTAACTAAAGAGAGGATACCTTAGGGCTATAGATCATTTTTATTGCTTTTTGTTTGCTTTGTCTGCTTTATTTTTAAGGGATGCTTGGGTGTTATATCTGTGGGGGATCCTACACTCAGATCCAGGTTTCCTTAGGTAAGTGGCAATAGATCATCGCAATTTTCCGGCGTAGACCGAAACGGTTAAAATTATGGCTACGGTTAGTGCGACACTTTGGATGTCCTGATGCTCCTCATGTTAAGTTGAGGAAGTATTTGGCGTCTGCGTGATGTCACAAGCACTAACTCAACTTTAGAACCCTAATTGACCCATCTTGGCCATTATAAGGTAGTGAGATAGCCGACTTCGGTGCAGACTGAGGTTGGTTGATACTCGATGCTACGCTCATTGAGATTCGACTTTCGGGATGTTTCGGTCGACCACTTGGTAGTCGTCTTGAAATAAAACCTGCGAGAAAGATCTGTGATATGAGATTCCTAGAACCCGATTACTATTGTAGGACAGTGTTATACCTAAAAATTTGCCCTCCCACTTCTCAAGACATTTCACATGTCCATGCTCAAGGATTTCACAAGGGTTGACCAGATAAACCCTCTCCTAAGCAATCAACCCAAACTAGGGTTTTGCCATTCTCAAGTCAAGATGGACATCTAACACTTCAAGTGGTCATCATGCCTCATCATATGCTTCAAAGAATCTCCATGTCAAGTTTCAAGCCTTACAAGTCAAGTTTGCTCAGACAATTGCTCAGATGATTGAAAATCAGTTGTATTAAACAAAAAGTCAACTGTGGTCAACATACAATCAAACTTCATAATTTTTGGTCAACATCAATATTTTGAAGTGATATTCATCATTTGATCAAGGGTTGATCATGATTCATCAAGAAAAGTCAAGAATTGATCAAAACTCAAAGTTTCTAAATTGGGCTTTCTTAGATAAAAGTCAACAGAACTTTGACCAAGAATAACTTTCACATACTTTATCAGAAATTTTTCCACCACAGCTCATTTTTAAGAGAATTCAATTCTCTACAACTTCATGTCTCACAAGCTTGGGCAGAAAATGCTCCATTTGGAAGTTATGGATCAAAACATTACAAGTCTTTTTAAAAGTCAACAAAAAGTCATCTTTTTGCAAAGAGGTGTTCATGAGAATGGAAACTTCAATGGAGATGAAACCAAAAGGGTTGTTTAAAGGACATCTTGAGCTTTCTAAAAAGTCCAAGAAAATCCAAAAATGTTAAAAATTGAGCAAGATACACCTTGTCCAAGTTGAGCATTTTTGAGGAGGTGCACGAAGAGAAATACTTGAGAAAACCAAAAAATTTCCAAATGGGCCTAACTTTTCTTGATTCAAACATGTTACTTAGCTGAATTGGAACCTTCAAGCCCAAGGCCGCGAATTTATCTTTTATTTTTTATTTATTTTGGATTTTTTTAATCATTTCAAACCAATTTAATTAAAATAAAAGATAGAAAATCAAAAATTAATTGCAAGATGGATTTTCTCTCATCCTTGAGGTCCAAGCAAGCCATTTAATTTGATTATTTCGAAATAATCATGATTGGTAATGAGATTTGATTGAAATTGGCTTAAAAAGGAAATATTTGGTTTGATTCCAAATCAAATAATTTCTCATTGATTTGATTGATTTTTTCTTACAATTCTTGATCTAATTCACTCAATTATAAATACATGATGTTACTACATGCACAAGGGACGAAATTCTGGCCTCAAAGAACCCTACCAAGCATCAAAAAATATGTGCATTCTAAGCAAACAACAGGCATAGTTTCAGTCCAATTTAAGGGATTCCAAGCATTCCAACACGTTCCCGGAGTTCCTCTGAATCGATCTAGATACTCACAAGCCAACAAAACATCCAGAAACGTGAAATCACGATCACGGTTTGCATCCTTTTATGTCAAATTCGATTTCTATTATTTATGCATCATAAACATGATTTGACCATATATTCTTGATCGTGATGATGTTTGCAAGCTTTCTGGTTTGGTTAATTCGATTTTAGACGCAGGTACAAGCTTATGTCATTGTTAGGGTTTCTGAACCTCAAATTAGGGTTCCTCAAAATAGGCAAAATTGGACGAAACTAAGGGTATATTCGTGTTCAGGGGGTCGATTTCAATCGAACCATGTCCTTCTCATAAATTTATATTGCGTATTGTGAATTTTGAAAAAGTGCAGGTGTTATAGTGACGGACAAACCGTTGGTAAAAGCTATAGCAACAGACCAAAACCGTAGCTAAAAGTTCAAAAATTCAAACGGGGACGATGAAGATCTTGGCGCGTGTTTTTGGCATTCAGGAATCAATTTCCTTTATTTTATTTTTGTTTCATTCCACTAACACAATATGCAGCTTGGCTTAGTGGTAAGGCAGCGCGCGTGTGGGAAGGAGGTCCCTGGTTCGAACCTTGGCTGCCACAAATATTTTTTAACACTTGCAAAACTAACCTTTTTTCATATTTTCCATTTAATTTAATTTCTTCTCAAACAATTTTCTAATGCATTAAAAAATCACAAAAAAATATTATTTTTTTTGCATATAGGTTAGAAAAATACTTATTTAATTTTTGACACAAAAAAATTATATTTTGCATGCATATTTTAATTAATTGTTAATTAATCGAAAAAAATTGACTTTTAATTATTTTTCCTTACTAAAACCAATCCAGAAAATTCCCAAAAATTATTTTCTCATCTAATCAGGTTTACTAACCTTAAAAACTTTTTCCTAGTTCAAAAATCTTTTTCACTAACATATTTTCAATTATTTGCGATTCGATTTCTTTTTCCTATTATTATGTATCTGCTTCTAGGTTGTGATAGTTAGGTTAATTTTCTCGCATTTCTTTTTTCCATATTATGTAACTGCTCATGGGATGTAATAGTTTAATTAGGATTTACTTTCCGCACTCCTATATTATGTAACTGCCCCAAAGCCATGTAATAGCGCAGAATTTACTTTCCGCACTTTACTTTCTGCAATTTACTTTCTGCACCCATATAAACTGCTAGTAATTAGGCGTGTATGGCAAGATAAAAAATGAACATAGATCACTTATAATTTCAAGATAACTTATCTGAATTTAACACACTCTCTTCACACATGCACCCCTAGGCTATTCTCTCTCGTTGCCTTTCGAATAAATGGTCAAGTCCCTCGAACGTAGAGGTATCCTAGCACCATTGCCTACAAACATATCATCATAGTCCCTTCGATACAAAGATCATAGTCCCACAATGTTGCCTACGAATATATGATCTCGTCCCTCGATTGTTGCCTACGAAAAGTGATGATCGTCCCTTCGAATGTGCTAGGATACTCCTATAAGTTGCCTTATATGACCATCTGATGTCCCTTCGAATGTCCCTTTGCATCCAACGAATAGAGTTACCTACCAACTAATGGTGTAGATAACACTATTTCTAAAGGAAAGTAAAATAACACGGAAGCGACCGTTCTGAGTAGGTAATAAGACTCTTAATTGCTTGCTCTACCAAAACACTTTTCGCACCTCACACTTTTTACAAAGTTAAAACACTTTTTGCAAAAACAAAACATTTCCGAACACTTCGTATACATTCCAGCGTGAATCATTACGAAGTCAAAGCGAAATGCCTTTTCAAAATATTTTCAAACACACGCACAGAAAGCAAATTTTTAAATATGAGCTAAAGAAACTAAGAGCCCGTAGATAACTACGGATGGAAAGAGTGCTAATACCTTCCCTTTTCATAACCTTCTCCCGTACTCAGAATCTAACGAAGGTCTTTTCCTGTTCTTTTCACCTTCCCTTAATTGGATAAAAGAAAAGTCGTTGGCGACTCTTGCTATCCGCAACATTTGCGATCAAAAGCAAAACAATCCAAAGTCAGTTCTCCCACCGCATTATAGACAGGTTGAACCAACTTAAACTCTCGTAGGGTAGACACCTATACCTCATGCAAGCCTTAAACTTAGGGCTGTTGTGTGAATTATTTGTGCTTGCTATTTAAACATGACATCATAACATCATATCATTTCTAACCATTTCAAGGACCTAGAGATTTATCTTTGCTCTTTGCTGTAGAGTTATGGCTTCTAGGAAGACTATCCGAATCAACTTTGTGGGTATACCTTCTCAACTCAAGGAATTAGTCTCAAGAATTCCTGATCACTCTCAGTTCATTAAGAAGCATGGTTATGTACTTGACTTGGTTACCTCCGGTTTTGAAGAAAATATGATGAGCGTCGTATTCCAATTCTTTGATCCGAAACATCACTATTTTACTTTCCCAGACTATCAGTTGGTACCTACATTAGAAGAGTTCTCTATGCTACTCGGGATACCCATTCTTGATCAAATACCATTCACCGGTTCAGAAAAAGTTCTGAGGTTTGAAGACATCGCATCAGCGTTACATCTAAAGCAATCAAACATTGAAGACAATTGGGAGACAAGAAGTGGAGTTAAGGGTTTGCTTGCTAAGTTTCTGATAAAGAAAGATCGTATGAGTTTCCATGCTTTCGTAAAAGTTTTGGCTTTGTTAATCTATGGCTTGGTGATATTTCCTAATCTAGATCAATTCATAGCCGTGAACGCCATCAAGATTTTCCTCACTCATAATCTTGTGCCTACCTTGCTCGAAGACATTATGCATTCTCTCCACACTCGTACTACGAAAAGACAAGGAACTCTCATGTGTTGCATACCGTTATTATCCAGGTTGCTTATTTCGCATCTTCCTCAATCAATAATGAAGAACGAATAAAGGGTGAAATGGTCTCAAAGGTTGATGTCACTTTCTCATTCAAATATCTGTTGGTGTCTATACTTTCAAAAGGACTTCACTTTCATTGAACATTATAGAGAATTCCTAATGTACCACTCCTTGGCATAAGGGGAGCTATCACCTACAACCCCTCTCTAGCATTACGACAGTTTGGTTATGCTCGAAGAGATGGTCCTCATGATATACTTATTCAAGACATTGTATTTGACTACGACAATGATCTTCATGGTTATCGCTGAAGATTTATGCACGCTTGGGGCATGGTGAAGAAAGCTGATACCAAAACCTTGGGGCATAAAAATTCCATTTCTTAAGAACCTTACCTCAAATGGGTGCGAGCTCGTGCTCAAAAACTCATGATGCCATATACTGCTATCGTGCCAGTAATTATGGAACTTGTTGCTGTAGGTGATGAACCCTATACCATTCTTCATCCAGACATGTCTACTGATTTTGAAGAATTAAAGAGATCCTGGATTCAACTCAAAGAAGAAAGGGATACATTCGAAGCTCAATGCTATGCAAGCAAAAAAAGAGTATTGTAGTTGACAAAGCTACTTCATGAGGAACAACGTATTAACACCTACGTCAACACAAAGAGGAGGCGTCCATAAGAGGTATAAGCATTACGAATTTTATTTTTTACTTGAACTCTCTTTTGTATTACTGATCAAACTAATAAAAAAGTTTGTTCGTGCTTTGTTTACCAAATTTAAATTCCTAAGGTCCTTGAAAACATTGCATTACATAATATTGCATATCATAGAATAATATTTCATAACAGGTACTCTGAAGATCGATTCTCTTATTCTCTCGCTGTTTATTTCAGCAGAAATGGCTCTCGAACAAACTGTCAAAGATCTCCAGGCTCAGAATGCTCAATTCCAGGAGATCTTCACCAATTTGGCCCAAGGTCAGAAATATCTGAAGAAGCCCATCATCAAAAAGAAGAAGACCATTGGCATTCTCAACATGGGGAAAAGGTACATAGGTCCAGTCAAGGTAGTTAGACAGCTTGAGTTCTCAGACAAGAGCGGCGAAACTGAAGGAAGCGTCAAAAACAATGAAGGAAGCCATCATGAGTCTGAAAACGAAGAGGAAGACTATATGAGCGAGCAATATCATGACAACGAAAAGTACAAACAACTTGAAGACTGCCTAAATATTGTGGAAATCTGAAAATGTCAGGGTTGAACTTTGATGATTTGAGTCTGGTTCGCGGAGTAATAATTTCTCACAAGTTCAAGGTCCCTACCTTTGCTAAGTATGATGGCATTTCTTGTCTGAAACTTCATCTGAAGTCCTATGTTCAAAAGATCCATCCTCATACTAAAGACAGGAAGTTGTGGATACATTTCTTAAAGGAGATAACTATAAGAATTGGTGCAAACAAATGAAGGTTATATTCAGTTTTCAAGATCTTTGGGATCTTGTAAAATATGGAGTAGAACCACTTGATGAAAGAGCTTCAGAAGCGGAATACAAATAATTGAAGAAGAAAAATTATAAAGCTCTCTTTATAATTCATCAATGTGTTAGCCCAGTCAATTTCGAAAAGTTTAGTGATGTAGAATATGCAAAAGAAGATTGGGAGATTCTTAAGAAATCGTTTGGAGGCGCTGAGAAGGTGAAGGAGGCGAGGTTACAAACTCACAAAAGAACCTATGAACTGCTTTAGATGGAAGATAGCGAAAACATATATGAATTCTTCACTAGGTTACAAAGCTAGTGAATCAAATCAAGACATGTGGAGAAACATTAACAACAAGAGCTGTTGTTTCAAAGATTTTGAGATCTATGGCTCCTAAGTTCGACCACATGGTGGTGGCTATAGAAGAAGGGAAAGATTTGTCGAAATTGACAAAGGAAGAGCTTAAAGGGACGCTTGAATCAAATGAACAAAGGATGAATGAAATAGCTGTAGGCAAGTCAAAGAGTGATGTGGCTTTGCAAGCACATTCAACAAAAGAAACCAAAGACAAAGGAAAGTGGTTCAACAGAGGTAGAGGTGGCTACAACAATTCGACTGGTAGAGGAAACCAGAACGAAGGAAACGTGTCAAATTAGAGAAGACCATACCAAGGAAACCAAAGAGGTGGCGTTGCAAATAGAGGAAGAGGCGGTGGTTGAAAGCCTGACAAAAGTCGCATTCAATGTTATAATTGTCATAATTCGAGCTGGTGTAGTGATGCTAAGGATCAAAAATCCACAACAATATATGTGTTTATGTTAGGTGGTGCACCAGTTGCTTGGAGTTCGAGAAAGAAACCACTTGTGGCATTATCATCATGTGAAGCAGAATACATAGTCGCTTCTCTTTGTGCATGTCAAGCAACTTGGATGGGGAATTTGGTCGAAGAGATTACAGGTAAAGATCATTGAACAATTACCATGAAGATCGACAACATACCAACTGTAACACCCCAAATTCTACCCAGAAAATATATCAAAAATCAGAGTATTTTTAGTTTTTCATACAACACATGGGATGCCACATTTCAAATTTAACAACATAAACATAATAGATACATAACACCTTTATTAATAAGGGATCACATAACACTTGCTTCAGCTTTTAAAACAAAACAACCTTTTATTTAATATGCAGCGAAAATTCATAAGTATTCAAATCAAGCAATTGATCATCTTAATTCAATTAAGACAACTTGAAACATCATAGTACTTTTTGTTATCCAACTTAAAATACAACATTAACAACAACAACTGAAAAACGACATAAACTAAACATCCTCCCGAGTGCTACGTATAAGCGCAACTAGACCGACTTTGACTAGCAGCAACTAAATTCTTCATTCTCGAATACCTGCACGTTACCAGTATAAAGGCAACAACGAACAAATAGAAAGGGTGAGATATCGAAAAATATAAGCAAAAGTATGATAACTAATATATTAGATCTAGAATCATACAATATTCACCGCTTCAACCAACTACAACATAACAATCAACAAAACAACATAGTAAATAACAACCATTATAATAACTTTTATCACCAATTTAATTTATATATATCAACACTTTATCATCACCACATAAATGATCACAATTCATCATTCATCACAATCGTCATAAATCATCATAAAACAACACATAACCAATGAACTCAAACAAACATAATCGACACAATGTGACTCGACTATGTATGCATGTGGTACCAACACATTTTGTTCGTAATTAGGAACATTGGCTAAAGTCCTCGTCATTTTGGCAAAAGCCCTCATCATTTTGGCAAAAACCCTCGTCATTTTGGCAAAATCCCTCGTCATTTATGCAATGTATGCGACTCGACAAAAGACAACACATGCACACAACAACACATTAATATCGTCATAATCATCATAATGGAATAAGCCCTCGTCATTTTATTTACCAAACATCGGAGGTAAAACATCGCCATTAACATCATCACATTTTGCATTATGCAAATCATCATCAACAAAAATCATGCATTCACAAATAGGAAGCATTAATCAACAATATTCACAATTCAATCAATTCCGGTTACAGATTAATATTCACCAAAATATACTCGTCATTTTATTTACCAAACATCGAAAGTAAAACATCGTCATTAACATCATCACATTTTGCATTATGCAAATCATCATCAACAAAGATCATGCATTCACAAATAGGAAGCATTAATCAATAATATTCACAATTCAATTAATTCTGGTTACGGATGAATATTCACCAAAATATACTCGTCATTTTATTTACCAACCATCGGAGGTAAAATTGTGAGAGCAAAGGTGAAAGTACAATGTTTTAATGCTTATCTAAACCCTGTATATGCTAATATATCATGCTTCAAACTGGTGAAAGTGAGGAACATCCAAAAATAAGCAAATTTCTCAAAACAACCTGCATGAGCCGACTCATGGGTCCTTAGGTCGGCTCACGAGTGGAAGATTATGGTCTGGCAACACTCGGGAAGGCGCACACCTTCTCCATGCGTCGACTCATACCCTATTTCAGAAGTTTCTACTTCTAGACCATTAGAAGATTTGCACCATCAGAACTTATGTCCCATCGAACTTACGCCCCGAAGTTACGAACCATCAGTTACGCACCATCAAAACACGCCCATCGAACTTCGCACCATCGAAGTTACGCACCATCAGTTTTGGACCATCAGAACTTCTGCCTCATCAGAACTTCTACATCATCAGAAGTTCTGGACCATCAGTTACGCCCATCGAACTTACCCCATCGAACGCACCATCGAAGTTACGGACCATCAGTTACGCACCATTAGAACTTTCGCCCATCGAGTTACGGACCATCATAACCGCCCATCGAACTTCGCATCATCACAAGTTCTAGACCATCAGAAGTTTCGCACCATCAGAACTTCTGCCACATCAGAAGTTCTGGACCATCAGAAGTTCTGTACCATCAGAACTTCTGTCCCATCAGAACTTTTGCACCATCAGAAGTTCTGGACCATCAATTATTCTCAACAAAACTAGTAATATTACTTGTTCTGCTATTTATTCTGTTATGGCTATTTGTTTGCTACAGACCATGTTAAATTCACTATCATAATTATTATATGACTACAACTATACTACTAGCACATGTGTTCATCATACTTAAAAGGTTCCTAAAAGTAATGCCAAAACAACTACCTAAACCATGCCGTCCCCTTACAACTTCATCTCCTTCATCATTTTCCTTATTTTTCCAGCACTACGTGTTCTTATAGTTCAACCCAGAATCAACTTATTTTCCAAAAATCCAACTTCTATCTACCAATATAGTTAAACGCATAATCACACCAACACAGTACCAACAACAACAATAACAGACAACGATATTTTCAATACTGATCTATCAATTTCGTCACAAAACATCGAATTTACGATGAATTTATACAACCCTAAATTCCACATAAAAATCATCATATAACTGATTATATAAGTCGAACCCCACCCCTTACCTTTGGATTGAAGAGAGCTCAAAAAACTTGATCGGAATCGGCAACTAACGAACTGAAATTTGAGCTTTTCTCATCACTGCTAGCAAACCCTTATTCCCAATTTTTCCTCTTCTATTGCTACTGCTACTTGGTGTTCTTCTTTTTTTTTTTTTTTTAAGTACTAGTACTACTTCTTATACTACTACCAAGGTCACTTAAAAATAATAATGGACCACTAAACTCTTATTAGGTCTACTAACTATTACTCCTCAAAATGCTATTTCACCTCTATAACTAACTCATCCATAATTAATTAATAACTCTAAAAATACTAATACATTCTAATATTATTTCTTCAACATAATCAACTTAATTAATTCTTCAACTAACCGAATAAAATCCAACTTTAATTTAATAATTCAATAATTAAATCCCTATAAAATTTAATTAAATAATTAATTAAATTCGGGGCGTTACACCAGCTATCAACCTGGCGAAGAACCCGATAGCACTCGGTCGAAGCAAGCACATCGAAATGAGGTTCCACTATCTTCGAGAGCAGGTAGCTGATGAGAAGATGAACTTGGAACACTGCAGAACTGATAATCAGATTGTAGATATCATGACGAAGGGTGTGCAGGTCGAAGTATTTCGAAGACTAAGAGCTATGATGAATGTAGATAACTTATACATAATGAATTAGGTGGTGTGTTGAAAGTAATTTCTTGTGTCGAAAAGATTTGATTTGATTTGATTTAGGAGTGTGGAAACAGTCTGTTACACACATATTTGATTTTAGATTTTGATAGATTTGATTTAAATTTAAAATAGAATAGATTTGATTTAGCTCAAAAATAAGTATTTTGAGCTTTTATAGTTTTGGGCATTAATTAATCTAAATCTATAAATAGAGGGAGTAACCCTATTTTTTGTAATCAAGACATTCACAGTATTTTGGAGTTGCAAAGTAAATAATAAAGTTTTCCACAATTTATGGACAGAGAGAAACTCTATAGAAAATAATTATTTCTTTCTTCTTTAATTTTCTTTCGTTGTTATTGCGTGGTGATATCAATCTTATTTATCAAAATTGATAGAAATTCATCATAGATATTAGTGAATTTCCAACACATATCATATAAATAATTTAAAATTCATCATTGATTTACAATGCAAAATTAATTTACACAATTATTTTTCCTAATTTAATTTAAAATGTTTATACCTTTATACATAAAATAAAATAAAAAGGTGATATGACATTAAACATCATCGTTTGATTAGATGAATATTCAACCAAATTCAATGTATCAAAATATTCACTTTTACTTTTTATTTAAAACCTTTTATTAAAAGTAATTTATAAAATAATTTTTTAAAATAAAAAAAAACTGATTCAAACAAACAATTTTCTTAAATTAAAATCATTTTATTTTGGTAAAAAAATGTTTAAACTAAAATATGAATCAGAAGAAAATGTTTTTCTGACAGGGCTAAGATTTCCTCCCTTTTGTGACAAAAACATATAGGGCTTCCTCCCTACGCAGCCGCCACCACTACCACCGCCGCTTCGCCACCACCACCACCGCCACCGCTTCTCCACCCAGTCTTCATCCACCTGTATCGGAGCGCCTCCTTCAAGAACGGTAAATAAATTTAATTCTGCAAATTTAATTTCATAGATCATCGTATTTTTCCTTAATTGCACGCTTGATTTCAATCGTTTAGGGTTTCAATTGTATTCAATAGGTACTGATTTCATGTAAGCACATCTCCAATGAGTGATCCTCCAGCTAAATCGCGTGCTCAGCCGGACGCGGAGTCGCCGGTAAGCCTCCCTGATGAACTTATTACTGAAGTTATTTCCTTCGCCGATGTGAAAACTCTGATGCAAATGAGATGCGTATCCAAGTTTTGGAATTGCATTGTTTCTGATCCTAAATTTGTGAAACTTCACTTTAAGCGATCAGCGCGAAACCCTCAACTGGCTTTGTTTTTGAGTAAATCACACCTTGATGGGGATAACAATGCTGTACCGATCTCTGTTAGTCGGTTGGTTGAGAACCCGATGATCACCCTTCCAAATAGCCCTTGTTATCGATTAAGGGACAAGGAGTGCCGCTTTGTTATTGGTTCTTGTAATGGATGGCTTTGTTTGCTTGGTTATTCTTGCCTCTCTGAATACAGACAGATCTGGTTCCGATTTTGGAACCCTGCTACAGGTAAAATGTCACAAAAGTTAGGATACTTGTGGGACCAGATGTTGGGTCTGTATACTCATTTTAAGTTTGCGTTTGGTTATGATGATTCATCGGAGACTTATAAGATTGTGATGTCGATTTTGGATGAAGCTGCGAATAGGACTAATGTGCGAGTTTTAAGTGTGGGTGAAAATGTTTGGAGGGCTATTCAAAGTTTTCCTGCTGTTTCTCTTCCTTTCCGCTATACTAATCCTGGTCTGAATGATGGTGTGTATTTGAATGGTAGTCTGAATTGGTTAGCTCTTCGCCATAGCTTTCAATCTAATGGTGCTTATGGTTGGAAGAACATTGATGTTAGGCAGTTTGTGATTATTTCACTTGATCTGGGGACGGAGACCTACAGACAGTTGATTCCTCCTTTTGGTTTTGATGCATTGTCACCTGTAGAGCCATCTATATGTGAATTGATGGACTGTCTTTGCTTTTCTCATGATGATAGGAGATCTGATTTTGTTATATGGAAGATGGATGAATTTGGAGTTGAAGAGTCTTGGAATCAACTTCTTAGAATTAGTTACCAGGATCTTCAGAATATGCATCATGACGTTGTTGACTTGCAGTATTCTCAATGGTTGCCATTGCACCTTTCTGATCATGCCAATACACTGATATTGGCTAACAAACAAGAAAGCCAAGCAATTCTATATAATTTAAGAGAGAATAGAGCAGTGCGAACTAGAGTTACCGATGAAATACAATGGTTCTCTGCTAAGGTCCACATTGAAAGCTTGTTTTCGGACATTTTGGAAGTAAGTGCCTCTTAGACTATATACTTTTTGAATTTGTGTCGAAGCATGTATTGTTTACTATTCGTTACTAATCTTTTCTATTTGATGGCTTTGGTTGATATGATTTAAGGCTTGACAATCTTTGAATCATATGAATTTGTTTTTGTTTTTTATTTATAAGAAGCTAGATGACAAGATCATAGCTTGAAGGTGTTTCTGCCAAAAGGAAATTCAGTTTTTGTATTAATTTCATTTACTTCAAAACTTTGTTACAAATAATATATTGAATCGACTGATTTATTGCCTTGTTTAGAATTATGTTATTGGCATGTTTTAAATGTTCAGAAATAAGAATGTTTTGTTAATTAATTTATAGTATGCTTCTTGATCTGATTTTTTTTCACATCAGATCAATTATTTCCATACTAATTTAGGTATTGGAAATTATTTTACTTTTATACCTTATATGATATTGCTATACAATCAATTTTATTATTACACAACCCCTATGTCACCAATGATATGAGCTTGCAGTCATGGCATCATGGTCAAGCTAATTTCTTTATTCACAGAGAAAAATGAGCACATTTTAGAGAATTTTGCATTTTTTTCTTGTGTTTTTTCTCTTTCTTTCTAACAGTAATTTTTAAATTATGGATCTACAATCCTAGCTTCAGGCACTTCAACCTAATTAATGGTACATTCTGGGATGGTGGGAGAAAAGGAAGTAAGGAGCTTATTGGAGCTACAGTCGCATCAGTTGCAGTACTCGCATTGTACAAGTCATTTATGGCCATCTTGATGTCTTTTGTTTAGGTTTCTTCAAAAACATTTGAAGCAACTCACTGCTTAATAGTTGTTGTTTTACAACTCTACTCCTGTTTGTTTAGAAGCAGGTGAATGTCTCCAAATCTTTTTTATAATTTAAGTGCACTGTTTTCAAGATCATTTGAGTATATTAGGAATATTGTTGTAGTTGCTCAAGATCTAGTGATTTATGGTTGGATGTTGCTCTTCTTTGTTTCTCGTTATTTGGTTTATTTGTCACAATGTGTGTTAGAGTTTTGAATATTGGCCATGATTCTCTTGGAATCAATGGAGAAAACTGAATTGTGATTTTATCGATTGTTATTTACACTGGATTATATCTAGGGCTGACTGACACTTGTCAGTCAGTTAGTTACAATCTGTTAGATCTGTTCTAACTGTCCTAACTGTAACTAATAGTTAGTTACAAGGCTAGACTAGTGTACATTAATCCTACCGTAAGCTCATGTGAGCTTACTTAATCAATTCGACAATATTACATGAGTGACTCCTTTAATAATGTGTCTCGTGTTTACCCATTTAAAGTGCAAGTGTCATCTTCCATGTGATCCCAAAATATCATTTATCAAAATTTCCTTTTAGGGGAAACTATTTAGTGGCAACTCACTCATTAAACAAAAGGTTTTGCGGCTAACAAAAGGTAGCCAGAAAATCCCAATCGGTACATTTATTCAACAATCGGAAAACAATGAGTACACCTATCTGTAGACGGAAAAGAAAAACATCTTGCTTTCGTTCAACGTAGATGCAACATCTGTACACGGAAAAGAAAAACATCTTGCTTTCGTTCAACGTAGATGCAACATGTGTCAAAGTCCTGAGTGATGAGAGTGAACAAGCAATTGAGAGATTCTCACTTCTTCCCATGGTGCTCATTATTTCATATATTGCTTCATTTTCCTCTCTCTGTCTCTATTAAACAATAATCGTGATGAACAAACGCGAAGCATTTCTAGCTTAGAGATGAAAGTTGCTAGCTTAGAGATGAAAGTTGGAGATCATGTCATCATACTAAAAGTTACGCAGTTTAAATACCTTAGGTCCACATTATCAAATAGAGAAAAAGTAGAAGTTGTAAACCATCGAATTCAAGTGGGGCGGTTGAGATAGAGAAGGGTCTCAAGTGTTTTATGTGCTACCAAAAGTATTGCTCAAGTTGAAGGAAATTTTTTATCTTATATTTGTAAAATCGAAAATGTTGTATGGGACAGAGTGTTCGGCGGAAAAGAACCATCTCAAAATTTTATAAGTGTAGCGGAGATGAGGATAGTGTTCGGTTGTAGGACATTGGAAAGACTAGACAAGACTTGGTTATAAATGATATTAGAGAAAAAGTTGAGGTAGCATCCATCATAGAAAAGATTGTGGAAACTTGGCTTAGGTTGTTTGGGCTTGTTGAGATAAGACCGATAGATTTTGTAGCAAATAGGGTAAATCAAATCGAGAGTAGTCAAACCACTAGAGGCCAGTGTTATCAAATTGCCCCGCCATGGTCGCTATGGAGGATAAACATGGCAGTTTTTGGGCTCGCCGCAATGGTAAATATCGGCCGCTATTGTGGGTTTTTCCGCCAAAATCCGCAATAATGGCGCCGCAAAGCGGCCGGTATGGCGGGATTTTGGCTCTCCACCATGGACCGCTATCCGCCATCGACTTCATTGCTAGAGGCGGAGGAAGACCTAGAAAACTATAAGCAAAACTAATACTCCCTCCGTTCCAAATTATAGGACGTTTTGGCCATTTCACACGAATTAAGAAATGCAATCATTATTTAATGGAAAAGTGAAATAATGCATGTCATTACAAAAATGCCCTTCAATAATTACATTGGAAAGCAAAAAATAAATTTCGTTTAATTCGATACCGAGCATATCAAAATTCGAGCAACAATTTCTTCTATAGAAGAAATTTCGAAGTGTACTTGGCGAACAACTCCGAATACACTACTATTGATTAGTGTCGAATCAAAATGGGGCGTTCGGTAAGGCAGCGGTTTTTGATCCCGTTAGTCGTAGGTTAGAATCCTTCCGTCCCATGATCATATCTATATGATATGATCTTAGTTATACTATTTAACCTCTTAGTAATCCTAACAAGTCGATTAGTGTCAAATCAAAATGTGGCGTGGCCAAGTGGTAAGGCAGTGGGTTTTGATCCGGTTAGTCGTTAAAAGAATAGAAAGAAGAAAAAGAAATAAATAGTAGAGGATATAATAGACAAAAAGTCATTAATGATGTATTGAGATTGTAAAGTGACTTATAATTTGGGACGGAGGGAGTAAAAGATATATAAAGATTAATAAGTTGGGGATAGTGATATGATATACGTTAGAACATTATGGCGCCGTTTCATCCGTGTAGCCGATCTCACTTAGTAGTATAAGACTTGATTGTTTATGTTTTCTCCTTTTAACATATTTAGTGCAACATTTATAGGGTTCTAATTCTACATGCTAGGATAAGATTTGGGCAAAAACATAGAAAGTGGGATTCATTTTTAACAGATGTCACTTGAATTCATTTTTCATTGATGTTAAAATAAAATAAAACCTGTAAATTATGTTGTAACGCCGAAATGTTTCATTTTTGGCACAATTTATTTTTGAATTTGAACTTACAGAAGCATATTTAATTAGTTAGTTATTGAAGCCATTGCAATTTTTAGTGATCATGCATGATTGGGTTTTGGGCAGTCATTCTTACTAAATTGAGTCGTGTAGGCAACATGCTAACATGTCTAAAACCATATTTGTTCTTTCAATTATTCAGATTCTAATGGTGAGAAGCAACTAGCTCTGACTTGATTTTACATGAATAGTAAATCATCATTGGTCTTCTACCAAGCTTCCGTATTGCATCGTTCCAGATTTCCCGAAGCTCTATATATAAAGACTTTCCTTTCTCAGGTCTAATTTAGATTTATTTGTTCCAGCATTTATGCATGCTTAAGTGATTGATCATATGATATTTTATGTATATTCTTTTATATCATATGTTTCTATGCATTATACCTATGGTTGATTAGTTACCAATTCTTTTATAAAATTTTCTTGAATGTATAATACCAAATTTGCTCTCTCTATTTATAGAACTCTAGCTAACTAGGTAGTCACGTAACGGTGTAACATAATTCATCATTTTATTGGTGATAGGATATTCCGCCTTTAAACCCTATTAGTTTTTATCCAATACCTATGGTTGATTAGTTACCCATTCTTTTATATAATCTTGAATGTATAATACCAAATTTGCTCTCTCTATTTATAGAACTCTAGCTAACTAGGTAGTCACGTAACGGTGTAACATAATTCATCATTTTATTGGTGATAGGATATTCCGCCTTTAAACCCTATTAGTTTTTATCCAATATATGCAGTTGATCTCAATTACTTAAGCGGTAAGCAATTAACTTTGCAATTCCCAACAGAAAATCAGCTGCAACATTTTAAAATTGCATAAAAATTAATTCCAATTAGATTACTCTAGTGTTGTCGATGGCGGAGAGCCCGACTCCCGCCATACCGGCCAATTTGCAGCGCCGTTATAGCGGATTATGGCGAAAAAACCCACTACATCGGCCAATATTTACCCTTGCGGCAAGCCCAAAAACCGCCATGTATATCCAACATAGCAGCCATGGCGCGCCGCAATTTGATAATGCCGACTCTTATGGAAATTCACTTTTAACTTAAATTAAATCAAAGCTTCTTAAAATATCTTTTAAATTCTAAAATTTTGCAGTTTCCTTTTCCAATAACCATTGGGTTATTTGCGTTTTAGAGATCTATGTACTCAACAACGTGCTATAGCAGCAGCAAATGGCCACTATTGGGAGTTGGAAACGGAGTGGTTTGCTATAGCGGCTATCAATGGCGAAAGATGGGCTAGTTATGAGGGGGTCAAAATATGCATAGATATAATTACAGCATTTATAGCAATTATGATTAGAATTTTGTGTTGGTATAGTAGTTAGTTATGACCCTTTGTTTTTCCTTCAAGTATTGGAGTTCAAACCTAAGTATTTCCATTTTGATAAGTATTTATTTATTCTTGGAAAAGGAAAATTAAAAGATGCAAAACCAAGATCACCGGGGTTCGATCACATATCATCATAGTTCAAAAGTGTCCTCAACCACTACGCCAAAGCGAGTATTATATCATATTAACACAAATAGTATAGTATATATACAAAACTTTGGGGGTGCCATGACCATCCCTTGTCCCAACAAAGCTCTGCCACTGGAGGCTGTAGTGTCCACTATGCGACCAATATTGCAGATGTTTGCGGCTGCTTAATGCTTCCAAAAGAAAAAAACCTGTTTTATTAGCCATTTTTGGAATTTGAAATGTTAGTGGTAATTAGTCAGAGGAAGAGGAAATTTGTTAGTAGTAGGGATCGAACCCTGGATCTCCTTTATAATAAACCTTTGGTAGTTGCGTTAAACCTCTGATGCTTAACCTTGTTTTTTTTTTTTTTTTTTTTTACTTTTGTTATTAACATTTTTTCCGTCCATTTTGTTATTCACATTTATGTTTTGCATAAGATCTATGAATTTAATTATTTCTAATTTATGATTTTTCATGAATTGAGTATTGTTTTAATCTTTCAGCATTTATTTATACAGTATTATTTATTTATTATGTTTAAGAAATTCCAAATAGCTGTTGTCTCCCAATAGCTTTTATAAGACTAGTTGCAATGCACCGCTATCCGGAATTGATAATCACAATAGAGATGTCAAATAATAAATTCATTCTCTTCCATCTTCATTCTCTTTTCGTACGAACCTTCAGTTGTGTTGAGAAAAAAGAAGAATGAAGCTAGGTATCAAATATTCCAAAACTGATTATAGGAAAAGCTAAAATGTTAGCCAAACTCCGTCTTGTTTACCATTGAATTTTGGAGCTTGTAAATTTGACTTCTTATGCTATCCAAACAGATCTAAAGGAAAATAACTGCTAATATTTTAAAAAGTTTGAATTTTTTTCACTTTTCCATCAAGTAACTTTGTGATCACGTAATTAGTTATAAAAATTTAAAAACTTCACTTTTGGTAACTAAACTTTTATTGTTACTTTCTCGTCATTTTGGCAGGAATCTGTGCTCTTTCAAGTTTATGCTTGATTATAATAATTCATCAGACACTTGGAACATGGTGGTCTGTGGCGTTAAACTTCAATGGTCACATTAAAGCTCAAGTGCGAACCGGAGTGAGGGCTTTCGGTTTGGGTGACAATGCTTTGGTAAATATTATTAGTTTTCTCTTGGTCTATTAAGTTGCACTATATTTGTCCCCGGGTGGCTGGTGGTGTGTATTTGATGGACGCTCTTAACTGGTTGGCCATTTACAATAATTTCAGGTATGTATAGAAATTGGAGTATTATAATTGTTGAGCAATTTGTGATTATTTTGTTGGTTTGGGAACAGAGAAACTATTAGGATATATAATATTGGGTAATTATAGTAATTAGAAGTTAGAAGTTGATAAGTTGATAAGTTTTGTTGGTTTGATTATTTTCTCATAATTTGATGATAACCAATTTTGTCATGTAACAGATGACGGAATTGGGAGTTGAGAAGTCTTAGACTCAAGGGTTGTCAATGAACGATTCTTAGAATGGAGATACATTGATATTGGCAAACAATCTAGAAGACCAATCAAGTCTCTATGATTGGAAAGTAAATAGAGTAGCTGAGAACTAATATAATATGTTGGCTCCTTTCCAAGCATATTTTCAAACCTTGGTTTCTGCTTTCTGAAAGTAAGTTCCTTCTTCATTTTACTTGTTTGGAATTGTTTTGTTCATGTATATGTTGTTTAATAGTTTGCGCGGTCTTTTTTTATGGCTTTGGTTGATTACATTGTTCAATGACTTATCTAATGGCTGTTGTTAAATATCAGCTGTAGTGGCTGCCGATGCTATCACATAGTGGATTTTGAAGAAACCGCTACTATTCCACAATACACTAATTATTATTACAAAGTATTGTCAAATACATCTCATCTATATAGCACGGCTGCGTAGTGGAATTTGAATAAACCACTACTTTGCACTATCCGCGATTGAAAGTGCCATAAGCAGTTTTCATAAATTCTTTCAAACCGTCTCGTCTCACAAAACTTATGGCAGTAGATAATTCTTCATGCATATTAGGACCCTTTTATGGTTTTCACAATATTTAGATTTCTAACCATTTCAAAACTTTTCTATTTGGCAGAACTTGAATGCTTATTTATAGTCGATATGAAGATTCAAATCTGTAATCATGGAATAGTTTTGTGGAAGCATATCGCTGGAAAGTTGCCTTATGTTCAGAGTTTGAAGGATCTATCTGAAGTTGTCTTTTTCTTCTGTAATGTCGGTGTTCTATCCGCAGCTGCATCAAATGAGTTCAGTTCAACAAATGTTCATGAACAAAATAAAATAAGGTTAGTGGGAAAGACAGACTTTTAAGCAATAGACGTGTATAAGTAACCAAAGATTTTGAGTAAAGAGGAGAAACCAATAACTAACAAGGGATCACAAAAGATTGTTGTTACATATAATTCGACGAACAAACAAAGTGATCCTATCCTATTATACTATTTAGAAATTAGATATCTATGTATCTTTTTAATCTTTTAAGCTTAAAAATGTCTTTTGCAAATTGATACATATATTGGTCTGTGCATGTGTTTCGAAATTTTGTTGCAGATAGATATTCTATTTAAATCAAACTAGCAATACACCCGCTCAATATATCAATATTAGTTTAGTATGAAACTATCCTGTTGCATAAACGTGTCTACAGGGAGTGACGTAGTCGTTTTTTTAGTAATATTTATATTAGTTTATTAGGTAACTATTACGTTTCATAAATGTTGATATTAAATTTAGTACACTAGGAGCATTTTTTGCTGCTCTTTTTTTAATTATTATAGGCTTGCTTTATGGTCCTTTAATATTAGACTTCATGTTTTTTTTTTATGGTCCTCGTGACAAAACAATCTTATTTGCACATGTGACATTGAAATCCATATGAGGTGGAATTTTGTACTTTTGCCATGTCATTAAAATATTAAAAAAATTCATTTTTTAAATAATTAAATGTTTTTATAAGAATAGAAAAGATATTCCACGTGACCACAGAGCCTTGGAAACATTCTTCAGGTGGTATTATGCTCAAGTAACTGCTGCTACTTATAAGAATAGAAAATTTTCATTACCACATAAGAACTCAACTAATTTATACCATCACAAGAACCCGAATCTTGTTGTTCCAATTGATAAACAAAGGTATGTAGAATAAAATAACCATACCAACGTTTTCTCACATATTTCATTTCATCAGCTAAAGATTTTCATTTCCAAGTTTATGAATAAAGCATGTGTAGTTAAGGATCATGAACAAGATATAGCCTCAAATGGTTCATCAATAAATCTTTAGAGTCAATGCACAGCAGATCAAGTAGAAGAGCTAAAATCCATTGTTAGAGTTATTTCATTGTGATCATGATGTGCCTTAACCTTGGAGGATCATTTGGATTACTTCAAGGTAAATTGTTAGACAGCAATATCACCACACACTTTGAAGTTCCAGCAGAATCTTTTAGTGTTAACATGAAAGGTGCAACATTTATATGCATTGTTCTCTACGACGTGTTCTTATTCCTCTAGTATCAAAGATAAAAGGGAAATTGGTGAGGATAAATCCCCAGAGAAGAATGGAAATATGGTTGTTTTTTTTTTTCCTTTTCTCTACTTTATAGCTGCAGCAATATTTGAGAGTCTCACACCGAAATTTTCAAGATTCAAACTAAGGTTTATAAAAGACTTGTACACATTGCTTGTTGTGATGTTTAATATTGGGCTGCCATTGTTATAGCTAGATCCCTAGGCTCAAGCAGATATGATAAATAAATAATTAAAAACATATAATTATTAAAAAGAAAATAAAAAATTGTAAAATAAAATATACAATTATTAAAAACATTTAATTGTTAAAAAAAATAATGGTTTTTTATTTATTTTTAATGATGTGGCAAAACTAAAAAAATTCCAATGACACTTGTGCAAATAAGACATGTTTTTTTGTTTTAAATGGAAATTAAAAAGTTATCAAAATAGACCAAAACTACATTTAAATCATTAATAAATTGATATTAGTTTAGTTTGAAACTATCCCGTTTTATAACTGTCGATATTATTATTTAGTGTGCACGAGGGATATGGACTGGCGTTGGCGCACTTGTTTTAGTAACATGTCTTTATTGAATTTAATTGGAGTGTTTGAAGTGCGGTTTGAGTGGTTTTAAAATAAAAAATTATCCGAATCACAAGAGAGAAAAATACGCGGTTCCATTTGTTGAAACATCTCATAATTTTGAGGTTAACAAATTATTCTTGTGTTATATAACAATTTCATTAAGTGTGTAGATAGGCCATCAAAAGAGTTGAGGTGATAAACTTAGCATGTGTTTGGAACTACTTATTTTTGCCGTTGCTGCACGTTTGAAACAATTCTACCGTGAAAAAGAGAAACTCCAAAAGGGAGCTTCTAGGCTACCGTGGTTTTTATTGCCGTAACCAAACATACCATTAACCAAAATGTTAGCTAAACTTTCTTTTCAAATGACATCCTCATCCTCATAGACAAGTGAATTCACGTGTTCCAAATCTATCTCCACAAGTTCAAAAGAAAGATGATTAAAGTATTCAATGGACATTTCTTTGTAAATTGCTTTAAGGTCTCACCCTTAACATGAGTTTTGGACAACTCATCAACAAAAGTACAAAGAAATCATCATTACCTCTTGTTAAGTGTCAACTTTTAGATATTTTTCCTATCGTTTACTGATATTTTTAAGCTCTTTTATTATTTCTAATTAAGTTAAGCACTTATTTTTAGTCATTTTGTGTAAATGTAAATAATGTTGAATGTTTTAATATATTTGTTAGTTTTTCAGTATTTTATGTTCAGGAATCGAAGTTTGAATCGATCTAAATTAGAGCATCAAATTGCAAAATCTTTGGAGTGTTAATCTGAAGGAGCGCCCGGCGGTGGAAATCAAGAGCGCCAGGCGACGAGCTGGCACTGAAATTTGGAAAAATTCCAGTGACTACTAGAATTTGAGGATTTTGGAGCGCCTGATCAACGTCTGACAGTGAAGGCAGCGCTGAGAGCGCCCGATGGCGAGTGTAGAGCACCGGGCGATGGAAGATATTTTTTGCCATTCAAGGACAACCATGTACGCAGATGTGGGGAGAAAAGGGCACCTCACGGCGGTGAAGCCTGGGCAGTAGTTGGTATTACTACCATACTTGGTATTTCTACCATACTTAGTAGATATTTTGAGGAATATCATCATTGCACCATACCTAGCATTCTTGTAACCTAGAAACATCACAGTTTAGAGAGAAAAACCACTTTTCTCCATTTTGACTCAAAATCAAAGCTTTACAACATCAATCTTTGAGACTTCAAGATTGATGATGTTCATAAAGGTTTGTAGTTTCCTTGATCATCAAGCTACCATGGAGATGGATAGCTAAGCTTCTTTGTGTCAAGATTAGAGGTAGCTAATGTAACACCCAAAATCTACCCGGTAATTATAATTAAAATCAGAGTTTTCAAAATTTCCACAAACATGAGGCATTACATTATCAACTTGAAAACCAACACATAATATCCTAAAATAACAGATACATAACACTTAATAATTCATAGAACTTATAACAATTTATTAGTCTTCAAAATACTTCAACTTTATTTAATAACTATGCAGCGAATTCATAACTTTCAAAACTTCAAAAGAAACATAGCATCTTTTAAACAACTAAATTCAAAAACAAATTCTTAAGATAACAACTTGGGTTCAACTGAAAGGAAAACAACATAAATCAAATAAGCGTTTATCCCCCGAGTACTACGTATCAACGCGACGACACCAACAAGCTACTAAGTCTCTACTCCTCGTTACCTGCACGTTACCAGTATAAAGGCAACGACGAACAAATAGAAAGGGTGAGATATCAAAAAATATAAGCAAAAGTATGATAACTAATATATTAGATATAGAATCATACAATATTCACCGTTTCAACCAACTACAACTTAACAATCAACAAAACAACATAGTAAATAACAACAATTATAATAACAGTTATAATTACTATTTCTGCAACTTCCTAACAATACCTATCACAACACGACATTAGCAAAAACTCACATAAAGTCCCCAACAACATATTGCAACAAAATCATCATCACGACACAATCACCAACATTATCACAACAACATCACCAACAACGAATTCATGAAAATTTTACCACGTACCCCTACATTTATTCCCATACCCCTACAATTTTGACATCTGGACGAAATTGCTCTTGTATAAATACTAATTACCTATTTTTTTCTTTCACTTTTACCATTTTAACTTCTGAAAAACGAGAGAGAAAGATAATTTTTTGACAAACCGGAGAACCCAGAAAGCCTACATCCGGTCTCTATTTTTCACTCCGGAAGACTCAAGAGTAAATTATCTGGTTTATGCGTTCATGTATTTTTACAAACCGGATAACATGGTAAATGGGTCCGGTGTATTTTTGAAAATTTTAACACACACCGGATGTCACGTGAGTGGGTTATTCGGTTTGAGATTTACACTCCGGAAGTCACGTCCCAGGGTTATCCGGTTTGCTTCCGTTCACCCCGGATAACCACTGCTTGGGTTATCCGGGTTGTTGCTGCGTATTTTGTAAAATTTTCCGGTTTTTTGACTTTTTTTTCCCAATGGTTCGCAGACGAGGAGCGGGTGACAATAATGTACGTAGAAGAATATAGGAGCGACAACGTGAAGGCATAAATGTAGGGACATCACCATAGGGATCGGTGCATCCACCTTTCCGGAGGACCCACCGATACTTCTCTTTTAATCAGATATGATGGTCACGTTGCTCGTCATCTTTGGTTTGGCGAGGTAAGTTAATATTTATCATTTTATTTTGAATAATTTTTATTTGTTAAAATTTATATATTTTATAACATGTTTGGTATAAATTATTTTCAGGAGAGGCATCCTAAAAAGGAGTTAAAGGTTCGCACATGGCAAATTGATCGGTTGGGTTCCACATATGCTTCCTCCTATTATAGAGCACTGGTTGTTGAATTTTGGTCTATCATCTCTTCAAAGAACCAGTTTGTCGAGGATCGACCAACATCTGGTATCGACATTTGCAGAGCGATGGCATCCTGAAACATCGTCATTTCACATGCCATTTGGTGAAATGACCATTACTTTGGACGATGTTTCATGTCTTCACGCGCCTATTAGGGGTGAGTTGGTTGACCCCGAAGGGTTTACTGATAATGACGCTATTAGATTAGCGATTGATCTTATGGGAGTTTCATTGGAGGAGATTGCTGAGGAGGTCCAATTTTGTAGAGGTCCTTACTACAGATTGGATTGGTTAAAGATTATTTTTGAGTGTCAGCGGGCTGCTAACAGGTTTGATTGTGCTGCCAGAGCGTACATGATGCTGTTATTGGGTTGCACCATTCTGACTGATAAGACCTTTACTCTGGTGGAGGCAAAATATTTATCACTATTTAGGGATTTGGATTGATGTAATAGATATTGTTGGGGAGCAGCGGCACTGGTTAATCTTTACCGCTATTTAGGTGATGCTTCCTTCTATTCCTACAAACAGTTGGGTGGATATGCCTCTCTATTACATGTATAATATATATATATATATATATATATATTATCTTTAGTTATTTATATATATATATATTTATCTTTAGTTATTTATATATATATATATATATATATATATTTATCTTTAGTTATTTAAGAATTTTATTTATATTATGTGTAACAGTGCTGGATCCACGAGTATTTTCCCTCTATTGGGAAAAGAGGTCTATCTGGGATTTGCGGTGTAGGTAGTCCACTTCCGAGGGCGATGAAGTGGTGTTACAGGCAATCCACTACAAAGGTCGAGCAGCATATGGTGCAGTTAGATGCATTGACACCGGATGATGTCATTTGGCGTCCTTTTGAGGATCACCGACATATATGTCCATTTGATGATATATGTCTATACAAGGGTGGTCTGAAATGGTATGGTACAATAATGTTATATCCACCCGACAGATGTTTGCGTCAGTTTGGATACAAACAATACATACCCCACCATCCTCCTGCTGTTGAGTCTCTTGATGTGGATGTAGACTGGTTAAGCTATGTTCAGGGGGTTTTGGATGTTATTCGGGATGCAGTTTTTGCTGTTCGACCCTATGATGTAGTTGATGAGTATCTGGGTTGGTATTATATGGTGTCACATCCTCGATTGGTAGCACCGCCAGAAAATGAGGTGAGAGAGATCCCAATGCCTGTGTATGTTGAGGGACCAGAAGACGAGAGGTTAGTCTATATATCAGGTGAGCTTCATCGCTACTTGCAGCGTCATGGTGCAAATGAGGAGGACGATGAGTTCATTGAGATCTTTCGATCCTTACGTGTAGCTCAGGGCGGACCACTACCTCAGGGAGGACCGATACCTTACCCATCTCCATGATTTGCCTTGTTTATTATTTTTAGACTTATATTGTATTTTGTGACATGTATTATCCTACGATTTATGTATTTCTGTTAGACTTATCTATTGCTTTGTGCACTCTTTTAATATTTCTACTTCCCACAATCCTAAATATAAAAATTAAAATAAAATCTAAAATATAGCATGAAAGATATATGTCAACTTAATCCAAAATCTAGCATGAAAGTCATATGTCAAATGAATATAAAACAAAACAAAGACATCTGAATCCAAAATCTAGCGTGAAATAAAAATGTCAAATGAATACAAAACAAAACAAGCCATAACAATTATAGTTTAATAATATGTGGTGCTACTACAGGTGTAAGACGCTGCCAATGTTGTAGTCGTCCGTCAAATCCTATCATCCAAGAAGTCGCCTCTTTTGTGCGGAATTGTTTCCAAGCCAATGTGACGGGTGGTAATGGAAATCCTTCGTTCATGTTTACCTGGTTATAAGTAATTGAACAAATAAGTATATGCGTAATAAAACAAATAAGTAAAATAAGTATATATGTAACTTAAAAAATAAGTATAAGCGTAACTTAAAAAATAATTACCTGTACCCAATGATTTCCATCTACAAATCCAATGCAGTAAATAGACACATTAGGTGAATGTGAAGTCGTCATAGGAAAGAACGTTAAATAAGGAAAACCCAAAGAGACAACAATGACATTATACCGATTAGCTATTACATAAGCCATTTCAGGTAATGTCATCCATTTCTCTAGTGGTTGAGGACCTAACTTTGATATCATCAACGAATCTCTCACTATCGAAAAACGAGGTCCAAATAACTTTTCATACAACTCTCTTCTAGGACCTTTAAGTTCATTATCCAAATCACGACGAACAATTGACCATCCATCCGATCCATAACCATGAAACAATGCAATGACTCTAAACCCACAATTTCCATCCTTCATCACATCAACAATGTCATCAATAAATGGTCTGATATGTGCTGGAAATTGTGTAATGTATTTACTACATGGTTTCTTCTCAGAGGTTTGGGATAATTGTGAACATACCCTCTTTGAATACTTTTGGGAGTTTGAGTGCGCTCGATCAACAAACTCGTGATATGAAGGATCACGATAAACATCATATCCCGCAGGTCTCTTCCCATTCTTCTTCACTCCTCCATTGGTTTTTATTTTTTCAGGCGGTGGCAACATTTTTGATGAAGTGGGATAAGCAATTTCACACACCCTACTCTTTAATGCTCTTTTCCCGACAACATCTGCTGCCCTATACTTTTTCCAAATTTCCTCAATTGCATGAGTCATGTCCAACTCTGATCCATCATCTGCATCCACCTCTTGTTTTCCTTCCATACTTAGCTTTCTCCAATGAATGTGAATAGCCTCTATTGGTATTGGATCACCACTCAGTGTATATCTCCCTAACTCACAAGCACAAGGTAACCCATACACTTTTCTATGAGTACACCTGCACTTTTGGGTGTCTGTACCAACAATATAAACCCTCACCCACTCTTCAGCAATATGCCTCAAAGCAGCTCTAGATACAGATCCACGCAAATTTCCATAAAATGGGCTAGTGTGTGCATGTTCAACTTCATAAAAAACTCTTCTGAAATGAAGCTCTAATGTTTCCCAATTGTATCTTAAGATTGCCATTCATAGCCTCCCAGCATTTGCACATATCACCTAAACTATTCTCCAACATTTGCTTCAATTTCCAATGTGCGGATTCAACCCTTTAAATAAATTAAAAAACAAGTAAGTCGACAATAAAATTAATATAAAAAAACATTGACTAAAATCAATATATATTAACATATGCATACCTATTGGTCGTGGTGTTTCCCAAAATGCAACACTTGATTAGTCCATGCTTCGACGAATCTATGTCTATGCGGAGACAACCATGTATCTTTCACATAATCAATAAATGCTGTAAAGTCAACACATGCATGCTCAAGTTGTTGCAACCGTTGTTGATACCCCACCTCATCACTAGCCCTTACAAGTTCATACCACATTTTCTCTATCGACTCCCTGTAATACGGTGAACTGACTTTGTAGGTTTTGTATCGCAAATGTGCGGATAGCAAGAGTCGCCACCGACTTTTCTTTTATCCAATTAAGGGAAGGTAAAAAGTACAGAAAAAGACCTTCGTTAGATTCTGAGTAAGGGAGAAGGTTATGAAAAGGGAAGGTATTAGCACCCTTTCCATCCGTAGTTATCTACGGCTCTTAGTTGCTCTTAGATCACTTTAAAATTGTGCTTACTGTGCGTTTGACAAAAATGTTTTGAAAAGGCATTTCGCTTTGACTTTGTAATGATTCATGTAGGAATGTATACAAAATGTTCGGAAATGTTTCATTTTGAAAAGAGTTTGAACTTTGACAAAAAAGTGTGTGGTGTAAAAAGTATTTTGATAGAGCAAGCAACTAAAAGTCTTATTACCTACTCAGAATGGTCATTTTCGTGTTGTTTTACGTTCCTTTAGAATAGTGCTATCCATACCATTAGTTGGTAGGTAACCCTATTCGTTGGATGTAAGCGGGACATTCGAAGGGACATCGTATGGTCATAGAAAGTAACTTGTAGGAAGTATCCTAGCACATCCGAAGGGACTATCATCATTTTTCGTAGGCGACAATCGAGGGTCAAGATCATGTATTCGAAGGCGACATCGTGGGTCTTATGATCTTTGTATCGAAGGGACTATAATGATTTGTTTTGAAGGCAACAATGCTAGAATGCCTCTACGTTCGAGGGACTTGACCATTTGTATTCGTTAAGGCAACGAGAGAGAACTACCTTAAGGGGTGCATGTGTGAAAAGAGTGTGTCAATTTCAGATATTTTATCTTGAGGATTAGAGTGAGCTATGTCTGATTTTATCTTGCCATACACGCCTAGTTACTAACAGTTTATAGGGTGCGGAAATTAAAATACGAAAAGGTAAAGTGCGGAAAGATAAATCCTACGCTATTACATGGCTTTGGGGAAGATACATAATTGAAAAATGCAGAAAATAAAAGTCCTAATTAAACTATTACATCCCATAGGCAATTACAAAATATGAAAAGAAAGCGATAAAAGAAATCGTCCGAAACGGAATAACCTGTGAAAAGATGAGAAATCGGAAAATACGAGGAAATCGAATAAGAGGAAAATGTTAGTAAAAATAATAATTTTTGAATGAGAAAAATATTTCATGCTGGAAATAATATTAATATGCTAAAATAATTTTTTGGGATTTTTTGGAGTTAATTTAATAATTAAAAATCAATTAAAGGTGATTTAAATGATAAATTAACAATTAAATTAAATATGCATGCAAAAATAATATTTTTAATTTTAGAAATTAAATAAACATTTTCTGAAAATAATGCAAAAAGAAAAAATATTTTTGGTGTTTTTTAATGCATGATAAAAAATTATGAAAGAAAAATAAAATGCATGGAAAATATTAAATAGAAAATATGAAAATATGAAAAAATATGTTAGTTTGTAAAAGAAGCAAAAATAAATGGTCCCTTCAAGAATCGAACCGGTGACCTTAGCTTCACATCCCCACGCCTTGACCAACTGAGCTGGAGTGCACGCGTGTCATGGAAACGGAGTGAGTGGTTTGTAAACAAGTGTCATCTCCTGACTGCACCAATCCCGCGCCAAGCTTCATCTTCTTCGTTTTGAATTTTTGAAAATATTGCGTCGGCCTCAGTTCGACGCTATAGTCCCTGCATTTTCCAAAATCTCATACATGTAATATAAATTAATTGTGAGTACATGAATCGATTGCAAATTGAATTCTAAACACGATGGTGGTGGTCTTATGGTCCAATTTATCCGTTTTAAAGAAGCCCTAAATCGAGGCCGAAAACCCTAGCAATGGTGATTCGTGTTCTAGGCCATGGAAATTCAATCAAACCACCCAAAAAGCTTGCAAACTTCGTTTTAATCACAAAAACAACAACAAAACATGTTAAAAATGCATGAATAATGGAAATCGATTTTGAGAAAAACATGAACAAACCAAATTCGGATTTCGTGATTCTTGATGCTTTTGGACAATGTAAAGGTCTGGAATGCTTCCAGGGATATCAAGGAACGTGTTTGGATCCTCAAAAACAATTGAAACAAGCTGGAACAAGGGCTGCTAGTTGCTTGAGAGGCACGGTTTTTTTGAGTTAGGTTAGGGTTTCTCCAAGCAATTTTCTGTTCTAATTCGTGTGCTATGCCTTGTATATTTATATTGGATGGAATTAGAGCTGATTTGAGGAAGAAATAATCATCAATCAATGCAAAAATTATTTGATTTTGTACAAAATCAAATCTTATCTTTTTTGATCAATTTCAATCAAATTCTTGCCATATCAAGACCAATTTCGAAATTTGCCAGCTTTCTTGGGTTACTTGGATCTCAAGGAAGAGAGAAAAATCAATTTTGCAATTAATTTTGATTTTATACCTTATTTTTGAATTTAATTTGTATTTAAATGAATAAAATCCAAATTAAATAGAAAAATAAGATTAAAATTCGTGGCATTGGGCTTGGATATTCCTAATTGTATAAGGAACAAGTTTGGATGCAGAAAAACTAGGCCCATTTGCAAAATTTTTGATTTTTACAAGTATCTCTCTTTGTGCACTTCTTCAAAATTGCCCAACTTGTGAATGGTGTATCTTGCTCATTTTTCCACATTTTTGAGTGTTCTTGGACTTTTTAGAAATATCTAAGAGTCCTCTAACCAACCTCTTTGGTTTCATCTCAATTGGAGTTTCCATGCTCAATATATATTCAAAACAAAAAGTATACTTTTTGTTGACTTTGAAAAGGACCTGTAATGTTTTGATCCATACCTTCCAAATGAAGCATTTTTTGAACATTCTTGTGAGACATGAAGTTGTAGGGAATTGAATTTCCTTCAAAACAAGAGGTGGTGGAAAAATTTCTGAGAAAGTATGAAGAAGTTATGCTCAGTCAAAGTTTGGTTGACTTTTCACTAAGAAACCCTAATTTAGAAAGTTTGACTTTTGAGCAGATCTTGAGTTTTCTTGATGAATCATGATCAACCCTTGATAAAATGATGAATGTAACTTCAAAATGAGGATGTTGACCAAAAATCATGAAATTTGACTGTGTGTTGACCACAATTGACTTTTTGTCCAATACAACTGATTTTCAACCATCTGAGCAATTGTCTGAGGAAATTTGACTTGTGAGGCTTGAAACTTGACATGGAGAATCTTTGAGGCATATAAGGAGGCATGATGAACATTGGATATGTTGGAAGTCCATCTTGATCTGAGAATCACCAAACCCTAGTTTGGGTTGATTGTCTAGGAGAGAGTTTGTCTGATCAACCCTTGAGGAATCATTGAGTATGGATGTATGAAATATCTTGAGAAGATGGAGGGAAAATTTTGGGGTATGACACTCCCGCATGTCATCCACAACATATTCGTTACACTTCGCTTTCACATTTTTGTTGATGTAAAATCGTCAAAGCAAATTGGTTGTTTTGGGAAACACTATTTCAATTGCTTTCATCAAGGCAAGATCTCTATCAGTCAACACCACTTGTGGCCAAAACCCGTCCTTAGTAAATAACTGTTTCAACTTATCCAAAACCCAACAAAAAATTTTAGTCTGCTCTGATTCCATATATGCAAATGCAACAGCAAATGTCAACTCAGTGGATGTCACACCAACTATTTCAAACAGAGGTTGTCTATACTTATTTGTCTTGTATGTGCTATCCATAATCAACACAACATGAAATATATTCAACAACTTCACTGATTCTGGATGAGCCCAGAAAATATCCCTCACAACTTCTGAATAATCTTTTTTCCTGCTCTAGTATACATAATCTGATTCCTCTACCAACTTAAACAAATGTTGCATTTCTGTTCTAGGCCCGCTTATATCTTTCTGTATTTTACTCTTGTGCTTATATATTTGCGTGATCCGAGTAACATTTTCTAGATCTCGCTCCTGCAACGACAAAAGTATGTGTCTTGGTGGAACATGACGTTTTGTCAAATCAACAATATGTTGTTGTTGTTGTTCTTTATTAAGTCGACTTACAAACGGATGCCCTTCAAATGTATCAGGTAACCCATGATTGTGAACTCCACATTTTACATCAATCTTCCATCTGGAACCATCTTTTGACGGTGTGGATCTAATTTTGAACGGACAACCATATTTCTTACTAGCACTCTGTGTTTCACTTTCTCCTTCTTTGTATTTTCCACCTTTATCACAACCAAATATTACTTTATCACTTCTTCCTCTCTTGCCTGTTTTGGTATCTGAACGTGTTATTATAATACCACTTTATTCCCGATTCCAATCTCCTTAACCCATCTTATCACCTCTTCTTGTGGCAAAATGTTCGCAGATATAAACAGTATCGCTGGTATCTACGCATGTCCGATTTTTATTGCATATCCGAGGAATAACACTGCTTAACAAAATTAAAAAATTAAAAACCGAACCGTATAACTACACAACATGTTATCCGGTTATAATATAATACAAACCGGAATACACATCTCAAGGTTATCCAGTTTGTTAATATTGTTAACCGGATAACTTATGGCTTGGTTTTCCAGGGAAAAATGCATTCCGGATTTAGCTATGCCATGCTATCCGGTTCTTGAAAAAATACGTACCTGATGTATCCATTTTGGGTTATCCGGTTTGTTAAATTTCTGTTCCCTTGGCTTTTCCGTACGCTCTCAGAAAAAAGTGAAAATAAAAAAAAATTCCATATAAAAATAAAAAAAGTAAAAGGATAAAATTGGAATATTAAAAAAATTGTAGGGGTATCGGAATAAGTGTAGGGGTATAGGGTAAAATTTTTCGAATTCATTTATAATGCGACTCTAAACAATGCACATGCATGTGGTACCTGTTAGTGTTTTAAGTTGGCATTACTTTTTGGTAAAACTAGGTTATGACATGTCTTGATAAATGTCATGACATTCAGAGATTGAAGATAAATCCTACTTGACAAGGATGTTTGAAGTACATCTCAGAACTGGAAGCTAAAAGCTGTGCTGGAAATTCTGCAGAAAATATCCTGATGTCATAACAGATGTTATGACATTCAGTGTGACATTCTCATATGTAACTGCTTTTCCCGAGACTTTTCGTGAAGTTTTTGAGCTGCTATATTATGTTTTTCTGTTACTAGAATGCATGCTCACGTGTTTGCTAGGTTAATCTTAGTTAAACCTAAATTGGTTGTTGAACAAACCATGTTTTTAGGATTAAATTAAGTAAACCCTAGCTATCTTTATGGAAGCCCAAAACTGAAGTTTCAGGACTGCTTCTATAAAAGGAATTCAACCCTTATAATGTTGCTGCGCCTTTGTGTACTGTTAGGAGTTTTAACAGTTGTACTTTTGTGTAATTCTAGTTTCTCTTGTTAGCCAAGCTACTATCAATTGATAAGTGCCTTGGACTAGGATTTGTTTGTAAGGGTAGTTTATCACTCAAAGCTTTGAAGCACGAGTGTTTGTCTCTTGATTGAAGCTTTGAAGCTAGATCAAGATAGTTTATTGAAGTGTGTCTTCACAATTCAATTATTCAATAGGTTGATATCACCGCGATTGAGGGGAGTGAGTAGAACTCAGTCTAAGTAGGACTTAGATTGAAGTTGCATTGGGTAGGTTTTAAGTGAAGGAGATAAACTGGTTGGTTTATTCCCGAATTAATTCTACTAATAGTGAATTTCCTCCCGGCTTGGTAGATGTAGGTGTAGTTAGACACGAACCGGTAAACAACTTATTGTGTTCTTTACCGTGTAAATTTATTGTGTGATTTGTTAACAGTGTCGATAGTGTGTCATAACATTCTCGTGACATCACGTATCCGCCGCCAGAATTTCAATTGGCATCGGAGCAGCACCCCACTGTTATTTCGGTGAGATCTAGGATAATAGTTTCCGCGAATGGATAAGGAAGGAGGATTGGAGGTAGACCACCCTCGGATGGGTCTAATTATGATTACCGGAAGCCTCGTATGGTTGCCTTCTTAAGATCGGATATTAAAGCTTGGAGAGACCGACAAAGGATGGAAACATCCCACCAAGCTTGAGAAAGATGGGACAACTGTCTTGAAACCTGAGGAGGAATGGAACAAAGAGGAAGAGGAGCTAGCTCTGGGGAACTCTAAAGCATTGAATGCCCTATTCAATGGTATTGACAGAAATATCTTCAGACTGGTCCATCAATGTGAGCTGGCCAAGGATGTTTGGGACACTCTCAAAACTACTCATGAGGGACATCCAAGGTGAAGATGTCAAGACTTCAGATGCTCACTACCAAATTTGAGAATTTGAAGATGAAAGAAGATGAGACTATTCATGAGTTTCACATGAACATTTTGGAGATTGCCAACGCCTCAGGAGCACTTGGTGAAAAGATGTTAGAAGAAAAGCTGGTGAGAAAGATTCTCAGATCCTTGCCTAAAAGGTTTGCAATGAAAGTGACTGCAATAGAGGAGGCTCAGACATCAAGCACCTTGAAGGTTGAAGAACTTATCGATCTCTTCCGACTTTTGAGATGGGAATCAAGTGAACTGTTGACAAAAAGAACAAGAGCATAACACTTGTATCTAATACTGAAAAAGGATGCAAGGTGGAAGATGAAGAGAAGATATCTAAAGCTATAGCTATGCTTGGAAGACAGTTCAACAAGCTCATCAAGAGGATTGATCCAAAGTCAAGGTCAAATGTCAAGGACATTTCATCTCGACATCGCAGATCTTATGACTCCAGAAGATCCAAGTCGAGGAAAAGGAAGTCAAGGCGGAATCCAATGTCATGGTTGTGAAGGATACGGGCATATTAGAGATGAATGTCCCACCTTTCTAAAGAAACAAAAGAAAGGAATGACTGTCACTTGGTCTGATGGTGATTCAGGAAGTGAATCTGAGGAAGAAGGAGCCAAACTTGTCACCGCCTCTCCGAGTGTACAATTCGATATGGATTCTAGTGATGAGGAAGTGACATTTGAAGAGCTTTTGAAACCTACAGGAAGTCGTGTATAAAAATGGTGAAGTATGTCAAAAATGAGAAATAGAAAAGTCGATTGAGAAGTTGAAGTCGAGAATGTGAAGTGGAGGTCGAGAAAAGGAAAACACAACCACTATAAATCACCTCAATAGTGATATTATAATGTTGAACTCCAAACTTGATCGATGTCTAAATCACAAATGTTGACATCTGTAATCGATAAGTTGGAAGAAATTCTTCACTTGACAAAATGCGAAATAAGCATGGTCTAGGATATGTGGTGAAAAGAAACCGTTGGTGACATTAAGAAGAGACATGGGAAACCAATGTCAAAACAGTTGTCACAACATAAAACAGAAATGTGTCCGCTCTGGTATGTGGTGCAAAGAGATTTGCTAATAGCCGGAGAGGAACAAACTGCAAGTCAATGACAAAGAAGATGTCACACCACAAAACAGAAATAGTCTCGCCTCGTGATATGGAGGCCAAGAAATTTGTTAATAACAAAGGAAGAAGACCTAATAAACCAATGTCAAACAGATGTCACAAGATTGGGTTCAACATCAAAATCATAGAAACATGAACAAAAGTTTCAAAGATGGAGATGTCATTATTGTGGAAGGTTTGGTCATATAAAATCTTTTTCTACAGGCTACATAGATATCCTAATCAAGGTTCTTATGAAGCCTAAAACCAATGTGGTGTCATACACTCAACAAAGGAAGAAGAAGATCAGAGTCTCGTAGCCCACACTTCTCTTAGAGTGTCTCGCCAAGAAAGATTGGTACTTTGACAAAGGTGTTCTAAGCATATGAGGAGAGGAATCTTCTCAATGATGTTAAGCCTCATTCTACCTTTGTTACTTTTGGAGATGGAGCTAAAGGAGAAATCAAAGGTGTTGAAACTCAAACCGGTCTCGAGTTCCAAACCCGAATGGAGTGTCATTGGTAAAGGTTTGACCGCCAATCTCATTAGCATAAGTCACTATGTGATATGGGATTCACAACAACTTCACTAAGTCTGAATGTCTTGTAATCAATGATGATCAAGAAGTGATTATGAGGGAGTCGATCAAAGGACAACTGCTACATGTGGGAATCAAAACACCACTGCCTCTCTCGTGTTCGCAGACAAAGATGAAGAGGAAGTAAAGTTGTGGCACCAAGAACTTGGTCATTTACACCTGAGGAATGAATAGGATCGCCCATAGAGGGAGTCAAGGATACCAAGATTTCACATTGATAAAGGGAGAATCTGGTAAGTATAAGGTCGGACAAGAAATCGAATGTCACACTCAATGTCTAGACATCCGACCACTTCTAAAGCATCAAACAAGGTACTAAGATCCGTATGAAAGGCTAACCAAGCACCCATCACAAAAGATATAGGAGAGGAGTCTTGATAAAACCTCTTTATCAAAGGAGGAGAGATCATGGTGCTTCAAATTTATGTTAATAACATAGTTCTTGGAGGAATACCGACACAATTGTGAGACATTTTGACAACCAAATGCAAGTTTAACTGGATGAGCCTCATTGAGAGTTGATTCATTTTCGATCAAGTCTCACAGATGGAAGACTCAACACTTCTTCCACAGAGCAAGTATGCAAGGAATTTTGTCAAGAAATTTGGAATGAAGAATGGCTGTCATAAAAGGACTTCTGCTCCCACACAGTTGAAGTTGTCCAAGAAAACAAGTGGAGAAAGTGTTAATCAAAGCCTGTGTAAAAGGTCTTGTGGTGGATATGTCTTCTTGAGAAACAATCTTATTCCTTGGTTCAGCAAGAAACAAAATTGTGTGTCCTTATACAAAATTGACTGAGTACAATGTCATACAGGATGTCATGACATTGTACTGTGACATCCTTACTGAAGTTCTTGAGACTAGTCTGTTTAAGACCTTAAGGGGGAAATTGGGTACTAGTCAATATGAGGAGTTGTAGCAATTAACTGTGCCTACAACAAGGGATGAAAGGGACCTTTTACTTCAATTGTTTATAAGTGGGTTATTTAATTATTTTCATCCTTATTTTAAAAGGTCCAAGAATAGGAAGAGACTCTCACATATAATATCCTCTTCATTTGAAAGTAGTATCACTCTTTCTTCACCCAAAAGAAACTCTGAAACCCTCTGCTATTTTCGATCTCTTTCTCTCAAAAACCATCAGCGAAATATGTCTTCATCATCCTCATCATCTCAAGAATCAGGATCTTCATCTCCATCCATGGCTGAAGTTAGGGCAAATGCTGAAGCCATGCAAACAGAAGCGCTAAGGGTTACTCCTCTGCGTGCATTGGCTACTGACCTAGAAAAAGTCAAGAAATTACGCACTAGGAATGCAAGAAGGTCTCAAGCATCTCCGTCTGGTAAGACTTCTGTACCATCATCTTCAGTTTCTCCTGAAATAGTGAACAGAGAAGGGTCTAGGTCAGTGCATGAGGCCATTGTCATACCCCAAAATTTGCCCTCCATCTACTCAAGAACTTTCATACATCCCTACTCAAGGATTCCTCAAGAGTTGATCAGACAAACTCTCTCTTAGACAATCAACCCAAACTAGGGTTTGGTATCTCTCAAGTCAAGATGAATTTCCAACATCTCCAATAGTCTTCATGCCTCCTCAAATGCTTCAAAGATTCTCCATGTCAAGTTTCAAGCCTCACAAGTCAAGTTTCCTCAAACAATTGCTCGATGGTGAAAATCAACAGATTGACAAAAGTCAACTGTGGTCAACATACACCAAACTTCATAATTTTTGGTCAACATCCTCATTTTGAAGTTACATTCATCATTTGATCAAGGGTTGATCATGATTCATCAAGAAAACTCAAGATTTGCTCAAAAGTCAAACTTTCTAAATTAGGGTTTCTAGGTGAAAAGTCAATAACTTTGATGATCATAACTTTCTCATACTTTCTCGTAAATTTTTCCACAACCTCTTGTTTTGAAGGAAATTCAATTTCTACAACTTCATGTCTCACAAGAATGTCCAAAAATGCTTCATTTGAGAGGTATAGCTCAAAACATTACAGTCATTTTCAAAGTCAACAAAAGTCAACTTTTGTTTTGAAGATATATTGAGCATGGTAACTCCAATTGAGATGAGACCAAAAGGGTTGGTTAGAGGACTCTTAGAGCTTTCCAAAAAGTCCAAGAACACTCAAAAATATGGAAAATTGAGCAAGATACACTATTCAAGTTGGGCAATTTTGACAATTGCACAAAAGGACATTTTGGTCAAAATGCAAAATTTTCCAAATGGGCCTATAATATTTTGATCCAAACCTGTTCATGACATGATTTTTGACCCATAAATGTTTGGCATTGGTAATTTTCTATTTTTATGATTTATATTTGAATTTTATAACATTTAATTCAAAATAAATTATATAAAATATGAAAATTAAGTATTTTTCCAAAAGTGATTTTATATCTTCCTTAATGTCCAAGAAAGCCCAAGATACTTGCCAAATTCGTGCATGATCAAGCATTGAAGAGGAAATCAAATTTCCTTCAAGAAAATTGATTTTTATTTGAAAAAAAATTGAATGCACCAAATCATATCTTTTTTCACTCTTTTTTCTTTCCAAACCTCTTCTATAAATACCAAGCAATGCAGCCAACAATGGGAACGAAACCCTAACCCTTAAAACCACCCAAACTCTTGCAAATTTTTTCAAGAATTGGAGAAATTCGAATTTCAAAAACCAGCCAGATTCAAGGTGTTGTGATCATTCAATCGTGCTCGGAGGTTCCCAAAGAAGCCAAAGCATCACCACTTAAGCCAGAGTCGCCGATCGCTATCCATCTCACCGTTTGGAATCTTCTCAATTTCGATTTCGATATTTCATGCATTGTTAATGTTTTTGTTATGTTTATTTGAATTCGTGATGATGATTGACACATTAGAACCATTACATGCAAGCTTTAACGTCCGGAATGCCATTGCCATTGTTAGGCATTTTGAATCGTTTTCATCGAACCCTTGCAAGCCGTTTTCCAAAAATAACACCACCATCGTGTTCGCCATGGTCGATTTAGGGGTAGGTATCCTTTGCTTTTTATTTTTGCTATTTTGCAGTGAAGTTTTGATCGATCGGAGAAGACGACCGAGCTAGGGCCCGGCCGCTGACCGAGTAGACTCCCGTGGCTTGCGTGCGCGAGGAAGCATCCCGATTCGCCTTCATCCAACGAGGACCCCACCATGCCGATCGTGCATCGACTCTCCAGATGGCGACGCGTGCTCATCATCCCACGCTTCGATCCATGACACGCTTGCACATGTGGCGTAGTGGTAAAGGCAGTCCCTGTTCATAGATACCCCTCCTGGTCATGGGTTCGATCCTCACTAGCACCAGTTTTGCTATTTCCTTTTCCAAACTCAGTATTTCTCATATTTTTCATATTTTAATATTTTTTGCATTTATTCTAATTCTTTTCATATTTTTATTTATACATTAAAAAATCATCAAAAATTATTTTCTTTTTGCATTTATTTTCAGAAAATCTTTATTTAATTTATAAAATTAAAAAACATATTTTTGCATGCATATTTATTTTTATTTGTAATTTTGCATTTAAATCATTGTAAATTCATTTTAAATTGTTAAATTGCATCTAAAAATCCCAAAAAAATTATCTTAGTATATTTACATTATTTCCAGCATGTCATATTTTTTCCAATTTAAAATTTGCATTTTTCCTAACATTTTCTCTTATTTCGATTTCATCATATTTTCCGATTTCTCATTCTTTCGTGTGGTTCCAATTTGACGCTTCTTTACTATTTTCATTTTATTTTCCAATAATGTAATGATATGGGATGTAATAGTTTAATTTAGGATTTTATTTTCCGATTTTAAATTATGTATCTGCCCTAAAGCCTTGTAATAGTAGGACATTTACCTTCCGCACTTTACATTCCGCATTTTAATTTCCGCACCTATAAATTGCTAGTAACTAGGCGGTATGGCAAGACTAAAATTGAACATAGCCCACTAATTTGCAAGATAAAATATCCAAATCAACACACCTCTCTCACACACGCACTAGGGTAATTCTCTCGTTTTTTTAATTAAAATGGTCATGTCCTCGAACGTAGAGGTATTCTAGCACCGCTGCCTTCCAAACAAATCATCATAGTCCTTCGATACAAAGATCATAAGACCCACGATGTCGCCCGAATACATGATCTTGACCTCGATTGTCGCCACTTAAAATGATGATAGTCCTTCGAATGTGCTAGGATACTTCCTACAAGTTGCTTTCTATGACCATCCGATGTCCCTTCGAATGTCCCGCTTACATCCAACGAATGGAGATACCTACTAACTAATGGTATGGCTAGCGCTATTCTAAAGGAACGAGAAGCACAAAACGACCAAATTCGAGTGGGTAATAAGTCTTTAGTTTCTCGCTCTACCAAATGCTTTTCACACCACACACTTTTTTCAAAATTCAAATTTTTTTCAAAACAAAACATTTCAACACTTTGTATACACTCCTACATGAGTCATTACAAAGTCAAAGCGAAATGCCATCTTTCAAAATATTTTGTCAAACACACGTAAAGCAATTTTAAAAGTGATCTAAGAGCAACTAAGAGCCCGTAGAATAAATCATGGATGGAAAGGGTGTTAATACCTTCCTTTTCATAACCATTCTCCCAACTCGAATCTAACGAAGGTCTTTTTTCGTACTTTTACCTTCCTTAATTGGATAAAATAAAAGCGGTGGCGACTCTTGCTATCCGCACATTTGGATACAAAATCCTACAAAGTCTTCACCGTATCACGTAATCGACTACTGGGGATAGGATCCTAAAGAGAGAATTGCCTTAGGGATTTCTAGATAACTTTTATTGCTTTTTGTTTGACTTGTATGCTTTATCTTTAAGGGTTGCTTGGGTATTATATTGTGGGGATCCTACACCCGATCCGGTTTCCTTTAGGTAAGTAGCATTAGATCATCGCGACCGCTAGACGATAACTAAACGGTCAACATGATGGCTACGTTAGCGTGACACTTTGGTTGTCCCGATACTTTATTCCCAAGTTGAAGATAGTATTTGGCTTCGTGGTGTCATCAAGCGCTAACTAAACTTTTAGAACCTTAATTGACCCATCTTGGCCATTAGAAGGTAGTGAGATGGCCGCTTGGTGTAGACCGAGGTTGGTTGATACCGATGCTAAGCTCATTGAGATTAGACTTTGGGACATTTTCGATCGACCACTTGGCCGTCAGATAATAAGCTCACGAAAGATCTCGATGTGAGATTCCTAGAACCCTGTTATTATTATAGGACAGATGAACCAATTCAAACTTTTGGTAGGGTAATCACCTATACCTCATGCAAGCCTTAAACCTAGGCTCATTGTGTGAATTGTGTGTGCTAAACATGACATCATGACATCATTCACATTGCATATCATTTCTAACTATTTCAAGGACCTGTGGATTTATCTTTGCTGCTTTGTAGGAATTATGGCTTCTAGAAAGACTATCCGAATCAACTTCATGGGTATACCTTCTCACCAAAGAATTGGTTTCGTAAATTTCACCATGCTCGGTTCATCAAAAGACATGGTTATCTACTTGATTTGGTTATTCCGGTTTTGAAGAAGATATGATGCATGTCCTATTCCATTCTTTGATCCAAACACCATTGCTTTACATTCAGATTATCGCTTGGTTCCTACCTTGAAGAGTTCTCTGTTACTGGGATACCTATTCTTGACCAAATGCCATTCACCGTCTAGAAAAGGTTCCTAGGTACGAAGACATCGTGACTTACATCTCGCCGGACATTGAAGCCAATTGGGAAACTAGAAGTGGAGTTAAGGGTTTACTTTCCAAGTTCCTAATTAAGAAAGCCCGAGAGTTCCTCAAAGTTATGAGTTTCCATGCATTTGAAAACATTGTGGCCTTGCTAATTTATGGTTTGGTTCTATTTCCTAACTCGGATCAATTCATAGATGTCAACGCCATCAAGTTGTTCCTCACCCGTAATCCAAAGGCCTACTTTACTTGGAGACATCCCGCATTCTCCACACTGCACTACTAAGCGACAAGGACTCTCATGTGTTGTATACCGTTACTTTCAAGGTGGTTTATTTCGCACCTTCCTCCATCAGTTTTGAAGAACGAACAAAGGTTGAGATGGTCTCAAAGGCTAATGTCACTCTCCCATTCAGATATCCGTTGGAGTCTTTTCTCTCAAAAGGACTTCACATTCATCGAGGTGGAGAATTCCTAATATACCACCCTTGGTATAAGGGAGGTATTACTTATAACCCTTCTCTAGCTCTACGCCGTTTGGTTTTGCTCAAGAGATGGTCCACATGATATGCTTCTCCAAGATATTGTGTTCGACTACAATCACGATCTCCGCATTACCGATTTAAGGTTTATACATGCTTGGGGCATGGTAAAGAAGACCGATACCAACTCCATTCCTTGGGAACCTTACCTCAAATGGGTGCGAGCTCGAGCTCAAAACCTCATGATGCCATTCACTGCTTTACCAAGAATTATGGAACTTGTTGCTATAGGTGACGTACCCTATGCTGTTCTCCATCCTGACATGCCTACTGATTTTCAAGACTTGAAGAGATCCTGGATTCAACTAAAAGAAGAAAGGGATACCTTTGAAGCTCAATGCTATGCAAGTGAGAAGAAAGTGTTAGAGTTGACCAAGCTACTTCACGAGGAGCGAAGCATCAACACTTACATCGGCACCAAGAGGAAGCGCCCATGGGAGACTTAGAGCTCTAGGATTTTTATGCTTTTCTTTTATTGTTTTGAACTATCTCTTGTACTTAAAAAGAAAAAGAATAATGAGAAGAGTACTAATAAATGTTTGTTCATTGCTTGTTTAACAAATTTAAATCTCTAAGGTCCTTGAAAACATTGCATTGCATTTGCATAAACATCGCATAGCATAGCATAACATTGCATCATGTACATTGAGATTGGTTTTCTCATTTGCTCGCTATTTATTTTAGCGTAAATGGCTCTTGAACAGATCACAAAGATTTCCGTGCCTCGTAATGCTCGGCCAAGAGATGTTCACCACTTGGTCCAAGGCCAAGAAGATCCAAGGTCATCAACAAGAAGAAGAAGGTTGTTGGTCCTCAACATGGGTAGACGCCAAAGGGGGTCCTAAAGTGGTCACGGATCGAGCTCTCTCAAGGAAGTGTCCATACCGAGGGAGTACCAAGGGTGATGAGATGACCAGTGAGCCAAAGAAAGAAAGAGAGGACCGCTCGTTATAGCCAAGACTGATGAAGATGACAAGTACAAACAACTTGAAGACCGTCTCAATGCCGTGGAAAACTCAAGATGTCCGAGTTGAACTTTGATGATCCGAGTCTTGTTCTCGTGTTGTGATTCCTCCCAAATTCAAAGTTCCTACTTTTGCCAAGTATGATGGCATGTCTTGCCCTAAGTCGCATTTGAAGTCCTATGTTCGTAAGATCAACCCCACACCGATGATGTAAAGTGTGGATGCACTATTTTCAAGAGAGTTTGTCCGAATACGCTAGAGTGGTACTATCACCAGAGAATGACCGTATCCGTATTTGGAGTGATTTGGCCGATGCTTTCTGCATAATATGAGTATAATGTTAAATTGACACCCACTGCATGCAACTACAAAGCATGTCTATGGGTCGTGACGAGAAGTTCAAGGAGTATGCTCAAGGGAGAGATCTAGCAGTAGTTCAACCACCCTTGTCCAATAGGGAGTTGGTTGATATGTTCATGGGAACACCGACAGCCCATTCTTCAATCATTTGATTGGAAATTCTTCATCCGGATTCACCGAAATGATATTGACAAAGCAGCGATTGAGGTCGGTATCAAGAGGGAAGATTCAGAGAGTCATCTTCAAATGTCCAAGAAATCTTTTGGTGGTAAGAAAGAAGCCAATGTGTATGGTCGAAAAGCCGAGCCAAGACCGACCGTGCTCAACTGTGGGCCAGGATCTCCAATCCTACATCAAGACAACCTCGCCGAGACAACGTATGAGCTTAACGCGCCACGAAGACATTTAAGATCAACATGCCATTGTCGCAAGCCTTGCAACACATGTTGAACGCAGAGTGATAACCTTGAGGGATCCTCCTCGTAATGTCAACACTTCCTCTCCAAGTACAATCCAAATGCTAAGTGTGCTTACCATTCCAATAGCCTGTGGCACTAATCGACAATTGCTTTCAAGAACAAGATTCAAGATATGATTGAAGCTAAGCATTGAATTTGATCCTCCGCTGAGACCAATGTGATCAACGCGCCTATGCCTAACCATGACAAGAGTTCCAATGCTTGGTGATGATACTTATGTTTTCAACATAGATGACTTGACCATCCTCCGATGATTAAGAAGAATTTGTTGCAAGCCGGTCAATCCAGATGCCCAGAGAATTGTCTGGTGCCCATCCGCACCGATGGTTGTGCTTGGTTGAGAAGACGTGTTCGCATGATGGACAACCGTGAGATACTATTTCGAAACCACCGTGCGTAAGTCGTGAAGAAATGTCTAAGTTGAAGATTGACAATGCGAACGAAACTGCACTATCTGTGGGATACCTTGGGCAGCAAGTGGAAAGTATGATTACATGGTGAAGTACACCGTCTCGATAGTTACAAGATTCCTATTGAAGATGTTAAGGCGACCGGATGGGGTGACGATTTCCCGTAAGACTATGCCGATGTTAACACAATAAGGATTTCCTCATCGATCCGTGCTAGAGTGGCACCTCTCATTATCACTTCTCCAAGACCGCCCATATTCCTCCGACAAAGCTATCCCTGGAACTATGGAGCGATGTTTACTATCATGGCGCCAAGCAAGACCTCTCGACCATTGAAGATCTTACATTGAAGCTACCATTCCCGACATTAACAACATCACGGATCAAGTAAGGTGACCCAACCGAAGGGTGTTCTCTCCGATATCCTCCAAAAGACACCGCGACTCCACCGCATTCCACTATTCAACCCATTCCTAAGCTAGAGGAAAGAACCAAGGACTCATCCCGCCACCGTATACCAAAGGAAGTTATCAAGACACCTCCAACCAAGAAATGGAGGAAATTCAAGATCATCAAGAAGAGTGATTACAATGTTGTGGAACACTGGGACAGACTGCCCAAGATATCCATGCTTGCTCGCTCTTGTGCTCGAGGCTCATGCTAATGCCTTGGTGAAGTTTCAAGAATGCTCATGTGCCGCAAGACACTACCACCGATCAATTCAAGTTTGTATTGCTAGCCTGGCTGCCAACAACGGCCTAGGCTTCTCGATGTCGATTTGACTCCGAAAGAACACAACAAAGCCTTGCACATCTCTCGAATGCAAGGGCACTACACTATCCCATGTTTTGGTGGATACCGGTTCGCCTCAATATCCTTCCAAGACCTTTTGATCGGCTTGATGTCGAAGGGTGGTTCTCGAGACCCAGGACATTATTGTGAGAGCTTTTGATGGTTCTAAGCGACAAGATTGAGAGCTCACTGTTAAAGTCGGTTCCGCACTTTCGAATCTACTTTCTTTGTCATGGACATCCGTCCATTATTCTTGCCTACTTGGACGCCTTGGATACATGGGCAAAGGTATTTCTACCTTGCATCGTAAACTCAAATACCCGTGAAAGGAAAGGTTGTCACAAGATGTGGTGAAGAAGAGTATATGGTCACCATCCGCAATTCCGCTACCTCGAGATGGAAGGTGAATTCTTCGAGACTCGTCAAGCTTTTGAAACAATCCCCGAGTCATGCATGTGACTCTCCCACCACTCCGGTTACACAAGTTCCGCCTAGGATGGCCTCACCGAAAGATGCTCTGAAGAAAGGTAGACTTGGGGACAGCTCCCGATCTTCCTTTCAAATTTGACAAGACCGGTTTAGGCTTCACCATCAAGGGTCAAGATGATACGCGAGCGTGCCGCCAACTTCCTTCCGCATCGCCGAGTGGAATCCATGCTATGAAGACGACGACAACGACTTCGACATCGGCAAGTGGATCTTCCCAACCTGCATCAAGGGCTCAAGAATTGGAAGATCAAGACGTCATACCAATCTCCTTTAGTCGAGTAATTGCTTTGTTTTGTTTTGCTTTTCGATTTCTTTATGTTTTGAACAATAAACTTTGAAAGCCTAGTGCCTTACCCGGCATCATGGCTCGCTTAGGGTTATTATCCGTCGCTTATGATTTTCATTCAATAAATTGCTGGACTTTGCATTCAATTGATTGTTTTCTTTCTTTACTTTATCACCCCTTCAAAAGCTATGTGTTTCTTACACACACCCACGTGATACACGCAGAATCACTCCGAATCTCAATTAATATGCTAGTGCTAAATATGACTTCGATAATCCGATCTACCAAGCCAAGACGAAAGTGAGGAAGATTGTGAAGTGCAGGAGAACTTGCCGATCTACAGAAGAAGAGCGAGTTACAGCCACACAAGAGCAAGTCGAGGTTGTGAATTGACGAAGATGTAAAAGAGATCAAGATAGGAGCGGTCTTGAGAAAGTGTTAAAGAAAGGTTGATTCGATGCTACGGACTACATTGAGGTTTTTTCTTGGTCATACGAAGACATGCCGGTTTGGACATTGATATTGTGGTACATCGATTGCCGACAAAGGAAGGTTTTCTCCCGAAAAGGTCTGTCGATGCGCCCGAGATGTCGAGAAAATCAAAGCCAAGTTATGAAGCGCTCAACGCTGGTTTCTAGCTGCTACTTATCCCCTGGTTGCTAATGTGGTACCCGTGCTAAGAAGGATGGTAAGGTACGAATGTGTGTGGATTACGTAGATCTAAACAAAGCGAGTCCGAAAGACGATTTCCACTTCCTCATATTGATGTTCGTGACAACACCGCCAAGATAAGGTTTTCCTTCATGGATGGTTTCTCCTACATAATCGATTAAATGGCCTCAAGACATGGAGAAGACTACTTTTGTTACACAAAAGCACTTTTCGCTACAAGGTTATGGATGAAGAACGCAGCGCCACTTATCGCTATGGTTACATTATTTCATGACATGATTCATCACGAGATAGAGGTCTACGCCGACGACATGATAGCTCGATCACGCATCAAGAAGAACATCTTGATCATTTGCGTAAACTGCTTGATGATTGAAGAAGTACAAATTGAGACTTAATCCTAACAAGTGCACCTTGGAGTTCGATCCGAAAACTCTAGGGTTTGTTGTCGGAAAAGGTATTGAGGTTGACCCCGCCAAGGTTAAAGCTATTCAGAAATGCCACCCCCGCACCGAGAAGGAAGTCGAGGTTTCGGGCCGATTAAACTACATTGCCGTATCATTGCACATCCGATCGCTACTGTGAGCCAATCTTCAAGTTACTAAAGAAAGATCAAGTAGTAAATGGAACGACGATTGCCGATCGCTTTTGACAAAATCAAGGAGTACCTATGTAATCCTCCTATCCCGATGCCGCCAAGGAAGACCTCTTATCATGTACTTAATGTTAGAGAATTCAATGGGTGTGTTGGGGCAACATGACGAGTCTGGTCGAAAAGAGCATGCAATATACTACCTTAGCAAAAGTTTACCGATCGTGAAACAAGATACTCACACCGAGAAAACTTGCAACGCTTTGGCTTGTCACGACTAAGACAAGATATGTTGACTCACACTACCTTGTTGATTTCAAGATGGATCCGATAAAATACATCTTTGAGAAACCAGAAGAATAGCAAGATGGCAAATGATCTTGACCGAATATGACATCCAAGACACTTCTAAAGCGATCAAAGGAAGTGTAGTAGCCGATCATTTGGCTCATCAAGTCAGATGACTATCAATCTATGCGCTCAATTTCCAGATGAAGATGTTTTACTAGTCACAGATTGAAGAACCTGCCGCATTAAGGACCCGAACAAGGATCCCGATGGACTATGGTCTTTGATGGAGCCTCAAACGCACTTGAAATGGCATTGGCGCCATCATTACATCCCCTACAAAGGACATACGCCTTTCACCGCCAGATTATGTTTCAGTTGCACTAACAACATGGCCGAATACGGCTGCATCATGGGTATCAAAGTCGCTATTGACTTAAGAATCAAGTTCTTGCAAGTGTATGGAGACTCACTTTAGTGATCACGATTAAGGATGGGATACGAAGCATCCGAATCTCATTCCATATCGAGCATGTTCGAGTTTGATTCCCTACTGAAGAGATCACTTTCAATCATATTCCACGAGAAGAGAATCAGTTGGCGATTAGCTACTATGTCGCCTATGTTCAAGGTCGATGGGACAACGAGGCTCCCCATCATCATTGAGAAGTTCGACGAACCAACAGATTGTTGTGAGCTTGACGCGTAAGAGAAACCTTGGTACTATGACGTGAAGAGGTATCTTGAGACTCGTGAATATCCCGCAGGGCATCTCAATGATAAGAAGTTCATGAGAAGATTCTGATCCAAATTCTTTCTCAAAGAACGACATCTTATACAAGCGCAACCACGACTTGTGCCATCTACGTGACCGTAAAACAACAATGCGATCATGGAAGAGTTACAGGCGCATTTGGTACCCACTCCAAAGGACACACCATGGCTAAGAAGATTTTGAGAACAGTTACTATTGGTCCACCATGGAAGTCGATTGTCACCGCTTACGCCGATCTTGTCACAAATGCCGATTTATGCCGATAAAGTGCACGCACCTCCAAGACTCAATGTTTTAACTTCTCCTTGGCCTTTGCAATGTGGGGCATTGACATGATCGGAGAGATTAAGCCCACCCCAATGGACATCGCTTCATCCTTGTGGCAATTGATTACTTTACCAAGTAGCAGCCTCGTATGCATCGTTACCAAGAATGTGTGGCTCGATTCATCAAACATAATCTTATCCGGTATGGCACTCCCGAAAGGATTATCACAGATAACGGTTCCAATCTCAACAACAAGATGATCACCGAACTCGCACGCAGCTCAAGATCAAGCATCACAACTCTTCTCCTTATCGGCCTAAGATGAATGCGCATGGAAGCCGCCAACAAGAACATTAAGAAAATCATACGTAAGATGTTGACTTACAAAGATTGGCATGAGATGTTACCATTTGCTCTTCATGGTTATCGCGACTTCAAAGACGAACATCAACAGGGCAACCCCTTCTCTCTTGTATACGGTATGGAAGCCGCCTTACCCATCGAGGTTCGGATACCTCAACCGAGTCCTCCAAGACGCAGAGTTAGGTGAAGACGATGGGTTCGCACTCGCCTTGACCGATTAACTTGATCGATGAGAAATGACTCGCCCATCCGCCATGGATGATTTATCGCGAATGATCAAAGCATTTAACAAGAAGGTCAAGCACCGAGTCTACCAAGTCGGTGATCTAGTAGTCAAGCATCATTCTTCCACAAGGTGATCCTGTGGGCAAATGGACTCCCACCCAGGGACCATTTGTAGTCAAGATGATTTTCCTGGAGCTATGATACTTAGCACCATGGATGGTGAAGACTTCCCACACCCGTGAACGCGACATAGTCAAAAATACTACGATAAAGAGACCCGCTAGGTCGACGCCTAGGCAAAAATAAGATCTCGCGAACCAAAAGGTTCGCAAAATAAAGGATATATACAAAACATGTACACCCGCAAGTCGAAAACCCGAAAAGGCGGGCAAGAAAGGGTATCCCAGACCGAAACCCGAAGGGCGGTCTAGGCAAAAGTTAGGATTTAAGCGCACGACTATGTCTCTTCCAGATCACCGCTTGCACTACTATCAAGATTCAAGGTTCAAATGAAGATCTCTACTCACTTTCTACCGACAAGGAGATGAGATAGTTGAAATATATGAGTACTAGCATAGTTGGAACTTAACGAGATTGTTTCGCATAGCTTTTACCTTCTTATGTACAAACTAATTGGCCACGCCACCTTTCAAATTAACGCAAACTTCTTTCTCTTTACAATAATTTGCAATAAGTCCAACGCTTGCTTTGAATGACTATACGATTTGACAATAAGAATCTAATCACAAACATACGAAAAGTGGACACAAGAGTACTTACTACGCTCCGGAATGGGACGACGACGAAAGTCACCAAAGCTGTCCCCACGAGCAAGATCCCGCAGGTGTCACCACAACACAATTTCCCCAGCAAAATGGAATCCACGAGCCGCAATCCCACTCAACTAAGTAAAGTTACATCGGCCTCCAGCAAGAACACCTCACCCCAAATAAGGTACTTATCCCTGGCATCTCTCACCCTTCTTTTTCCCCAAGATCCGCACTCGAGACTTGGTCGATAGGCATCGGAGGAAACTACATCTTCATCCCCAGCAGAGATTACAATGGGATCCCGACTCTCCCAACTCGGTCTCCCAAAGAACTATCAAATGCTCTCCAATGAGATCGCACCTGTAATCCCCAAGAGAGCCTCCTAAATTTCCTCACAGATCTACATACAAGGTCCCCAATAGATCGCCTCCATTCTCCTCGCAGGTCTATGAGATCTCCAACAACGAGTCTCAATTCTACCTTCCTCAACAATATCTAGGCCCAAGAATTGGTCGATAGTGCATCGGAGGAATCCAGATATCTTTTTCTCCTTCCAAAGGTGGTTCTCACTTACTCAATCCCAAGCCAAGTCGAAATCTTCAAACGTAACATCCGATCTTCTTCAAGATGGATATGTCTTGAAATATCACAACATTTATCATTCATACATTACTCATAAAGTCATAATTCATGCATATGTCATTCATACATTGTCATGCATCATACTTTGCATAAACTAACAAATATTCTATCAAGTTTCTCTTGTTTTCTCCAAAAGTAGCGCACTCGACGCAAACAGTCCGTGATTAAGCCCGAATCGAAACTATCCAAAGACCGCTTGGTTGTCCTCCCACGATCGTCCGTGATTAAGCCCCAATCGACGGGAAAACTATCCAAAAGACCGCCTCTGGTTATCCTCCGATAACAGGCAATGGATCAACACCCGATGCACAACAGGGAAGTGTCATACCCCAAAATTTTCCCTCCATCTACTCAAGAGATTTCATACATCCATACTCAAGGATTCCTCAAGAGTTGATCAGACAAACTCTCTCCTAGACAATCAACCCAAACTAGGGTTTGGTATCTCTCAAGCCTAGATGGATTTTCAACATCTCCAATGGTCTTCATGCCTCCTCATATGCTTCAGAGATTCTCCATGTCAAGTTTCAAGCCTCACAAATCAAGTTTCCTCAGGCAATTGCTCAGATGGTTGAAAATCGTGTATTGGACAAAAGTCAACTGTGGTCAACATACACAAAACTTCCGATTTTGGTCAACATCCTCATTTTGAAGTTACATTCATCATTTGATCAAGGGTTGATCATGATTCATCAAGAAAACTCAAGATTTGCTCAAAAGTCAAACTTTCTAAATTAGGGTTTCTAGGTGAAAAGTCAACGAACTTTGACCGATCATAACTTTCTCATACTTTCTCAAAATTTTCCCACCAAAGCTCATTTTGAAGGAAATTCAATTCTCTACAACTTCATGTCTCACAAGAATGTCCAAAAATGCTTCATTTGAGAGGTATAGCTCAAAACATTACAGTCATTTTCAAAGTCAACAAAAGTCAACTTTTGTTTTGAAGATATATTGAGCATGGTAACTCCAATTGAGATGAGACCAAAGACATTGGTTAGAGGACTCTTAGAGCTTTCCAAAAGTCCAAGAACACTCAAAATGTGGAAAATTGAGCAAGTTACACCATTCACAAGTTGGGCAATTTTGGAAGAATGCACAAAGAGAGATACTCAAAAATCAAATCTTTTGCAAATGGGCCTACTTTTTCTTCATCCTAACTTGTTCCTCATGCAATTAGGAATGTCCAAGCCCAATGCCACGAATTTTTGATTTATTTTTCTATTTAATTTGTAATTTATTTATTTAAATGCAAATTAAATCTTAAAATAAATTATAAAATCAAAATTAATTGAAGATTGATTTTATTGCTTTCTTGTGATCCAATCAACCCATAAATGCCAAGAATTTCAAATTAGATCAAATTTGGCAAGATTGGATTGAAATTGGCAAAATTTGAAAATTTGATTTCATGAGAATATCAAATTTGATTTCCATTGAATGTTGATCAATTCTTTCCAAATTCAATCCCAAATCCATCCAAAGATAAATACATGATGCATACCTATCAAGAAAGGACGAAAAATTGGCTCAAACCCTAATCCAAACTCAAAAAATCGTTCTTGAAGCAACTAGCAATCCCGCCCACCATCCACAACCAATTTTGAGCATTCCATCTTGTTCCTTGTGCCATTCGAATCGATCCAGATACTTACTTCATCAAAACCATCCAAACAAGAGATTCGAATCCGTTTGTTCATATTTTTTCAAAATCGTGTTTCATTATTCATGCATTATTAACAAGTTTTGATGTTTGTTTCATGCTTAGAACAAAGTTTGCAAGCGATCTGCGTGTTAATTGCATTTCCATGGTTTGAATCGTGATATACCATAACTAGGTTTCGTCGCTTTAGGGTTTTTCAAAATAGGAAAAATTGGACCATGAGACCATGACCAATGAACTTAACGATGCCCGAATCGAACCATGTATTTACAATGCATTTATATTACTTTGATTTTTCCATGTAGCCTTTAGCGTCAAGAAAAGCCGACGCAAGCTTTTGAAAATTCAAACGAAAGAGATGAAGTCGGCGCAGGAGGAGGCAATGGCAAAGCCACGCTGTATTCCACTTACCAATTTCCAACAAGAGCTGTGTTGGCTCAATTGGTCGTGTTGATTAGAGTTTGAGGCCAATGGCCTCGATCCCCGGCCATGACATTCTTTTTACAAGTTTGCAAATTTCATATTTTCCTATTTCTTTTATTTAATATTTTGCATCATTTTAATTCTTTTCATATTTTTATTTTGCATTAAAAATTACCAAAAACATTTTTCTTTTACATTATTTTCATAAAATCTTTATTTAATTTAATAAATTAAAAACATATTTTTGCATGCATATTTATTTTATTTATATTTTAGCATTTAAATCATTATAAATTGCATTTTAATTATTAAATCTTTTCCAAAAATCCCAAAAATTATTTTAATATATTTATCTTATTTCCAGATATATTAATTTTCTCATATTAAAATTTGCATTTTTCTAACATTTTTCTCTTGTTCAATTCATATTGCATTTCCGATTTTCTTATTCTTTCACGTGCGTTGGACGCTTTTTCTTTATTTTTCCAATAATGTAATTGCTCATGGGTTGTAATAGTTTAATCTAGGTTTTATTTTCCGCAAGTTTAAATTATGTATCCGCCCCAAAGCCATGTAATAGCGTAGGTTTATCTTTCCGCATCTTTACATTCCGCATTTTATTTCCGCACCCTATAATCGCTAGTAATTAGGCGTGTATGGCAAGATAATAATTGACATAGCTCACACTAATCTTCAAGATAAAATATCTGAATCACACTTCTTTCACACACGCACCCTTAGGGTAATTCTCTCTGCCTTACGAATTCAAATGGTCATGTCCTCGAACGTAGAGGTATTCTAGCACCGCTGTTTCAAACAAATCATCATAGTCCCTTCGATACAAAGATCATAAGACCCACGATGTCGCCTCCGAATACATGATCTTGACCTCGATTGTCGCCTACGAAAATGATGATAGTCCCTTCGAATGTGCTAGGATACTTCCTACAAGTTGCCTTTTGACCATCCGATGTCCCTTCGAATGTCCCGCTTACATCCAACGAATGGAGCTACCTACTAACTAATGGTATGGCTAGCGCTATTCTAAAGGAATGAAGTACAACAAAACGACCAATTCTGAGTGGGTAAATAAGTCTCTTAGTTGCTTGCTCTAAACAAATGCTTTTCACACCACACACTTTTTTCAAAGTTCAAATTCTTTTCAAAAAACAAAACATTTCCGAACACTTTGTATACACTCCTACATGAGTCATTACAAAGTCAAAGCGAAATGCCTTTTCAAAACATTTTTTGTCAAACACACAGAAAGCAATTTTAAAAAGTGATCTAGAGCAACTAAGAGCCGTAGATAACTACGGATGGAAAGGGTGCTAATACCTTCCTTTTCATAACCATTCTCCGAACTCGTAATCTAACGAAGGTCTTTTTCTTACTTTTACCTTCCCTTAATTGATAAAATAAAAGTCGGTGGCGACTCTTGCTATCCGCACATTTGGATACAAAATCCTACAAAGTCAGTTCACCGTGTTACGTAATCGACTACTGGGAAACACCCTAAAAGAGAGAATTGCCTTAGGATTTCTAGATCACCTTTATTGCTTTTTGTTTGACTTGTATGCTTTATCCTTAAGGGTTGCTTGGGTATTATATTGTTGGGGATCCTACACCGATCCGGTTTACTTTTAGGTAAGTGGCATTAGATCATCGCGACCGCTAGACGATAACTACACGGTCAACATGATGGCTACGTTAGCGTGACACTTTGGTTGTCCCGATACTCTTCATTCCCAAGTTGAAGATAGTATTTGGCTTCGTGGTGTCATCAAGCGCTAACTAAACTTTTAGAACCTTAATTGACCCATCTTGGCCATTAGAAGGTAGTGAGATGGCGGCTTTGGTGTAGACCGAGGTTGGTTGATACTGATGCTACGCTCATCGAGATCTTTGGGACATTTTCGATCGACCACTTGGCCGTCAGATTGAAATAAGCGCCACGAGAAAGATCGATGATGAGATTCCTAGAACCCGTTACTATTATAGGACAGATGAACCAACTCAAACTTTTGGTAGGGTAATCACCTATACCTCATGCAAGCCTTAACCCTAGGCTCATTGTGTGAATTGTTTGTGTGTGCTAAACATGACATCATGACATCATTCGCATTGCATATCATTTCTAACTATTTCAAGGACCTAGGATTTATCTTTGCCTGCTTTGTAGGATTATGGCTTCTAGAAAGACTATCCGAATCAACTTCATGGGTATCCTTCTCAACTCAAAGAATTGGTTTCGTAAATTCCGACCATGCTCGGCTCATCAAAAGACATGGTTATCTACTTGACTTGGTTATCTCCGGTTTTGAAGAAGATATGATGCATGTCCTATTCCAGTTCTTTGATCCGAAACACCATTGCTTTACATTTCCAGATTATCAGTTGGTTCCTACCTTAGAAGAGTTCTCTAAGCTACTGGGATACCTATTCTTGACCAAATGCCATTCACGGTTTAGAAAAGGTTCCTAAGTACGAAGACATTGCATCGCTTTACATCTTAAGCGCTCGATATCGAAGCCAATTGGGAAACTAGAAGTGGAGTTAAGGGTTTACTTTTCAAGTTCTTAATCAAGAAAGCCCGAGAATTCCTCAAAGTTATGAGTTTCCATGCATTTGAAAACATTGTGGCCTTGCTAATTTATGGTTTGGTTCTATTTCCTAACTCGGATCAATTCATAGATATCAATGCCATCAAGTTGTTTCTTACCCGCAATCCAGTGCCTACTTTACTTGGAGACATCCTACATTCTCTCCACACTGCATACTAAGCGACAAGGAACTCTCATGTGTTGCATACCGTTACTTTCAAGGTGGTTTATTTCGCACCTTCCTCCATCAGTTTTGAAGAATGAACAAAGGTTGAGATGGTCTCAAAGATGAATGTCACTCTCTCATTCAGATATCCGTTGGATTCTTTTCTCTCAAAAGGACTTCACATTCATTGAGCGTTGTGGAGAGTTCCCTAATGTACCGCTACTTGGTATAAGGGAGGTATTACTTACAACCCTTCTTTAGCTCTACGCCGCTTGGTTTTGCTCAAGAGATGGTCCACATGATATGCTTCTCCAAGATGTTGTGTTCGACTACAATCACGATCTCCGCATTACCGAAGGTTTATACACGCTGGGGCATGGTAAAGAAGACCGATACCAAGACTTTGGGGCACCGAACTCCATTCCTTGGGAACCTTACCTCAAATGGGTGCGAGCTCGAGCTCAAAACCTCATGATGCCATTCACTGCTTTACCAAGAATTATGGAACCTGTATAGGTGACGACCTATAATCGTTCTCCATCCCGACATGCCTACCGATTTTGAAGACTGAAGAGATCCCGGATTCAATTCAAGGAAGAGAGGGATACCTTTGAAGCTCATGTTATGCAAGCGAGAAGAAAGTGTTAGAGTTGACAAAGCTACTTCACGAGGAGCGAAACATCAATGCCTACATCGGCACCAAGAGGAAGCGCCCGTGGGAGACTTAGAGCTTTAGGATTTTATGTTTTCTTTTATTGTTTTGAACTATCTCTTGTACTTAAAAAGAAAAGAATAATGAGAAGTACTAATAAATGTTTGTTCATTGCTTGTTTAACAAATTTAAATCTCTTAGGTCCTTGAAAACATTGCATTGCATTCGCATAAACATTGATAGCATAGCATAACATTGCATCACATGTACATTGAGATTGGTTTTCATTTGCTCGCTATTTATTTTAGCGTAAATGGCTCTTGAACAGATCACAAAGATCTCCTGCTCGTAATGCGGGCCAAGCAGATGTTCACCAACTTGGTCCAAGGCCAAGAAGATTTGAAGAAGCTCATCAACAAGAAGAAGAAGGTTGTTGGTCTCCTCAACATGGGTAGACGCTTCAAAGGGGTCCTAAGGTGGTCACCGATTGAGCTCTCTCAAGGAAGTGTCCATACCGAGGGAAGTACCAAGGGTGATGAAGGTGAGCAGCGTGAGCCAAAGAAAGGAGGAGAGGACCACTCTGATTATAGCCAACACTCTGATGAAGATGACAAGTACAAACAACTTGAAGACCGTCTGAATGCTGTGGAAAACTTGAAAATGTCCGGGCTGAATTTTGATGATCTAAGTCTTGTTCCTGGTGTTGTGATTCCTCCCAAATTCAAAGTTCCTACTTTTGCCAAGTATGATGGCATGTCTTGTCCTAAGCTTCATCTGAAGTCCTATGTCCGTAAGATCAATCCCCACACCGATGATGTAAAGTCAGGATGCACTATTTTCAAGAGAGTTTGTCCTAACCCGCTGGAATGGTATTATCACCAGAGAATGACCGTATCCGCACTTGGAGTGATTTGATCGATGCTTTCTATAGACAATATGAGTACAATGTTGAATTGACACCCACTCGCATGCAACTACAAAGCATGTCTATGGGTCGTGATGAGAAGTTCAAGGAGTATGCTCAAATGGAGAGATCTAGCAGAGTTCAACCACCCTTGTCCAATAGGAGTTGGTTGATATGTTTATGGGAACACCGACAGCCCATTCTTCAATCATCCGATTGGAAATTCTTCATCCGGATTCACCGAGTGATATTGACAAAGCAGCGATCAAGTCGGTATCAAGAGGGAAGATTCTGTAGAGACATCTTCAAATGCCGCAAAGAGATCTTTTGGTGGTAAGAAAGAAGCTAATGCTGTATGGTCGAAAAGCCGAGCCAAGACCGACCGTGCTCAATCTGGGGCGTGATCTCCAATCCTACATCAAGACAACCTCAATGAGACAACGTATGAGCGTAACGCGCCACGAAGACAATACGAAGATCAACATGCCATTGTCGCAAGCCTTGCAACACATGTTGAAAGCAGAGTCGATAACCTTGAGGGATCCTCCTCGAATGTCAACACTTCCTCTCCGGTACAATCCTAATGCTAAGTGTGCTTACCATTCCAATAGCCCGTGGCACGACATCGACAATTGTTGGGCTCAAGAACAAGATTCAAGATATGATTGAAGCTAAGCATTGAGTTTGATCCTCCCCTGAGACCGAATGTGATCAACGCGCCTATGCCTAATCATGACAAGAGTTCCAATGTTGTTGACGATACTTATGTTTTCAACATAGATGACTTGACCATTCCTCCGATGATCTAAGAAGAATTTGTTGCAAGGTGTCAATCCAGATGCCCAGAGAATTGTCGTTGGTGCCCATCCGCACCGATGGTTGTGCTTGGTTGAGAAGACGTGTTCGCATGATGGATAACCGTGAGATACTATTTCGAAACCACCGTGCGTGTCGTGTGAAGAAATGTCTAAGTTGAAGATTGACAATGCGAACGAAACTGCACCATCTGTGGGATACCTGGGGCAGCCAAGTGGAAAGTATGATTACATGGTGAAGTACACTGCTCCCGAGAGTTACAAGATTCCTATTGAAGATGTTAAGGCGACCGGATGGGGTGACGATTTCCGTAAGACTATGCCGATGTTAACACAATAAGAATTTCCTCTCACGATCCTCGTGCCTAGAGTGGCACCTCTCATCATTACTTCTCCAAGACCAGCCCATATTCCTCCGACAAGGCTATCCCTTGGAACTATGGAGTCGATGTTTACTATCATGGCGCCAAGCAAGACCCTCGACCATTGAAGATCTTATCAAGTTTCTATTCCCGACATCGACAACATCACCGATCAAGGTGACCAACCGAAGGGTATTCTCTCCAGATCTCTCCTCCAAAGACATCGCGACTCCAACCGCATTCTAGCTATTCAACCAATATCCCCAGCTAGGGAAAGAATCTGGCTCATCCCGCTCAACCGTAGTACCAAAGGAAGTTGTCAAGACACCTCCAAACAAGAAATGGAGGAAATTCAAGATTATCAAGAAGAGTGACTACAATGTTGTGGAACAATTGGGACAGACTCATCCAAGATATCCATGCTCGCTTTGCTTGTGTTCGAGGCTCATGCTAATGCCTTGGTGAAGTTTCAAAAATGCTCATGTGCCGCAAGACACTACCACCGACCGCTCAAGTTTGTATTAGCCCTGGCTGCCAACAACGGCCTAGGCTTCTCGATGTCGATTTAACTCCTTCCGAAAGAAACATAACAAAGCCTTGCACATCTCTGTTGAATGCAAGGGCACTACATTGTCTCATGTCTTGGTTGACACCGCTCGCTCAATATCCTACCAAGATCGCTTTTGATCGACTTGATGTCGAGGGTTGGTTCGAGACCCTGACATTATTGTGAGAGCTTTTGATGGTTCTAAGCAAAGGCTTGAGAGCTCACTGCCTATTAAAGTCGGTTCCCGACTTTTGACTCTACTTTCTTTGTCATGGACATCCGTCCAGCTTACTCTTGCCTACTTGGACGCCCTGGATACATGGGCGCTACCTCTACCTTACATTAGAAACAAGTACCCGTGAAAGGGAAGGTTGTCACAGATGGTGAAGAAGAGTATATGGTCACCATCTACATCATTCCGCTATCTCGAGATGGAGGGTGAATTCTTCGAGACTCCTCAAGCTTTTGAAACAATCCCGAGTCATGCCTGACTCTCCCGCCACTCCCGGTTGCTCAAGCTCCGCCTAGGATGGCCTCATTGAAAGATGCTCAAGCCGCTGAAGGTAGTACTATTTGGGGTCACTCCCGATCTTCCTTTCAAATTTGACAAGACCGGTTTAGGCTTCACCATCAAGGGTCAAGATGATACGCGAACGTGCGACCAACTTCCTTTCCGACGCCCGAGTGGAATCCATGCTATAGAAGACACGACAACGGCTTCGACATCGCAAGTGGATCTTCCCAACTCCGGATAAAGGACTCAAGAATTGGAAGATCAAGACGCCATACCAATCTCCTTTAGCCGTGAGTAATTGCTCTTGTTTTGTTTTGCTTTTCGATTTCTTTATGTTTTGAACAATAAACTTTGAAAGCCTAGTGCCTTGCCCGGCATCATGGCTCGCTTAGGGTTATTATCTGTCGCTTATGATTTTCATTCAATAAATTCTGGACTTTTGCATTCAATTGTTTGTTTTCTTTCTTTACTTTATCACCCCTTCAAAAAGCTATGTGTTCTTACACACACCCACGTGATACACGCGTAATCACTCCGAATCTCGTTAATAACAATGCTATGCTAGTGCTAAATATGACTTCGATAATCCGATCTACCAAGTCAAGACGAAAGTGAGGAAGATTGTGAAGTGCCGGAGAACTTGCCGATCACTGCACAAGAAGAAGCGTTATACAACCACACGAAGAGCAAGTCGAGGTTGTGAATTGGGTACTAGCGAAGACAGTAAAAGAGATCAAGATAGGAGCGGTCTTGAGAACAAAGGTCAAAGAGATTGGTTCAGATGCTACGAGACTATATTGAGGTTTTTGCTTGGTCATACGAAGACATGCCGGTTTAGACATTGATATTGTGGTACATCGATTGCCAAAAGGAAGGTTTTCTCCCTGAAATGAAGGTCTGTCGATGCGCCCCGAGATGTCGAGAAAATCAAAGTCAGGTTGAAGCGCTCAATGCGGTTTCTTAGTTACTTTTATCCACAAAGGTTGCAAATGTGGTACCCGCAAGAAGGATGGCAAAGTACGAATGTGTGTGGATTACGAGATTTGAACAAAGCGAGTCCGAAAGATGATTTCCACTTCCTCATATTGATGTTCGTTGACAACACCCAAGATAAGGTTTTCTCCTTCATGGATGGTTTCTCCGATTACAATCGATCAAAATGGCTCCAAGACATGGAGAAGACTACTTTTGTTACACATGGGGCACTTTCGCTACAAGGTTATGCCGCTCGATCGAAGAACGCAGCGCCACTTATCGTGCTATGGTGACATTATTTCATGACATGATTCATCACGAGATAGAGGTCTACGCCGACGACATGATAGCTCGATCACGATCAAGAAGAACATCTTGATCATTTGCGTAAACTATTTGATGATTGAAGAAGTACAGTCGAGACTTAATCCTAACAAGTGCATCTTTGGAGTCGATCCGAAAACTCCTAGGGTTTGTAGTCGTGGAAAAGGTATTGAGGTTGACCCGCCAAGGTTAAAGCTATTCAAGAGATGCCTCCCCGCACCGAGAAGGAAGTCGAGGTTTCGGCCGATTAAACTACATTGCCGATTCATTGCACACCTAATCGCTACTTGTGAGCCAATCTTCAAGTTACTTAAGAAAGATCAAGTAGTGGAATGGAACGACGATTGCCGATCGCTTTTGACAAAATCAAGGAGTACCTACAGTAATCCTCCTATCTCGATGCCGCCTCAAGGAAGACCTCTTATCATGTACTTGATGTTAGAGAACTCAATGGGTGTGTGTTGGGGCAACATGACGAGTCTGGTCGAAAAGAGCATGCAATATACTACCTTAGCAAAAGTTTACCGATCGTGAAACAAGATACTCACACCGAGAAAACTTGCAACGCTTTTGTCACGGCTAAGACAAGATATGTTGACTCACACTACCTTGTTGATTTCCAAGATGGATCCGATAAAATACATCTTTGAGAAACCAGCTCTCCTGAAGAATAGCAAGATGGCAAATGATCTTGACCGAATATGACATCCAAGACACTTCTCGTAAAGCGATCAAAGGAAGTGTAGTAGCCGATCATTTGGCTCATCGTCGTAGATGACTATCGCCTATGCAGCTCAATTTCCAGATGAAGATGTTTTACTAGTTACAGATTAGAAGAACCAGCCCGCATTTAAGGACCCGAACAAGGATCCCGATGGACTATGGTCTTTGATGGAGCCTCAAACGCACTTGGCAATGGCATTGGCGCCATCATTACATCCCCTACAAAGGACACACGCCTTTCACCGCCAGATTATGTTTCAGCACAACAACATGGCCGAGCACGGCGTGCATCATGGGTCTTAAAGTCGCTATTGACTTAAGAATCAAGTTCTTACAAGTGTATGGAGACTCACTTTAGTGATCACCGATAAAGGCGAGTGGGATACGAAGCATCCGAATCTCATTTCAGATCGAGAGCATGTTCGAGTTTGATTCTATCAAGAGATTACTTTCAATCATATTCCACGAGAAGAGAATCATTGACGTTAGCTACTATGTCATCTATGTTCAAGGTTAGATGGGACAACGAGGCTCCCATATCATCATTGAGAAGTTTGACGAACCAAAGATATTGTTGTGAGCTTGATACGTAAGAGAAACCTTGGTACTACGATGTGAAGAGGTATCTTGAGACTCAGAATATCCGCAGGGCATCTCATAATGATAAGAAGTTCATGAGAGATTCGCCCAAATTCTTTCTCAAGAACGGCATCTTATACAAACGCAACCACGACTTGTGCTTACTCACTGAGACCGTAAAACAAAGAATGCGTATCATGGAAGAGTTACACGAACATTTGGTACCCACTCCGGACACACCATGGTTAAGAAGATTTTGAGAACAGTTACTATTGGTCCACCATGGAAGTCGATTGTCACCGCTTATGCTCGATCTTGTCACAAGCGATTTATGCCGACAAAGTACACGCACCTCCAAGACTCAATGTTTTAACTTCTCCGTGGCCTTTGCAATGTGGGCATTGACATGATCGGAGAAATCAAGCCCACTTCCAATGGACATCGCTTCATCCTTGTGGCAATCGATTACTTTACCAAGGGGTAGACTGCTCAGATCTGTTACCAAGAATGTTGTGGCTCGATTCATCAAGCATAATCTTATCCGCGGTATGGCACCCCGAAAGGATTATCACGATAATGGCTCTAATCTCAACAACAAGATGATCACCGAACTCGCACGCAGCTCAAGATCAAGCATCACAATTCTTCTCCATACGGCCTAAGATGAATGGTGGAAGCCGCCAATAAGAACATTAAGAAGATTATACGTAAGATGACTGACTTACAAAGATTGGCATGAGATGTTACCATTTGCTCTTCATGGTTATCGCACTACAACACGAACATCAACAGGGCAACCCTTCTCTCTCAGATACGGTATGGAAGCCGCCTTACCCATCGAGGTTCGATACCCTCAACCGTAGTCCTCCAGAGGCGAGTTAGGCGAAGATGATTGGGTCCAGATCGCCTTGATTAACTTGATCGATGAGAACGATCGGCCCATCCGCCATGGATGATTTATCGTGCGAATGATCGAGCATTTAACAAGAAGGTCAAGCACCGAGTCTACCAAGTCGGTGATCTAGTAGTCAAGCGCATCATTCTTCCACAAGGTGATCCTGGGGCAAATGGACTCCCACCATGAGGGACCGTTTGTAGTCAAGACAGATTTTCCGGAGCTATGATACTTAGCACCATGGATGGTGAAGACTTCCCACACCGTGAACGCAGACATAGTCAAAAATACTACGATAAAAGACCCGCTAGGTCGATTAACCTAGGCAAAAATAAGCATCCTGGCGAACCAAAAGGTTCGAGCAAAAGTTAAGGATATATACAAAACATGTACACCCGCAAGTCGAAAACCCGAAAAGGCGGCTTGGGCAAAAAGGGTATCCCAGACAAAACCCGAAAGGGCGGTCTAGGCAAAAGTTAGGATTTAAGCGCACGACCATGTCTCTTCCAGATCACCCGCCTGCACTACTATCAAGATTCAAGATTCAAATGGCGAAGATCGTCTACTCACTCCGACGAGGAGATGAGATAGTTGAAATATATGAGTACTAGCATAGTTGGACTTAACGAGATTGTTTCGCATAGCTTTTACTTTTCTTGTGTACAAACTACTTGGCCATACGCCACCTTTCAAATAAACGCAAATTTCTTCTCTTTACAATTTTTGTTGTTGTTGTCGTTAAGTCCAACGTTTGCTTTGAATGACTATACGCATTTGACAATAAGAACCTAATCACAAGCATGCGAAAAGTAAACATACGAAAGTACTTACTACAGGCTCTAGGAATTGGGACGACGACGAAAGTCACCAAAGCATTCCCCCCACAGAGCATGATCCCTGGAAAGGTGTCACTCACAACACAATTTCCCCGGCAGAGCAAAAGGGAGTCCACGAGCAGCAATTCCACTCGACTAAGTAATGTTACATCAGTCTCCCAGCAGTAGCACCTCATCCCCAGTCAAGGTGTTCATCCCCAGCGGATATTGCTCAATCCTCCTCTTCTCCCCGGCAGCAGTATCCAGACCCAAAACTTGGTCAGATAGTGCATCGGAGGAACCTACACCTTTCATCCCCCAGCCAGAGATTACAACGGACTCCAGACTCTTCTAGCCCGGTCTCTCAGCAACCATCAAATGCTCTCAAGCGAGATCTACACTCGGAATCCCCAGTAGAGCGTCTCCTAAATTTCCTCAGCAGGATCTACATACAAGGTCCCTAACAGATCGCCTTCCAAATTCTCCTCAACAGTGTCTAGGCCCAAGACTTGGTCAGATAGTGCATCGGAGGAATCCAGGATATCTTTCTTCTCCTTCGAAAGCGGGGTTTCCACCTACACAATTTCCCGTGCGGAGTCGAATCCTCAAATGTAACATCCATCTTCTTCAAGATGGATATGTTTTGAAATATCACAACATCTATCATTCATACATTATTCAGGAAGTCATAATTCATGCATATGTCATTCATATACACTGTCATGCATCATACCTTGCATAAAGCTAACGAATATTCTATCAAAGTTTCTCTTGTTTTCTCCAAAACAGTGAAAGTCACGACGCAAACAGTCCAGATTAAGCCCCGAACCGACGGAAAACTATCTAAAGACCGCCTTGGTTGTCCTCCCCGACGATGTCCAGATTAAGCCCCGAACCGACGGAAAACTATCCGAAGACCACCTCCGTTATCCTCCGATAATGTGCAATGGATCAACACCGATGCACAACAGGAAGCTATCCACATTTTTGCCAACTACAATCTCCTCGAGTAATCGGCACGAAGATTTATTCGACCTCTTCCTATTATCAACAAGAACTACGTAGTCTACAGACGATTCATTGCCTCGATGGCATCTTAAGCCCATCTCCGACTACTTGTCAACATTTCTTCACTTTCGTAATGCCGCATATATGGTTAAAAATCAATACAAACCAATAACTTCATTCAAAGTGAACACGAAGTCTAACGTACGACTCCTTCGGATGGCATCTTAAGCCCATCTCCTCTCCTTCCAAACATCTACGTAGTCTAACGACGACTCACTCCCCAAAGATCGCCCTTTCCGATGGCATCTTAAGCCCATCTCCGCTCTCCTATTAACAACCTCGAGTCTAGCGCACGACTGCTCCCCAATAAATCTCCAACTTCTCCAAATGGCATCTGTAAGCCCATTCCCGCATCATCCACCAACGACGAGTGCAAATTTTCAAGTGTACTCGAGTGTTCAATCATCTTCTACCTTCAGGTCACGAAAGACAAGCATGTCAATCTAACCTTCCAAGACAAGAAGATTGAACAGGGCAGTGTCATACCCCAAAATTTGCCCTCCATCTACTCAAGAGATTTCATACATCCATACTCAAGGATTCCTCAAGAGTCGATCGACAAACTCTCTCCTAGACAATCAACCCAAACTAGGGTTTGGTATCTCTCAAGTCAAGATGGATTTTCAACATCTCCAATGGTCTTCATGCCTCCTCATATGCTTCAAAGATTCTCCATGTCAAGTTTCAAGCCTCACAATCAAGTTTCCTCGCAATTGCTCGATGGTCGAAAATCGTGTATTGGACAAAAGTCAATCGTGGTCAACATACAACAAAACTTCGATTTTTGGTCAACATCCTCATTTTGAAGTTACATTCATCATTTGATCAAGGGTTGATCATGATTCATCAAGAAAACTCAAGATTTGCTCAAAAGTCAAACTTTCTAAATTAGGGTTTCTAGGTGAAAAGTCAATCAACTTTGACCGATCATAACTTTCTCATACTTTCTCGTAAATTTTCCCACCAAAGCTCATTTTGAAGGAAATTCAATTCTCTACAACTTCATGTCTCACAAGAATGTCCAAAAATGCTTCATTTGAGAGGTATAGCTCAAAACATTAGTGTCATTTTCAAAGTCAACAAAAGTCAACTTTTGTTTTGAAGATATATTGAGCATGGTAACTCCAAATGAGATGAGACCAAAGACATTGGTTAGAGGACTCTTAGAGCTTTCCAAAAAGTCCAAGAACACTCAAAAATGTGGAAAATTGAGCAAGTTACACCATTCACAAGTTGGACAATTTTGGAAGAATGCACAAAGAGAGATACTTCAAAAAATCAAATCTTTTGCAAATGGGCCTACTTTTTCTTCATCCTAACTTGTTCCTCATGCAATTAGGAATGTCCAAGCCCAATGCCACGAATTTTTGATTTATTTTTCTATTTAATTTGTAATTTATTTATTTAAATGCAAATTAAATCTTAAAATAAATTATAAAATCAAAATTAATTGGAAGATTGATTTTTATTGCTTTCTTGTGATCCAATCAACCCATAAATGCCAGCAATTTCGAAATTAGATCAAATTTGGCAAGATTGGATTGGAATTGGGCAAAATTTGAAAATTTGATTTCATGAGAATATCAAATTTGATTTCCATTGAATGTTGATCAATTCTTTCCAAATTCAATCCCAAATCCATCCAGTATAAATACATGATGCATACCTATCAAGAAAGGACGAAAAAATTGGCTCAGAAACCCTAATCCAAACTCAAAGAAATCGTGTTCTTGAAGCAACTAGCAATCCCAGTTCCAGCCATCCACAACCAATTTTGAGCATTCCATCTTGTTCCTTGTGCCATTCAGAATCGATCCAGATACTTACTTCATCAAAAACCATCCAGAAACAAGAGATTCGAATCCGGTTTGTTCATATTTTTTTCAAAATCGTGTTTCATTATTCATGCATTATTAACAAGTTTTGATGTTTGTTTCATGCTTAGAACAAAGTTTGCAAGCGATCTGGGCAGGTTAATTGCATTTCCATGGTTTGAATCGTGATATACCATAACTAGGGTTTCCTGTGCCGTTTTAGGGTTTCACAAAATAGGAAAAATTGGACCATGAGACCATGACCAATGAACTCGGAACGATGCCTGGAATCGAACCATGTATTTACAATGCATTTATATTACTTGTGCTTGATTTTCCATGTAGCCAGGGCCTTTAGCGTCGAAGAAAAGCCGACGCAAGCTTTTGAAAATTCAAAACAAAAGAGATGAAGTCTGGCGCGAAGGAGGAGGCAATGGCAAAGCCACGCGTGTATTCCACTTACTCCAATTTCCAAACAGTAGCGCGTGTTGGCTCAATTGGTCAACGTGTTGATTTTCAGAGTTTGAGGCCAATGACTCCAGTTCGATCCCTGGCCATGACATTCTTTTTACAAGTTTGCAAATTTCATATTTTCCTATTTCTTTTTATTTAATATTTTTGCATCATTTTAATTCTTTTCATATTTTTTTATTTTGCATTAAAAATTACCAAAAACATTTTTTCTTTTTACATTATTTTCATAAAAATCTTTATTTAATTTAATAAATTAAAAAACATATTTTTGCATGCATATTTATTTTTATCTATATTTTAGCATTTAAATCATTATAAATTGCATTTTAATTATTAAATCTTTTCCAAAAAAATCCCAAAAAATTATTTTAATATATTTATCATATTTCCAGCATATATTAATTTTCTCATATTAAAATTTGCATTTTTCTAACATTTTTTCTCTTGTTCAATTCATATTGCATTTCCCGATTTTCTTATTCTTTCACAGGTCGCACCGGTTCGGACGTTTTTCTTTTATTTTTCCAATAATGTAATTGCTCATGGGTTGTAATAGTTTAATCTAGGTTTTTATTTTCCGCAAGTTTAAATTATGTATCTGCCCCAAAGCCATGTAATAGCGTAGGTTTATCTTTCCGCATCTTTACATTCTGCATTTTAATTTCCGCACCCTATAAGCTGTTAGTAACTAGGCGTGTATGGCAAGATAATAATTGGACATAGCTCACACTAATCTTCAAGATAAAATATCTGAATCTGACACACTTCTTTCACACATGCACCCTTAGGTAATTCTCTCGCCTTCGAATACAAATGGTCATGTCCTCGAACGTAGAGGTATTCTAGCACCGTTGCCTTCAAACAAATCATCATAGTCCCTTCGATACAAAGATCATAAGACCCACGATGTCGCCTCCGAATACATGATCTTGACCTCGATTGTCGCCCACGAAAATGATGATAGTCCCTTCGAATGTGCTAGGATACTTCCTACAAGTTGCCTTCTATGACCATCCGATGTCCCTTCGAATGTCCCGCTTACATCCAACGAATGGAGCTACCTACTAACTAATGGTATGGCTAGCGCTATTCTAAAGGAATGAAGAAGTACAACAAAACGACCAATTCTGAGTGGGTAAATAAGTCTCTTAGTTGCTTGCTCTAAACAAATGCTTTTCACACCACACACTTTTTTTTCAAAGTTCAAATTCTTTTCAAAACAACAAAAACATTTCCGAACACTTTGTATACACTCCTACATGAGTCATTACAAAGTCAAAGCGAAATGCCTTTTCAAAACATTTTGTCAAACACACGTAAAGCAATTTTAAAAGTGATCTAGAGCAACTAAGAGCCGTAGATAACTACGGATGGAAAGGGTGCTAATACCTTCCTTTTCATAACCATTCTCCGAACTCGTAATCTAACAAAGGTCTTTTTCGTTACTTTTACCTTCCCTTAATTGGATAAAAATAAAAGTCGGTGGCGACTTGCTATCCGCACATTTGGATACCAAAATCCTACAAAGTCGTTCACCGTGTTACGAAGCTATCCACATTCTTGCCAACTACTATTCCCCGTAGTAATCAAGACGAAGATTTATTCTAATCCCTTATTATCAACAATGACGCAGAGTCTAGCGATTTACTTTTTGGATGGCATCTTAAGCCCATCTCCGACTATTTGTCAATGCTTCACTTTCTAACGCCGCATATATGGTTAAAAATCAATACAAACCAATAACTTCATTCAAAATGAACACGAAGTCTAACGCACGACTCCTCGGATGGCATCTTAAGCCCATCTCTCCTTGCCAGAACGCCTACAAAGCCTAGCGACGACCTCACTTTCCAGAAATCCTCCGATATCGAGTCGGCACGACTCACTCCCCACTTCTCCAAATGGCATCCGTAAGCCCATTCCCGCATCATCACCAATCGGTGAAAAATTGGTGTACTGAGTGTTCAATCATCTTCTACCTCCGGTCACAAAAGACAAGCGTGTCAATCTAACCTCCAAGACAAGAAGATTGAACAGGGCAGTCATACCCCAAAATTTGCCCTCCATCTACTCAAGAACTTTCATACATCCCTACTCAAGGATTCCTCAAGAGTTGATCAGACAAACTCTCTCTTAGACAATCAACCCAAACTAGGGCTTGGTATCTCTCAAGTCAAGATGAATTTCCAACATCTCCAATAGTCTTCATGCCTCCTCAAATGCTTCAAAGATTCTCCATGTCAAGTTTCAAGCCTCACAAGTCAAGTTTCCTCATAATTGCTCGATGGTTGAAAATCAACAGATTGGACAAAAAGTCAATGTGGTCAACATACAACAAACTTCATAATTTTTGGTCAACATCCTCATTTTGAAGTTACATTCATCATTTGATCAAGGGTTGATCATGATTCATCAAGAAAACTCAAGATTTGCTCAAAAGTCAAACTTTCTAAATTAGGGTTTCTAGGTGAAAAGTCAATGTAACTTTGATCGATCATAACTTTCTCATACTGTCTCGGAAATTTTTTCACCACCTCTTGTTTTGAAGGAAATTCAATTCTATACAACTTCATGTCTCACAAGAATGTCCAAAAAATGCTTCATTTGAGAGGTATAGCTCAAAACATTACAGGTCATTTTCAAAGTCAACAAAAGTCAACTTTTTGTTTTGAAGATATATTGAGCATGGTAACTCCAATTGAGATGAGACCAAAAGGGTTGGTTAGAGGACTCTTAGATCTTTCCAAAAAGTCCAAGAACACTCAAAAATGTGGAAAATTGAGCAAGATACACTATTCAGAAGTTGGGCAATTTTGGACAATTGCACAAAAGGACATTTTGGTCAAAATGCAAAATTTTCCAAATGGGCCTATAATCTTTTGATCCAAACCTGTTCATGACATGATTTTTGACCCATAAATGTTTGGCATTGGTAATTTTCTATTTTTATGATTTATATTTGAATTTTATAACATTTAATTCAAAAATAAATTATATAAAATATGAAAATTAAGTATTTTTTCCAAAAGGGCTGATTTTATATCTTCCTTAATGTCCAAGAAAGCCCAAGATACTTGCCAAATTCGTGCATGATCAAGCATTGAAGAGGAAATCAAATTTCCTTCAAGAAAATTGATTTTTATTTGAAAAAAAATTGAATGCACCAAATCATATCTTTTTTCACTCTTTTTTCTTTCCAAACCTCTTCTATAAATACCAAGCAATGCAGCCAACAATGGGAACGAAACCCTAACCCTTAAAACCACCCAAACTCTTGCAAATTTTTTCAAGAATTGGAGAAATTCGAATTTCAAAAACCAGCCAGATTCAAGGTGTTGTGATCATTCAATCGTGCTCAGGAGGTTCCCAGCAAGCCAAAGCATCACTCACTTAAGCCCAGAGCTGCCCAGATCGCGTTATCCAGCTCTCACCGGTTTGGAATCTTCTCAATTTTGATTTCGATATTTCATGCATTGTTAATGTTTTTGTTATGTTTATTTGAATTAAGGATGATGATTATGACACATTAGAACCATTACATGCAAGCTTTAACGTCCGGAATGCCAGTTGCCATTGTTAGGGCATTTTGAACTGTCTTCATCGAACCGGCTTGTACAAGCCGTTTCAGCCAAAAATAACACCACCATCGTGTTCGCCATGGTCGATTTAGGGGGGTAGGGTATCCCTTTGCTTTTTATTTTTGCTATTTTTGCAGGTTGAAGTTTTGATCGATCGGAGAAGACGACCGGAGCTAGGGCTCCGGCGTCGTTGACCTGAGTAGACTCCGGCGTGGCTTGCGTGGCGCGAGGAAGCATCCTGATTCGTTCTCTCATCCAACGAGGACCCCACCATGCTGATCGTGCATTGACCTCTCCAGATGGCGACGCGTGTTGCTCATCATCCCACGTTTCTGATCCATGACACGCTTGCACATGTGGCGTAGTGGTAAAGGCAGTCCCTGTTCATAGATACCCCTCCTGGTCATGGGTTCGATCCTCACTAGCACCAGTTTTGCTATTTCCTTTTCCAAACTCAGTATTTCTCATATTTTTCATATTTTAATATTTTTTGCATTTATTCTAATTCTTTTCATATTTTTATTTATACATTAAAAAATCATCAAAAATTATTTTCTTTTTGCATTTATTTTCAGAAAATCTTTATTTAATTTATAAAATTAAAAAACATATTTTTGCATGCATATTTATTTTTATTTGTAATTTTGCATTTAAATCATTGTAAATTCATTTTAAATTGTTAAATTGCATCTAAAAATCCCAAAAAAATTATCTTAGTATATTTACATTATTTCCAGCATGTCATATTTTTTCCAATTTAAAATTTGCATTTTTCCTAACATTTTCTCTTATTTCGATTTCATCATATTTTCCGATTTCTCATTCTTTCACAGGTGGTTCCAATTCGGACGTTTCTTTACTATTTTCATTTTACTTTCCAATAATGTAACTGTATATGGGATGTAATAGTTTAATTTAGGATTTTATTTTCTGCATTTTAAATTATGTATCTGCCCCAAAGCCTTGTAATAGCGTAGGACATTTACCTTTCCGCACTTTACATTCTGCATTTTAATTTCCGCACCCTATAAACTGCTAGTAACTAGGCGTGTATGGCAAGACTAAAATTGAACATAGCCCACTAATTTGCAAGATAAAATATCTGAAATCAACACACCTCTCTCACACCGCACCCCTTAGGGTAATTCTCTCTCGTTGCTTTTACGAATTAAAATGGTCATGTCCCTCGAACGTAGAGGTATTCTAGCACCGTTGCCTTCCAAACAAATCATCATAGTCCCTTCGATACAAAGATCATAAGACCCACGATGTCGCTTCCGAATACATGATCTTGACCCTCGATTGTCGCCTATGAAAAATGATGATAGTCCCTTCGAATGTGCTAGGATACTTCCTACAAGTTGCTTTCTATGACCATCCGATGTCCCTTCGAACGTCCCGCTTACATCCTACGAATGGAGCTACCTACTAACTAATGGTACGGCTAGCGCTATTCTAAAGGAACGTAGAAGTACGAAAACGACCAAATTCTGAGTGGGTAATAAGTCTCCTAGTTGCTCGCTCTACCAAATGCTTTTCACACCACACACTCTTTTTCAAAATTCAAATTCTTTTTCAAAACAAAACATTTCCGAACACTTTGTATACACTCCTACATGAGTCATTACAAAGTCAAAGCGAAATGCCATCTTTCAAAATATTTTTGTCAAACACACAGAAAGCAATTTTTAAAAGTGATCTAAGAGCAACTAAGAGCCCGTAGAATAAACTACGGATGGAAAGGGGTGCTAATACCTTCCCTTTTCATAACCATTCTCCCGAACTCAGAATCTAAACGAAGGTCTTTTTCTGTACTTTTACCTTCCCTTAATTGGATAAAAATAAAAGTCGGTGGCGACTCTTGCTATCCGCACATTTGGATACAAAAATCCTACAAAGTCAGTTCACCGTATCACAGCCATAGCTAGGATAGTGACTAGTATCCTAAACGAGAATCAATCTGTACCTGGGATTTCAGTCCCTCTGAACCATAAGTCTGCTAGTCCTAGTTTAGCAGTTGATCCAGATGTCACTGAAAATATCAAGACATCTGGTGATCATGTTGATTCTCCTGTCAAGAATGATGTAAATCCCTCTGCTCCAGTTCCTGAAGGGTGTAAAGATTATGATATTGTTAAAACCCCTGCTATCTCTGCTGGTAATATCTCTGATAGCATTCTTGAAGAAACCCCAGAGAAACTAGCTGACGACAACCTGGAAGATTCTCCTGAGGAAAACACTAATCAGAATATTGAGTCTCATACCATCAATCTAGATGAGGAGTTCTCTGATAATGACCTCATAGCCAAAGTTAATCCCAGCATTGCTAGGAGGGTAATGAATAGGAAAGGGAAGAAAAATGCTATTCCAAGTTCTGTTTAGAAGAAGGTTTCTAAAGTTGCTCATAAGACTCCTAGGGCTGAGAACAAGACTGAAGAAAAATCTAGTAAAGACAGGGCTGGAACTTCCAAAGGGAAGAGTAGGATGAAGACTGTTGATGGTAAGGCAAAGAGAACCCCAATTGTAAATAAGAGGAAGGCACCTGAACCCTCAGAACATGATGATTCTGATTTTGATGTCGAAGAGAATGTCTCAGACATTCATTCAAGAAAGAGGCTTTCTCTTGGGAAATTGCCCATAGTCCCTGAAGTGGCAATTAACAACATTTCCTTTCACCACCCTGAGAATGCTAACAGGTGGAAATATGTGTGTCTGAAGAGAATTGCACTTGAAAGGGAACTGAATAAAAGTGCCCTTGAATGCAAGGATGTTATTGATTTGATTAAAGAAGCTGAGTTAATGAAGACTGTGATGAAGTTCTCAAATTGCTATGATGTGTTGGTAAAGGAGTTCTGTTAGTGTTTTAAGTTGGCATTAATTTTGGTAAAACTAGGATTTAGCAATGTCATGATAGATGTCATGACATTCAGAGATTGAAGATAAATCCTACCTGCTAAGGATGTTAAAAGACATTTAACCGAAGCTAAAGTCGTGTTGGTAATTCTCAGAAAATCGATGTCATAACAAATGTTATGACATTCAGACATTCTCGAGAATCTGTTTGTTCCTGAGATTTTTCAGGAAGTTTGTTGAGCTGCTAAATATTGTTTTTATGTTATTAGAAAGCATGCTCACGTGGCTGCTAGGTTAATCTTAATTAAACCTAAATTGGTTGTTGAAAAGACCATGTTTTTAGGATTAAATTTAGTGAACCCTAGCTCTTTAAGCCCAAGCCAAGTTTGGTGCTTCTATAAAAGGAATTCAACCCTTACAAGTCGCGCCCTTTGAATGTATTGAAGAGATAACACTTGTGTTTGTGTCTTGTTAGGATTTATAACATTGGTATTGTGTAATTCTAGTTTCTCTTGTGAGCCAATCAACTATCAATTGATAAGTGCATTGGACTAGGATTTCTTGTAAGGGTAGTTTATCACTCAAAGCTTTAAAGCACGAGTGTTTGTCTCTTGATTGAAGCTTTGAAGCAAGATCAAGATATTTTATTGAAGTGTGTCTTCACAATTCAATTAGTCAATAAGTTGATATCACTTTTGATTGAGGGGTGAGTGGGTACTCGGATCTAAGTAGGACTTAGGTTGAAGTTGCATTGGGTAGGTTTTAAGTGAAGGAGATAAACCGGTGGTTTATTCACGAATTAATTCTACTAATAGTGAATTTCCTCCCGTGCTTGGTAGCCCCGGATGTAGGTTTGTTGAACCGAACGGTAAACAACTTATTGTGTTCTCTCTCGCTTCGTATTTCGTGAAGTGTTAACATAGTGTCGAATCGTGTCACAACATTCTCTGTGACATCACGATCCGCCGCCAAGAATTTCAATTGGCATCGCGGGCACCGCTTGTTGTTTCGGTGAGATCTAGGATAATAGTTTACGGCGTAATGGATAAAGAAGGAGGATTTGGAGGAAGACCACCTATTCGGATGGGTCTAATTATGATTACTGGAAGCCTCGTATGGTTGCCTTCTTAAGATCAGTGGACATTAAAGCTTGGAGAGCTGCTGATAAAGGATTGAAACATCCCACCAAGCTTGAGAAAGATGGGACTACTGTCTTGAAACCTGAGGAGGAATGGAGCAAAGAGGAAGAAGAGCTAGCTCTAGGGAACTCCGCATTGAATGCTCTGTTCAATGGTATTGACAGGAACATCTTCAGACTGGTCCATCAATGTGAGTTAGCCAAGGATGTTTGGGACACTCTCAGAATTACTCATGAGGGGACATCCAAGGTGAAGATGTCAAGACTTCAGATGCTCACTACCAAATTTGAGAATTTGAAGATGAAGGAAGATGAGACTATTCATGAATTTCACATGAATATTTTGGAAATTGCCAATGCCTCGGAGCACTTGGTGAAAAGATGTCGAAGAGAAGCGGTGAGAAAGATTCTCAGATCCTTGCCTAAGAGATTTGCAATGAAAGTCACTGCAATAGAGGAGGCTCAAGACATCAGCATCTTGAAGGTTGAAGAACTTATTGGATCCCTTATGACTTTTGAGATGGGAATCAGTGAAACTGTTGAGAAGAAAAACAAGAGCATAGCACTTGTATCCAACACTGAAGAAGGATGCAAGGTGGAAGATGAAAAGAAGATATCTGAAGCTATAGCCATGCTTGGAAGACAGTTCAACAAACTGATCAGGAGGGTTGATCCAAAGTCAAGGTTAAATGTCAAGGACATTTCATCTGACATTAGCAGATCTTATAACTCCAGCAGAAGATCCAAGTCAGATGAAAAAGGAAGTCAAGGCAGTAGAATCCAATGTCATGGATGTGAAGGATTTGGACATACTAAAGCTGAATGTCCTACCTTTCTTAAGAAACAAAAGAGAGGAATGAATGTTACTTGGTCTGATGGTGAATCAAGTAGTGATACTGAAGAGGAATCAACCAAACTTGTCACTGCATCTTATGAAAGTGGAAATCCTGATAATGACTCTAGTGATGAGGAAGTGACCTTTGAAGAACTTGCTGATACTTACAAGCTGTATCGAAGTGGTGAAGTATGTCAAAAATGAAAAGAAAAAGTCGATTGAGAAGTTAGAGGCAAAAAATGTGAAGCTGGAAGCTGAGAAGAAGGAAAATATAGTCACTATAAGTCATCTCAACAGTGAGATTATAGTGTTGAATTCCAAGCTTGATCATATGACTAAGTCAAGATGTTGACAAATGGAACGATAAGTCGGAAGAAATTCTTCACTTGGACAAAATGCGGGAAATAAGCATGGTCTAGGATATGTGTGAAAAGGAACTTTAGTGACAAGAAAAGAAGAGGCATGGAAACCAAAGCCGAGCAGATGTCACAACAGAAACAGAAATGTTGGCTCGGGGCATGTAGATGCAAAGAAATTTCGATAACAGAAGAAGACCGACCTAATAGGCCAATGTCAAAGCAGATGTCACAACATTGGGGCCAACATCATGATCAGAGAAACATGAAAAAGAAGTTTCAAAGATGGAGATGTCACCATTGTGGAAGGTTTGGACACATAAAACCCTTCTGCTATAGGTTACATGGGTACCCTAATCAGACTCCCTATGTTGAGCCTAAGAACATCAAAGTACCCTACACTCAAAAGTGGAAGAAGAGGACTGCAGCATTGATAGCACACACCTCTCTCAGAGTGTCTGCCAAGGAAGATTGGTACTTTGACAGTGGGTGTTCCAAGCATATGACCGGTATAAAAACCTTCGAATAATGTCAAACCTCACTCTACCAGCTTTGTTACTTTTGGAGATGGAGCTAAAGGAGAAATCAAAGGTGTTGGAAACTTGGACTGCTCTGGAGTTCCAAATCTAAATGGAGTGTTGCTAGTAAAAGGCTTGACTGCTAATCTCATAAGCATAAGTCACTATGTGATATGGGATTTAAAGTCAACTTCACCGTCCGAATGTCTTGTAATCAATGATAAACAAGAAGTTGTTATGAGAGGAGTCGGATCAAAGGACAATGCTACATGTGGGAATCGAGAACACCAACCTCTCTTATGTGCTCTCAGACAAGGATGAAAAGGAGGTAAAGCTATGGCATCAAAACTTGGACATCGCATCTTAGAGGATGAAAAAGATCATCACTATGGAGGCCGGAGGGATACCAAAACTCCATATTGATGAAGGAAGAGTCAGTGGTGAATGTCAAGTTGGAAAGCAAACCAGAATGTCACACCCAATGTCTAGACATCTGACCACTTCCAGAGTACTAGAGCTGCTTCATATGGATTTGATGGGGCCTATGCAGGTTGAAAGCCTTGGTGGAAAAAGATATGCCTATGTTGTTGTGGATGACTTCTCCAGATTTACCTGGATAAACTTCATCAAGGAAAAATCTGATGTGTTTGATGTCTTTAAGGAGCTATGCAAAAGACTTCAAAGAGAGAAGGAAAGTTGTATTGTCAGAATAAGAAGTGATCATGGAAAGGAGTTTGAGAACAGCAAATTTGATGAATTCTGCTCCTCAGAGGGAATTAATCATGAGTTTTCTTCTTCTATAACGCCTCAACAAAATGGGGTGGTGGAAAGAAAGAATAGGACCATACAGGAATCTGCCAGAGCAATGATTCATGCTAAGAAACTTCCTATTCATTTTTGGGCTGAAGCTATGAATACAGCCTGCTATGTTCACAACAGGGTCACCCTAAGAAAGGGATCTTCCTCCACCCTGTATGAACTATGGAAGGGAAGAAAACCAACTGTGAAATATTTCCATGTATTTGGCAGTAAATGCTATATTCTGACAGATCGTGATCAAAGGAGAAAAATGGATTCTAAGAGTGATGAAGGCATCTTTCTGGGATACTCCACTAACAGCAGAGCATATAGGGTATTTAACTCCAGAACCCAGGTTATGATGGAGTCTATTAATGTCATTGTTGATGACCATCATCAGGAACACAATGTCCCATATGATGTTGAGACATGGTTTGAGACATCACCTCAAGTACCTGATAAGGAAAATGTACCTGATCCTTCTCCTCCAAAATCTGAACCAGAGGAAGTTAACAAAGATCCTTCCATCAGAATTCAGAAAGATCATCCAAAGGATCTCACCATTGGGGATCCAACCAAAGGTGTCGTTACAAGATCCAGAGAAACTGTCTCAAACTCTTGCTTTGTGTCAAAGATAGAGCCAAAAAATGTCAAAGAAGCTCTAAGTGATGAATTCTGGATTGGAGCAATGCAAGATGAATTGAACCAATTCAAGCAACATGAAGTATGGGAATTAGTTCCTAGACCAGAAGGAACAAACATCATTGGCACAAAATGGATCTACAAGAACAAGTCTGATGCAGAAGGGACTGTCATCAGGAATAAAGCTAGACTTGTTGCTCGAGGTTACACTCAGTTGAAGGATTGACTTTGATGAGACTTTTGCACCAGTGGCTAGACTGGAATCAATCAGGCTTCTTCTAGGGGTTGCTTGCATTCTGAAATTCAAACTATTTCAGATGGATGTGAAAAGTGCCTTCCTAAATGGCTACTTAAATGAGGAAGTATATGTAGAACAACCTAAAGGATTTGTGGATCCAAGTTTCCCTGATCATGTCTACAAATTAAGGAAAGCCCTATATGGACTAAAGCAAGCTCCTAGGGCCTGGTATGAAAGGCTAACCAAGTTCCTTACAGACAAAGGCTACAGAAAAGGAGGCTTGGATAAAACTCTCTTTGTCAGGAATGAAGGAGGAAAGATAATGGTTGCTCAAATTTATGTGGATGACATAGTATTTGGTGGAATGTCAGACTCAATGGTGAAACATTTTGCCAATCAAATGCAAGCTGAGTTTGAAATGAGTCTTATGGGAGAGTTGACCTACTTTCTTGGACTGCAAGTCACACAGATGGAAGACTCAACATTCCTTTCACAGAGCAAATATGCAAGGAATATTGTCAAAAAGTTTGGAATGGAGAATGCCATCCATAAAAGGACTCCTGCTCCCACACATGTGAAGTTGTCCAAGGACACAAATGGTGAAAAGGTAGACCAAAGTTTGTATAGAAGCATGATAGGGAGCTTGTTGTATCTAACAGCCATCAGACCTGACATTGCTTTTGCTGTTGGGGTATGTGCAAGATACCAAGCTGAACCTAAAGTGAGTCACATTAACCAGGTGAAAAGAATTCTGAAGTATGTGAGTGGAACCTGTAGTTATGGTATCCTGTATTCCCATGGATGTGAACCCATTTTGTCTGGTTATTGTGATGTTGACTGGGCTGGTAGTGCTGATGACAGAAAAAGTACCTCTGGAGGATGCTTCTTCTTGGGAAACAATCTTGTTTCTTGGTTCAGCAAGAAGCAAAACTGTGTGTCCTTGTCCACTGCTGAAGCTGAATACATAGCAGCTGGTAGCAGTTGTTCTCAAATGGTCTGGATGAAGCAGATGCTGTCTGAGTACAATGTCACACAGGATGTCATGACATTGTACTGTGACAATCTGAGTGTTATTAATATTTCAAAGAATCCTATACAACACAGTAGGACTAAGCACATTGACATAAGACATCACTTCATCAGAGACCTTGTGGAGGAGAAAGTGATTAAACTGGACCATGTAGTCACTGAACTGCAACTGGCTGACATTTTTACTAAAGCTCTTGATGCTAGTCAATTTGAGAATTTAAGGAGCAAACTGGGCATTTGTCAATATGAGGAATTGTAGCAATTAAAATTGCTTACAAAGAGGAGAAGAAACCTTGTATTTCAAATAAATATGAGTGGGTCATTTCATTATTTCCCTCTTATTTTTAAAGGTTTCAAGAATCTCAAGAGTCACCTCCATATAATAACCTCTCATATTGAAAGTATCATTTCCTCTCCACCCAAAAGATACTTTCAAATTCTTTGTCAGTTCCTCAATATATCTCAGAGAAATATGTCTTCTTCATCCTCTTCATCCCAAGACTCTGATTGTTCATCTCCCACCATGGCTGAGATTAGGGCAATCGCTGCAACCATGAATGTTGAACCTGTGAAGGTCTCCCCTCAGCGTTCAATGGCAACTGACTCTCAGAATCAGCATGCACGGAATATTCAAGGATCATCAGGTTCCACTGGTAAGATTTCTTCCTCATCCTCATCTGTTCCCCCTGAGATAAGAAATAGGGAAGGTACCATGTATGTAGAAGGAGCCATTGCTAGGATAGTCACCAGAATCCTAGACAAAAAATCACACTGTTCCTGGAATTTCTGTTCCCCTTAATCAAAGGCCTGCTAGCCCTAGTTTAGCAGATGATCCAGATGTCACAAAGGATGTCATGACATCTGATGATCACGTCCAGGCAACTCATGTGGACCCTGATTCTCCTGCTGATTTCCCTGCCAAAGCAAAGGGTGGTATTTCTGGTTCTCAAGATGAGCAAATAACCAGAACTGGAGCTTCTTCAAAGAAGTATAGATCTAAATTTGCTGGCTGCTCAAAATGCAAAAGAACACCAATGGCCAAGAAAAGGAAAGCTCCTGTACCTGCAAAGTCTGATCAAGGTTCTGGCTTCAAGATTCAGGTTGAACTAGTTGCTGGTCATGTTGCTGATGCTGCTGCTAACAATGAAGATGCCTCTTCAGTAGAGGAGAACAACTAATTAAGTTGCCGTGTTGCTTCCATTTATCTGTTTTGTTTGTTATGTCAATTGTCTTCTTTTCTTGTTCTGCATTTTTACTTCATTTTGGATGATTGTAATCATTGTGTTGACAGATGTGTAACCCTTGTATACTTATGCTGGTATTATTTGTTTTTCCTCTGGTACTGATTGTTCAAAAGCTTGAAATGCTTGGGGCAATTGTATGGTTTCCTTTGGCCCTTTATGGCTAAAAAGGGGGAGAAGAACTACTGTATGACAGTAGTATGGAACTTTTGGGAACTTGTATGTGTGACAGTAGCATGGAATGTTTAAATTCTGTATGTGGGCAATTGTGGGAATTGTGGGATCTCTGCATGGAATGTTTAAATTCTGCTGCATATGTACTCTGATAGGTTAAGTAGTTTTAGCAAAAAATGTGCCAAAGGGGGAGTTTGTTAGTGTTTTAAGTTGGCATTAATTTTGGTAAAACTAGGATTTAGCAATGTCATGATAGATGTCATGACATTCAGAGATTGAAGATAAATCCTACCTGTTAAGGATGTTAAAAGACAACTCAGAACTGGAAGCTAAAGCTGTGTTGGTAATTCTGCAGAAAACAGTCTGATGTCATAACAGATGTTATGACATTCTGACATACATTCTGCAGTCTGTTTGTTCTGAGATTTTTCGAAGTTTGTTGAAATGCTAAATATTGTTTTTCTATTATTAGAAAGCATGCTCACGTGGATGCTAGGTTAATCTTAATTAAACCTAAATTGGTTGTTGAAAAGACCATGTCTTTAGGATTAAATTAAGTGAACCCTAGCTATCTTTATGGAAGCCCAAGACCAAGTTTCGGATCGCTTCTATAAAAGGAATTCAACCTTACAACTGTCTTGCCCTTTGAATGTATTGAAGAGATAGCGACTTGTGTTTGTGTCGTTAGGATTTATAATAGTTGGTATTGTGTAATTCTAGTTTCTCTTGTGAGCCAAGCAACTATCAATTGATAAGTGCATTGGACTAGGATTTGCTGTAAGGGTAGTTTATCACTCAAAGCTTTAAAGTACGAGTGTTTGTCTCTTGATTGAAGCTTTGAAGCAAGATCAAGATATTTTATTGAAGTGTGTCTTCACAATTCAATTAGTCAATAAGTTGATATCACTGCTGTGATTGAGGGGGAGTGAGTGGGTACTCAGATCTAAGTAGGACTTAGGTTGAAGTTGCATTGGGTAGGTTTTAAGTGAAGGAGATAAACTGGTGGTTTATTCCTGAATTAATTCTACTAATAGTGAATTTCCTCCCTGGCTTGGTAGCTCCCAAATGTAGGTTTGTTGAACCGAACTGGGTAAACAACTTATTGTGTTCTTTACTGCTTTCTGTATTTACTGTGTTAAGTGTTAACATAGTGTCAGATACTGTGTCATAACATTCTCTGTGACATCACGTATCTGCTGCCAGGAATTTCAAGTTCATTGTGAACTTGTCCAGTGGCTGTGCTGATGGAAAGTCAGCAGATTTCAAGACTGTCTATGTCAAAGGAAGAAGAGTGAAGTTTTCCCCAAGTGTGATCAACAAATCTTTGGGAAGATCAGAAGATGATCAACCTGAGCTAGAAGAAACTGATGATCAAATCTTCCACACAATCACTGCTAAACAAGTGAAACACTGGCCAATGAAAGGAAAACTAACTGCCAGCAAACTAAGTGTTAAGTTTGCTATCTTGCACAAGATAGGAGCTGCAAACTGGGTTCCAACAAACCACAAATCTACCATCTCCATTGGTCTGGGCAGATTCATCTTTGCTGTTGGCACTAAAGCAAAATTTGACTATGACACTTATATCTTTGAGCAAACACTTAAACATGCTGGAAGTTATGCAATTAATGGACCAATAGCCTTTCCCTCCCTCCTGTGTGGAATTATAGTTGATCAGTATCCAGACATTCTTGGTGACAGAGACTTATTATGCAAAAGAGCTCCTGCTCTTGGATTTCATTACAAGCTCTTCCAAGGAAAGCATGTCCCAGATATTGTCATGACATCTGCTGAGACATCAACTGTCAAAGAAAATTCTCAGAAGGCAAATGTCATTGTTGTGCTAAAAGCAACTTGCAAGGAGCTTGAAGCAAGAAAGCAAAGTCTGGAAGAGCTGATTTCTACTCTTGAAAAGGAGAAAGACACAGAGGTTGAGGATGAAGGGACTGTTGGTGATGATTCTGCTGCAAATATGGATGAAGATGTTGATGCAGATGCAGATCAAGCAACTGCTGATGAAGAAGGTTCTGAAGATGCTTCCTTCCAAAGTGCTTCTTCTGGAGAGGAAAGCACTTAAGCTGTACTCCTGTGCCTTGCTGCTTCTGCTTGATTCTTCTGTCAATTGTTTCTTGTTCTTGTTCTTTTTTTTAATTTGGATGATTGTAATGTTTCTTGACAGAGATGTAACTCTTAACATTGCTGAGACTTAATTATATTTTGACAGTTGGGGTACTTGTATTATTTTCTTTGGCCCTTTATGGCTAAAAAGGGGGAGAAGAAATACTGTGGGAAGTATTGGAAAATTTGGGAAACTGTATGGAAATTTAAAGTTGTATGTGGGCAATTGTGGGAATTGTGGGATTTCGGTATGGGTAGAATTTATCTTATCTCTAGGTTCTAGTTTCTTTAAGCTTAGGATAGCTTAGAACTAGTTTGTCTTCTGCTGCATAGGTACTCTGATAACTTAAGTAGTTTTAGCCAAAAAATGTGCCAAAGGGGGAGTTTGTTAGTGTTTTAAGTTGGCATTACTTTTTGGTAAAACTAGGTTATGACATGTCTTGATAAATGTCATGACATTCAGAGATTGAAGATAAATCCTACTTGACAAGGATGTTTGAAGTACAGCTCAGAACTGGAAGCTAAAAGTTGTGCTGGAAATTCTGCAGAAAATATCTTGATGTCAGATGTTATGACATTGATGTGACATTACATTACTAGAATCTGTTTTTCTGAGACTTTTCGGGAAGTTTGTTGCTGCTATATTATGTTTTACATTACTAGAATGCATGCTCACGTGGCTGCTAGGTTAATCTTAGTTAAACCTAAATTGGTTGTTGAACAAACCATGTTTTAGGATTAAATTAAGTGAATCCTAGCTATCTTTATAAGCCCAAAACTGAAGTTTCGGATCGCTTCTATAAAAGGAATTCAACCCTTATAATGTTGTTGCGCCTTTGTGTACTGTTAGGAGTTTTAACAGTTGTACTTTTGTGTAATTCTAGTTTCCCTTGTGAGCCAAGCTACTATCAATTGATAAGTGCCTTGGACTAGGATTTGTTTGTAAGGGTAGTTTATCACTCAAAGCTTTGAAGCACAGTGTTTGTCTCTTGATTGAGCTTTGAAGCTAGATCAAGATAGTTTATTGAGTGTGTCTTCACAATTCAATTATTCAATAGGTTGATATCAACTGTGATTGAGGGGAGTAGTAGAACTCAGGTCTAAGTAGGACTTAGATTGAAGTTGCATTGGGTGAGTTTAAGTGAAGGAGATAAATGGTTGGTTTATTCTGAATTAATTCTACTAATAGTGAATTTCCTCCCTGGCTTGGTAGCCCCGAGATGTAGGTGTAGTTAGACACTAAACTGGGTAAACAACTTATTGTGTTCTTTACTGCTGTGTAAATTTATTGTGTGATTTGTTAACAGAGTGTCAGATAGTGTGTCATAACATTCTCTGTGACATCACGTATCTGCTGCCAGGAATTTCAGTACCAATAGAGTTTCAGCCCTCTTCACTAATTGCCAATTAATAGAGACACAAGGCATAAGCCTTCTTCATAATTCCGCCAATACAGGCCTTCACAAATGCAAATGAAATGCGATGCTAACAACATACGACAACATCACAAATTCTCTTCACGAGGCATACGCTTATATCACTACTTCACTGACCATAGGCCTAAAAAGTCATCAACATAATCCACAACAATTCACAACAACATTATTTCATCTTCACCACATAACATCACAATGTCACAACAATTCAGTATCAACATAGAAACATCCTGCAACTTCACATAATTCAACAACACACAACAATAATACACTTCACTGATAATTCACAAACAAAGTAACAACACTACGTATTCAACACAATTACAACAAAATAAAATAATAGAATTCACCTACTAATTTATCTCAGTTACCCTGCCAATTTTTATTAAATTCCGGACAATTAATTATACCGCTTAATTGGGCTAACTGGTACTGTTAGTCAGATATTCCACATAATTTCAAAAAAACGACACCACCATAATTATCTACTAATTAAGCTTAGTTACCCGGTAAATCCTCATTCAATTCTGAGCAATTAAATATACCGCTTACTTTTGGCTACTGTCTAAATTTTAGGACTGTTTTTATTCCCTGCATTATTAAAATTATTCTGTTATATTGAATCCTTTTGGAGGCAATATCAGAAGTTTTTGCTTTTGACCATCAGAACTTCTGCACCATCAAAACTTCAACTTCATACTTCTGCACCATCAGGACTTCTGCACCATTAGAACTTCTGCACACTCAGAACTCCTGCACCATCAGAACTTCTGCACCATCAGAACTTCTGCTTCATCAGAACTTCTGCACCATCAAAACTTCTGCACCATCAGAACTTCTACTTCATCAGAAGTTCTACACCATCAGAACTTCTGCTCCATCGCTTCTACTTCTAACCATCAAAACTTCTGACCATCACTTCTACTTCTAACTGAAATTCCTGGCAGCAGATACCTGATGCCATAGAGAATGTTATGACACAGTATCTGACACTATGTTAACACTTCACACAGTAAATACAGAAAGCAGTAAAGAACACAATAAGTTGTTTACCCAGTTCGGTTCAACAAACCTACATCTGGGGGCTACCAAGCCAGGGAGGAAATTCACTATTAGTAGAATTAATTCAGGAATAAACCACCAGTTTATCTCCTTCACTTAAAACCTACCCAATGCAACTTCAACCTAAGTCCTACTTAGATCTGAGTACCCACTCACTCCCCCTCAATCACAGCAGTGATATCAACTTATTGACTAATTGAATTGTGAAGACACACTTCAATAAAATATCTTGATCTTGCTTCAAAGCTTCAATCAAGAGACAAACACTCGTGCTTTAAAGCTTTGAGTGATAAACTACCCTTACAGCAAATCCTAGTCCAATGCACTTATCAATTGATAGTTGCTTGGCTCACAAGAGAAACTAGAATTACACAATACCAACTATTATAAATCCTAACAGTACACAAACACAAGCTGCTATCTCTTCAATACATTCAAAGGGCGCAGCACAGTTGTAAGGGTTGAATTCCTTTTATAGAAGCAGTCCTGAAACTTCAGTTTTGGGCTTCCATAAAGATAGCTAGGATTCACTTAATTTAATCCTAAAAACATGGTTTGTTCAACAACCAATTTAGGTTTAACTAAGATTAACCTAGCAGCCACGTGAGCATGCATTCTAGTAACAGAAAAACATAATATAGCAGCTCAACAAACTTCCTGAAAAGTCTCAGGAAAAACAGATTCTGCAGAACAGAATGTCACACTGAATGTCATAACATCTGTTATGACATCAGACTGTTTTCTGCAGAATTACCAACACAGCTTTAGCTTCCAGTTCTGAGCTGTCTTTTAACATCCTTAGCAGGTAGGATTTATCTTCAATCTCTGAATGTCATGACATCTATCATGACATTGTTAAATCCTAGTTTTACCAAAATTAATGCCAACTTAAAACACTAACACTAACCATCAGAACTTTTGACCATCACTTCTACTTTTGACCATCGCTTCTACTTCTAACCATCAGAACTTCTGACCATCGCTTCTACTTCTGACCATCACTTCTACTTCTGACCATCACTTCTACTTCTGACCATCAGAACCTCTGACCATCACTTCTACTTATGACCATTAGAACTTCTGACTATCGCTTCTACTTCTAACCATCAGAACTACCGACCATCGCTTCTACTTTTGACCATCAGAACTTCTGACCATAACTTCTACTTCTGAGCATCAGAACTTCTGACCATCGCTTCTACTTCTAACCATCAAAACTTGTGACCATCACTTCTACTAGCATGTACCAATTACTAAACGTCCCTGCTACCATTCTAATTATGCTACACATTACTTTTCTGTTATTTGCAATACTTTTGCTTCATAAACCAATATGCCACTAAATTAATTTTTGTCCTGCTACTAATAAGTATGTACCACCCATCTATTTCATTACTAAACCTACTTCCAAAATATTCTTCTACCTTAATAATAATTTGTTATTTACTACTACAAAATACCTCTGCTAATTTATTCTCATTTTGCTATTATTCTTCGCTAATGTTGCTGTTTCCAATTGCCACTACACTGCTATTTTCATTACCACTAGTTATTTTCCTTTTCTGAAGTATCTCGTATAAATCTATTCACTACTGATATGTCTCAGCGAATACCAATTAATGTACACTGTGTAATCCAATTAACTTAATTAATTTCATTATTAAACACCCACCAACATCATCAACATGAACAAGTAATTTCAAGCAACATGGTTTTCATAGAACAACATAAACGAACAATTTTTCATAAACACAATTTATATTCATCATCGTAAATTCACACATGAGTATTATAACAACACTGGGGAAACAACATCCATGACAGACATAATAGTTTCAACACAGATTGATCAATTTCATCACAAAACAAGAAATTAACAGCAAAATTATACAACCCTAAATCCCACATAAAAACCATCATACAATTGATTATTCAAGTCGAACCCTACCCCTTACCTTTGGATTGAAGAGGACTCGAAAAGTCAATCGAAAATCTGCAACCTTCGGACTGCAATTTGCCACTGCCAGCAACCCTTGTTCCCAAATCAATTTCTTTCTCGTCTAATGCTACTGCTATGTGTTGTTTTTGTTTCTTTCAATTCTCCCACTTGTTTTCTAAATAATACTACTTAAGCCACTAAAAATAATAATGGGCCACTAGTTCTCACATTTGGTCCACTAACTAATACACCTCAAATTGCTATTTCACATCTATGATTACCTCAACCTTATTTAATTAATAATTCTAAAATCAATAATAAATTATAATATTATTTTGGGCTCAATACTACACCTCCTTTAATACTACAACTTACACAACTTAACCCAATAAAATAATTACTATTTATTCCAATGAATACATAATATTTTTCTTAATATTACCCTTTTGATTAAATGCACCACATAATCTGGCTTAAACTTAGTAGTCCAAATACGCTTATCAAAATAGTACCGACAAAATCTAATAATTCTCAACTTCGTCCAAGTCCAATAATTAAATCCTTCAATAATTTAATTAACTAATTAATTAAATTTGGGGCGTTACAACTCTCCCCCACTTAGGATATTTTTGTCCTCGAAAATCTACCCGACACAACCATCTTAACATCGCATTCACGTCTAATCCTTCAATCCAACAACAACTAAATCACATTTTAAATCCAATACTTATACTTCAATCTTCCAATTATTCTCGCAACATAATCGTTACTATTCTCCAACCATTATTTTCCAAGACATTCCAACTTGTTAAACAACCAAAATCTTAAATCTGTATTACCTTCAAATTCGAGAAACAGCAAAGCTCCTACAACGTTTGCACTATATCCATCAATATCATACTAATCTGATATCTCCCATCTGAACACATCCGAGAAGCGAAGCTTCTCCCCCACTTAGCTTCAACTAACTCCTGCAAAAACAATCAGAAAACCACAAGTACCGATAGTGTTCCACACACTTGTCGCGTACAAAGGAAGTAAGTAACATTAGACAACACTTGCCGGACAGACCGACCTGATCTGATACCACTAATGTAATACCCCAAATCTACCTGATAATTATAACTAAAATCAGAGTTTCAAATTTTCACGAACATGAGGCATTACATTATCAACTTGAAAACCAACACATAATATCCTAACATAACAGATACATAACACTTAATAATTCATAGAACTTATAACAATTTATTAGTCTTCAAAATACTTCAACTTTATTTAATAACTACGCAACGAATTCATAACTTTCAAAACTTCAAAAGAAACATAACATCTTTTAAACAACTAAATTTTAAAACAAATTCTTAAGATAACAACTTGGGTTCAACTAAAAGGAAAACAACATAAATCAAATAAGCGTTCATCCCCCGAGTGCTACGTATCAGAGCGACGACACCAACAAGCTACTAAGTCTCTACTCCTCGTTACCTGCACGTTACCAGTATAAAGGCAACGACGAACAAATAGAAAGGGTGAGATATCGAAAAATATAAGTAAAAGTATGATAACTAATATATTAGATCTAGAATCATACAATATTCACCGCTTCAACCAACTACAACTTAACAATCAACAAAAAAACATAGTAAATAACATAATAACAGTTATAATTACTATTTTCGCAACTTCCCAACAATACCTATCACAACACGACATTAGCAAAAACTCACATTAAGTCCCCAACAACAATTGCAACAAATCATCATCACGACACAATCACCAACATTATCACAACAACATCACCAACAACGAATTCATTTATAATGCGACTCTAAACAATGCACATGCATGTGGTACCAATAGAGTTTCAACCCTCTTCACTAATTTCCAATTAATAGAGACACGAGGCATAAGCCTTCTTCACAATTCTGCCATCCTAGCATGTTACAATCCCATATGCAATGCAGACTCTATGCATGTGGTACCAAAACGTGAACCGAGTTCACACACACCGCTCCGTTTACATGTGGAAAGACAATGTAAATTCATGATTCGCCCAGAACACTGAGTCAAGAATCCAATCCCTGATTCGCCCATAACCACCGGGTCAAGAATCTAGCCTCACTACCTCTGCACTAGGTAATTCTATCGGCTCTGCCAGTTCGCTTCCGCACAATGGGAATGAACCAATTTAACAATGCTCATGCATGCATCATAAAAGCATGCACATCAATTCAACGGAATATGATAACAACATAATTCCACATAAATATCAATACCAATCTATCACATGATAACAACATAATCATAAATTAAATTATCACAAAGCATAAACATGCCAAACTCTTACTCTTAAATCAGTAAGACTATCACCAGTACATAATAACAATAACACATGATACCAATACAATCATGAATAAACCACAAGGGAAAGAAACATCACATGAACGTCAATCTCCATTCAAATTGTCAAATAATCTAAACCAATTCATAGATTACGATCTCAACATAATTCACTTATTGTCAATCACCAATGTATCGCATTCAATCACAATGAATAGTCAACACAACATTGTAGCGTTAATAACTCATCCGGTAACTCAGACCATTCAGAATAGTTTCCCATTATCCTTAACTAAACACTCTTTTCAAAAATCGGGAGCTCGACTATTTTTAAAATAATTTAGCAAAATAATATTTTTCTCTTTTCAAAAGGTAGTATTTTAAATTTAAGAAATAACGCCGAAAACGGCACTCGAATTGGAGTTACGGTTTAGAAAATATGAATTTTAAAGTTTTAGAATTTTTAGAAAATACTCATGGAACCGGTTCCTACCTATCAGAACCGGTTCCGAAAGTCTTCAAACTCGCTCCTGGTTTTGTATGGAACCGGTTCCTACCTATACAGAACCGGTTCACGAGTGTAAAATCGATTTTGCAAATTATCACTGGAACTCGGTTCCTCCCACGTGGAACCGGTTCCCACGACCTATGATTTGCTACTTTTGACAGCATTAAGCATCCATTATCATTTCCAAACTTTCAAATACGATTTGGTACATTAGGAACACCATTTCATCATCATTTCACACCATTATAACATCAAACAACATGGTTTATTCATCCCTATCAATTATCTGACATACTTATGATTCCTAATTCCAACACCGACACAAAATAGGGTTTATTCCTATAACTCATAATCATCATAATTCAAACTCTCTAACATACCCAATTATCCCTATGATTCCCAAAACCCATAAAACATATTAACCGAACGAAATCACCCCTTACCTCGCGATGAATCTTCGATTTCTCTCGGCGTCGGCTTTTCCTCTCTTTTCATCTTCTCTCCAATTCTACATGAAAGCAGTTTCTCCATAAAAACTCCTCTTTTCCTTATTTTCCTTATTTTCCTTTTTATACTCCTTTTAATATTCCTTTAATTATTCCAATAAAATAAAATAATAATAATTAGTAAAGTGGAGTAATTTACTCCTCATACTCACTAATTACTCTGCACACCTTCAATCTTTTCCTCATTAAATGACCCACTTAATCCAAATAAAAACTAATACTTAAGACTTTAATTAATTAAATAATTAAATTCTCACTTATTAAATATTTGAATTAAATCGGGGTGTCACAACTCTCCCCCACTAAAAGAGTTTTCGTCCTCGAAAACATACCTTAGACGAAAAGTTCGGGATACGAGTCCATCATCTGACTCTCCAGTTCCCAAGTTACATTTCCTTCAGCTGGTCCACCCCAAGCTACTCTCACCAGTGTTATCTCTTTACCACGCAGTTGCTTCACTTTCCGATCCTCAATTCTCGCCGGTACTGCTTCAACAGTCAAATTATTCCGTACCTGAACATCATCCACTTGAATCTCATGAGACGGATCCGCAATGTACCTCCTCAGCTGAGATACATGGAAAACATCATGCAAATTCGCAAGTGACGACGGTAAAGCAATATGATAAGCAACCTTCCTAACTCGCTTGGTAATTTGAAACGGACCGATAAAACGCGGAGTCAACTTCCTTGACTTCAAAGCTCGAACAATACCAGTCAACGGAGTAACTCGCATGAACACATGATCTCCTTCACTAAACTCAAGACCTTTCCTCCTCTTATCATGATAACTTTTCTGACGACTCTGAGAAGCCTTCATCTTCTCCTGAATCATCTTAATCTTTTCTGAAGTCTGTTGAACATCTCTGGTCCAATCACCGCACTTTCTCCAAATTCATACCAACACAACGGTGTCCGACATCTCCTACCATACAATGCCTCAAACGGAGCCATACCAATGCTCGAATGAAAACTATTGTTGTAGATAAATTCTATCAACGGCAAATAGTTATCCCAAGCTCCACCTTTCTCCAACACACAAGCCCTCAACAAATCTTCTAACGACTGAATCGTCCTCTCCGTCGACCATCGTGCTGGATGATACGAACTCAATCGTAACTTAATACCCAGAGCTTCCTGCAATCCTGTCCAGAACTTAGACGTGAACCTCAGATCTCTATCTGACACGATGCTAGACGGAATACCATGCAACTCACAATCTTCTCAACATACAATTCTGCCAATCTCTCCAACGGATAATCCATTCTTATCGGGATAAAGTGAGCAGACTTTGTCAGTCGGTTGGCAATAACCCAAATAGGATCACAGTTCTTAGTTGTCCTCAGCAAACCAGTCACGAAATCCAAGAAATGCCATCCCATTTCCACTCCGGTACAAACAACGGTTCCATCAATCCCGACGGCTTCTGATGTTCAATCTTTGGTTTCTGACAAACCAAACACGCATACACAAATTCGACAATTTCCTTTTTCATTCCAAACCACCAAAATAATTTCTTCAAATCATGGTACATCTTAGTAACACCGGGGTGAATACTCAACCCACTTCGATGTCCTTCTTCCAAGATACTCTTTCTGATCTCAGCAACATCCGGAACACACACTCTATCACCAAATCTCACAACGCCATTCTCATCAATTCGGAACTCACCTCCTTGACCTTGGTTAATCAATGTCAGCTTATCCGCCAACCCAAACATCATTCATCCATTTGAATCTCTTCCAAAATACCACTAGTCAGCTTCAACATGCCCAATTTCACACTATTCGGAGTAGTTTCGCATACTAAACTTAAGTCTCTGAATTGTCCCACTAAATCCAATTCACGAACCAAACTGTCTTGAAGCATAAGCCACAACCTGCCTATCTTGCATCAAACACCACCTAATTCTATCAGTGACGCATCACAATACACCACGAAAGATTCTGTCGGATTCGGAAAAATTAGAATCGGAGCACTAGTCAACCTCCCCTCCAACTCTTGGAATCCTTTCTCACAATCAGAACCCCAAAACAATACACTTGGTTTTACAAATCTATTTCTCTGAGCAACTTCCAATAGCTCCTTCAATTTCTTATCTCTAAAGTTGACGTCTTGTACGGTGTCATAGAAATAAGTTTTTACCAAGAACGACATTAACAACAACTCCGACTCTCCTCAAACATCACTACACGATAAATAAATTTACTTACAAGTGCTGGAACCATTTGTAAAACAAAGTTCATCACATTATCTTCCCAACACTTCAAACGAAACTCAATTCAGACATCCAAAACTCAAGTTATGGATTTTACAAGTTTTCGAAAAATGCTGTCAACTTCAGGAAATCAATTCCCTGTGATAGGTAATCGATTTCTCACCTTGTGAGAGTGAAAAATCCCAAAACATCATAGAATGCAAAATTTGAGATCCTAACTTCAACATACCGCAACACACATCATTCACCATGATTAATTGCGTCAAGTTACAATTCCAATAACCAATTCACATCATTGCATACTTTATATCAACCATGGACACCGACACAATTAATCTTTTCAAGAACACAAAGAGTTAACTCACACTGACAACTTCACGATCAACCGGAAGTGTTGCAACATTCCAACCACACCAGCTTCCTCTTCTAAGAGCCATCCTTCTTAATTACCAAATATCTTCTAGGCCAAGAATATGCATCGACTCATCAAAACGATTCATAATCACTTGGTTTAACTTCAAACATTCAACCCAAGAATAGCCTCAAGCTAATCCAACATCTTGCTCAAACGATGAGTCGCTATTATTCCCAGGGGACATTAGAACTCACACCTAACTGGGACACCATTATCCATACCCCCGTCCTAAATACAGTCTTCTGAATATCCTCCGCCTTAACACGAATCTGATGATATCCAGACCTCAGACCAATTTTACTAAATACACAAGCTCTAACTAACTGATATATCAAATCATCAATCCTCGACAATGGATACCGATTCTTGATCGTCACTTTATTCAATTGCCTGTAGTCAACACACAATCTCATCGTACCTTCCTTCTTCTTAGCTAACAACACCGGCGCACCCCACGGCGAAACACTAGGACGAATAAACTTCTTCTCTAGTAACTCTCCCAACTGTTTCCTCAACTCAGACAACTCAGATGCCGACATGTGATGCGGCACCATCGACACCGGACTAGTTCTAGGAATTAAATCTATAGTAAATTCCTCCTCTCTCTCAGGCGGCAATTCACCGACATCTTCTGGAAACATCTCTGGAAATTCATCCACCACTGGCAATCCAACTTACTCGGAACAATCTCAAAATAATTCTTCACTACCGGTAATTCATCACTCTTAGATTTTCCTTTCACTTCCGTCGAAGAATACAACATAAACACCACACCATCATTAACAACTACGTAACTTTCATCATCCATCTTAATTCATTATCCTTATTAGAGTCTTCGTCTACTTATATGGTTCACAAGCTTCTACCACACTTCATTCATATTCATCACTTTATGCCCCATTTAGATAGTAAGACAATTGTATACCATCCAATACAATTCCGTCCACTATCAACAAGAGATTAAGGGTGATCAAGTCCTCAATTTGTCAATAGACATCCGATAATCATACTGAAGTATAAACCATCATTACCAACACTTTCTTTTCTCAGGATCGTACTCACCTTTTTGCACTTCCAACTATGACTCATGGTCCAAACGATCCCAACAGCTCTAACCACACTTGCACTGTCTTTTCAAGCAGTAACTCGTACCAATGACTTACAATCGGAGCATATCCGGGAAGCATCTCTTCTCCCCCACTTAGTTCCACACTACTCCTGCAATAATCAATCCGAAAAGTAACAAGTACCAACAGTGTTGTACATACTTGTCGCGTACAAAGGGATAATGACATTAAGACACTGGTCACAACGACCGACTATACTCTGATACCACTATTGTAACACCCCCTTCTATTTACCCGCGTTTTATAAATTATAATCAGAGTATTTTAATCATAATCTAGAAGGCGTCACAATTTAAATAGTTTAAATCAATCAATACAGCTGTCGTGCTTTCACTGAAGAAAATTTATTAAGTAAATAACGCAAAGATTATGTTTAACAGCGGAAATGAAACATAATCAAAATTCTGAATACATCATTCATAGTATTCCAAGGCAATAACCAAAACCTGATTCAAAACACTAAGGTATTCCAGGATTTTTAATCAAGACACAATTCCAAACTACTAAGAAAGTATCCATTTAAAGGATTCAAACAACCGTTTCCCCAGTGTTACATCTACCAGAGCACGACACTGACACGCGGACTAATTAACTGACTCAATGCTAGAGCTATCCTCACCAACTCCAATGCAGCTAATCACTTCGGATCTGAAATTGTTGAGTAAGGGTGAGATCTCAATTCAATATAACATGCATTATACGTTCTTAGAATACAATAGAATAATCAGATACATTAATCCATTAATCAAGCACAAATCATAGTCAATTCACAAGGCAATTTACACAATGAACATGTATATAATCAAACAATGGAAATTGCAACACTGGAAACCATCCTAGCATGTTACAATCCCATATGCAATGCAGACTCTATGCATGTGGTACCAAAACGTGAACCGAGTTCACACACACCTCCGTTTACATGTGGAAAGACAGTGTAAATTCATGATTCCCGAACAACGAGTCAAGAATCCAATCCACGATTCGCCCATAACCACCGGGTCAAGAATCTAGCCTCACTACCTCGCACGGTAATTCTATCGGCTCGCCAGTTCGCTTCGCACAATGGGAATGAACCAATTTAACAATGCTCATGCATGCATCATAAAAGCATGCACATCAATTCAACGGAATATGATAACAACATAATTCCACATAAATATCAATACCAATCTATCACATGATAACAACATAATCATAAATTAAATTATCACAAAGCATAAACATGCCAAACTCTTACTCTTAAATCAGTAAGACTATCACCAGTACATAATAACAATAACACATGATACCAATACAATCATGAATAAACCACAAGGGAAAGAAACATCACATGAACGTCAATCTCCATTCAAATTGTCAAATAATCTAAACCAATTCATAGATTACGATCTCAACATAATTCACTTATTGTCAATCACCAATGTATCGCATTCAATCACAATGAATAGTCAACACAACATTGTAAGCGTTAATAACTCATCCGGTAACTCAGACCATTCAGAATAGTTTCCCATTATCCTTAACTAAACACTCTTTTCAAAAATCGGGAGCTCGACTATTTTTAAAATAATTTAGCAAAATAATATTTTTCTCTTTTCAAAAGGTAGTATTTTAAATTTAAGAAATAACGCCGAAAACGGCACTCGAATTGGAGTTACGGTTTAGAAAATATGAATTTTTAAAGTTTTAGAATTTTTTAGAAAAATACTCATGGAACCCGGTTCCTACCTATCAGAACCGGTTCTGAAAGTCTTCAAAACTCGCTCCCTGGTTTTTGTATGGGAACCCGGTTCCTACCTATACAGGAACCGGTTCCTGAGTGTAAAAATCCCAGTTTTTGCAAATTATCACTGGGAACTCGGTTCCTCCCCACAGGGAACCGGTTCCCACGACCTATAACATTTGCTACTTTTGTGACATTAAGCATCCATTATCATTTCCAAACTTTCAAATACGATTTGGTACATTAGGAACACCATTTCATCATCATTTCACACCATTATAACATCAAACAACATGGTTTATTCATCCCTATCAATTATCTAACATACTTATGATTCCTAATTCCAACACCGACACAAAATAGGGTTTATTCCTATAACTCATAATCATCATAATTCAAACTCTCTAACATACCCAATTATCCCTATGATTCCCAAAACCCATAAAACATATTAACCGAACGAAATCACCCCTTACCTCGCGATGAATCTTTGATTTCTCTCGGCGTCGGCTTTTCCTCTCTTTTCCTCTTCTCTCCAATTCTACGTGAAAGCAGTTTCTCCAAAAAAAACTCCTCTTTTCCTTATTTTCCTTTTTATACTCCTTTTAATATTCCTTTAATTATTCCAATAAAATAAAATAATAATAATTAGTAAAGTGGAGTAATTTACTCCTCATACTCACTAATTACTCTGCACACCTTCAATCTTTTCCTCATTAAATGACCCACTTAATCCAAATAAAAACTAATACTTAAGACTTTAATTAATTAAATAATTAAATTCTCACTTATTAAATATTTGAATTAAATCGGGGTGTCACACAAAGGTTATCACAAGACCGGGTTTTGTCCTCCAGTTGATGAAGAAGCAAATTACATGGCAAATCAAGGGCAATGATATCAAGCAATACCTCCTTATCAAAATCAAGGCCAAGATTACCAACAAAGAGGTAACCAATGTTATCAAGGTGTATGGAGACAATACAACAACAACATTTAAGCAAGACAAAGTCCTTACCAAAGTGGAACACAAGCTCAAGCTCAAGCTCAAACTCAAGCTAGAAGCTCAAACATTCAAGATACACTTGCTCAATTCATGCAAGCTTCAATTTCCCACCAAAAAAGCACGGAAGCATCGATAAAGAATCTAAAGACTCAGTGTGGTCAATTAGCAAAACAAATTTCCGATCAAAGTGCCTCGCCCTCGTTTTCGGAAATTACTCATCTAAATCCAAGGGAGCATTGTAAAGCAATTATGACTAGGAGTGGTACAGTTGTTGAAGAGACAAAGAAAAAATTTAATAAGGGAAAAGAGAAAGTTGTGAATGAAGAATAAATTGATAAAGAGATTGTTGTGGAGGTTGTAGTTGAAAATAATGGTGAAGATGTTGTAGTTGAAGATGTTGGAGTTGAAAATGATGTTGTTGAAAATGTTGTAGTTGAAAAAGAAAATGTTGAAGAGAAGAAGAATAAGTTGAAGAGGGAAAAGGATAAGGTTGTCACTTTATCGGTACAAAACTTACCTTATCCTGATGCTCAGTCTAAGAAGGATGATTCTCGGCATTATGCTCGGTTTATGGACATATTCAAATAATTATAAATCAACATTCCTTTTACCGAGGCATTGGAGAAAATGCCAAAGTATTCCAAATTTATGAAGGAAATTTTGACAAAGAATAAGAGGTATACGGACCAAGAGACTATTATGGTCGATGCTAGTTGTAGTGCAATCATCCAACGTACAATACAGAAGAAAGAAAGCGGTCTGACACGGGTCTCTTTGCCTGTTACTATTGGTGATGTGTATGTTGGAAAGGGATTGATATATTTGGGATCTAGCATCAACTTGATTCCATTATCTATTGTGAAGAGGTTGAGGAATATTGAGTTAAAATCTACAAAAATGACTTTGCAATTGGCGGACAAGTCTACTACTCACCCACATGGAGTAGCCTTAGATTTTTTTGGTTAAAATGGATAAATTCATTTTACCCGTTGATTTTGTTGTGATAGAAATGGAAGAAGATTTGGATTCTCCCTTGATTCTAGGATGGCCATTCATGAAGACCGCGAGAATGATGAATGATATTGATGATGGTTTGATGAAAGCGCGTGTGCAAGATGAAGAGATTTGTTTCAATATTTTTGAGGCAATGAAGCATTCAAATGATAAAAAGGATTTTTTCAAGTTGGGTATTATTGAAGAAGACATAGAAGATGTAACTAGCCAAATGCGTCTTATAAATCCTCTTGAAAAAACTTTGACCGAAGCTTTTAATGTGTTCGATGAAGGTGAAAGGAACAAACTTGAAGAGTGTTTGGAGGATTTAGAGATTTCAAAGGAAGTGCAATCGTGGGAGAATGAGATGGAGATTTTATAAAAGGATCCATTGGATGAAGAACCAAAATGTGAATTAAATATGTTACCTTCTCATTTAAAATATGTGTTTCTTGATGATGGAGGTAACAAACCTGTGATTATTAGTACCACTTTATCAGAAAAGGAGGAATGTAGTTTGATTCATGTTTTGAAGACTAACCAAAATGCAATAGGTTGGGTGTTATCTAACTTAAGAGGCATAAGCCCCGCTTATTATATGCACTATATTATGATGGAAGAAGACTTCAAACCAGTGGCCCAACCTCAAAGGCGCTTGAATCCAGTTATGAAAGAAGTGGTTAGAAAGGAGGTTGTTCAGATGTTGGAAGCGTGCATGATTTATTCGATCTCAGATAGCATGTGGGTTAGTCTGGTTCATGTGGTTCCCAAAAAGGGTGGTATGACGGTGTTTACTGTGGAAAATGGTAAACAACCGCTGGTCCTCCCTAATTCCTAAAACTAAGGGTTACTCGCGAGATCGACTAGTTGATCTCAAGACACGTGCTAAGGTTTTGGTAAATTGCACTGCTTCTGTAAGCGAAAAAGACCTTGGTCCAGAAACGATTTCCAGAGCCTAAGGGAAACAACACAATGGCTTTCCACACACAAAGGATTCTGACTATAGGTGACTCGTGACCAATAATTTACGTTGAAATGTTTTTGGTAAATGATACAGAAGTAAGCGAAAAACAGTAAAGACAAAGTTAAAAGTAAATTGATTGCATTGAAATAGAAAATATGGTGATTCACGTACATCAAAGGCTTGAGTTACTCTTTCTTCCTTTAGCGCGGAATTGGGCAGAGTTTTGGCAAGCAGTTTGAGAGTACAAATGAACACACAGAATCCTTAACATTCTAACTTATTTATAGTATTTACAAAGTAACTGCTAAAACTAATCAACAAAGGAGACTTAAACTTAAAAACAACTTCCACACACGATTTCGCCATCCATCTTAGAGCTTCTAACCCACTATCTCCTCATTTTGACTTCTTCGCGCTTCATGACTTCAAAAGGGAACTGCTTTTGTTTTAGATTCATCTTCTTGAGACATAATAGCAAGAGCACTTCGAATGATGCTTTCATTCGACCCAAACTCCTGTCGAATCGACCACCATGCAATTTGTTGACTTAGTCTTATTTTCGACACTGTTTTTCACTCTGGATGTCTGGTCGATTTGGTTTTCCCTTCTGACCCGGCTTCTCAACCGACATGTATCTTTCTGGTACTTCTAACTAGGCTTTGTAAAGCATCTTCAGAAACTAACTTTATTTAAGACTAGTCTTTAACCTGTAGGGACTTTTGCCTTTGAACCATGCCCTTAAACATACTTTACAAATTTTCAGCTAACAGACGGTTATCACAAATGATAAGAATGAATTAGTTCCAACACGAAAATTAACGGGTTGGGGGATGTGTATTGATTATAGAAGGATAAACAAATCTAATAGAAAAGATCACTTTCCTCTTCCTTTTATTGATCAAATGTTGGAGCGGCTTTCGGGGCAATAATTTTATTGTTTCTTAGATGGATATTTGGGGTACAACCACATTTCTATGAATCCGGAAGACCATGAGAAGACGGATTTCACATGTCCATTTGGGATTTTTGCGTATAGACGTATGCTTTTTGGCTTATGTAATGCGCCGTCTAATTTTCAATGATGCATGAAAGTTATCTTCACCGACTTGATTGAAAAGACCATTGATGTATTCATGGATGATTTCTCCGTCTTTGGAGCATCGTTCGATTTGTGTTTGGAGAATCTGGACACCGTCTTGAAGAGGTGTATTGATACTAATTTGGTTTTAAATTGGGAGAAGTGCAAATTTATGGCGATCGAAGGCATTGTCCTTGGGCACAAAATTTCTTCGAAATTGTAACACGGTGGGAAAACTGACTTGTTTGTTTTGCGTTTGATTGTAGATGTTACGGATAGCAAGAGTCATCACCGACTTTTCTTTTATCCAATTAAGGGAAGGCGAAAAGAACAGGAAAAGACCTTCGTTAGATTCTGAGTAAGGGAGGCGGTTATGAAAAGAGAAGGTGTTAGCACCCTTTCCATCCGTAGTTATCTACGGGCTCTTAATTGCTTTAGCTCACTTTATAAATTGATTTCTGTATGTGTTTGAAAATATTTTGAAAAGGCATTTCGCTTTGACTTCGTAATGATTCACGCTGGAATGTATACGAAGTGTTTGGAAATGTTTTGTTTTGGAAAAGACTTTGTAATGATTCACGCTGGAATGTATACAAAGTGCTTGAAACGATTTTGAAAAGTGTGAGGTTTGAAAATGATTTTTTGACGGAGCAAGCAAAAGAGACTTATTACCTACTCAGAACGGTCGTTTCCGTGTTATTTTGCTTTCCTTTAGAATAAGACTATCCTTGTCATTGATTGATAGGTAACCTTATTCATTGGATGTGAAAGGGACATTCGTATGGACATCGGATGGTCATAGAAGGCAACTTGTAGGGATATCCTAACATATTCGTAGGGGCGATCATCACTTTTCGTAGGCAACAATCGAGGGACGAGATCATATATTTGTAGGCAACATCGAGAGACTATGATCTTTTAAGTCAAAGGGACTATGATGATATATTGTAGACAGCTGTGCTAAGATATCCCTACGTTTGAAGGACATGACCATTATTCGTAAGGCAACGAGAGAGGATACCCTAAGGTGAGTGCAAGTGTGAAATTTGTGTTGTATTCAGATATTTTATCTTATGATTAGAAGTGATCTATGTTGTTTTTTAATCTTGCCATACACGCCTAATTACTAGCAATTAATAGGTGCAGAAAATAAATTGCGGAAATGTAAAGGTCCTACGCTATTACATGGCTTTGAGGAAGATAAATAATATGGGAGTGCAGAAAGTAAAAGCAGAAATGTAAAGGTCCTACACTATTACATGATAAAAAATTTGCAACCTATGCAAGCTTTCTAGAATTTAAAATGTAGAATAATAAATAATAGAAAAAATGTATTTTTTGGTTTGTTTGGAGGTTGATTTTAGTGAAAAGCCTAATTCTAATTAATTTTAATTAAGAAAAAAGTTTAATGAAAATTATTTGTGGAATTAAACCTAATTAGACTAATTATTTAACCTAATTACTAATTATTTGTTTAGATTATTTAAAAAAAAGGAAATAGAAAAAAATAGAAAAAAAATAAAAATAAAGGAAACCCATCAGAGCTTCTAAGCGCCACCAAGCCTTCAGTGGTGGCATATGCGCACCAACCGGAGTTTCGGGAGGATCTATTGAGTGTCCGGGCTTCAGTCTGAAAGGTCCGGGGGAGATTCTCTTCGGGACGTCCAAAAGCTGGAGCTTCTGGAGAATTTGGTGCTGGAAGGGTCCATAAGCTAGGGCTTCTGGAGATTCGACACTGGGCGTCAGTGGAGCTTGGGGTTCTCTTCTTGAAAGGGATCTAGAAGCTGGAGCTTCTGGAGTTGATCGCCTCAGGGGTCGAACTTCGGAGAGGTGCTTCGAGGGTCAGTTGGAAAAAATGCGCCAAGGTGTCATCTTCTTCGTTTGAATTTTCAAACTTTTACCCACGGTTCTGCTTCGTGGTTAAATCCTATAGCCACAGTTTCATCCGTCACTATACCCCTGCAAGAAATCAAAACTAAAATATACGCAATATAAATCAGTTATGAGATCATGGATCAACTCGATTTGATCCCCTGAATGTGATAGGGTCACTGGTTTCGTCCAATTTGTCCTATTCTGGAAATCCCTAATTCGAGCTCATGAACCCTAGTCATGGAAGATTCTTATTCCTGTGCTAAAACTCAAATCAAACCATCCATAAAGTTTACAAACATCAGTCTAAACACAAATATCCAATCAAATCGTATTCAAAATGCATGAATTATTGAAATTGATTTTCAGTTTTAGAGAGCAAATCATAATCGTGTTCTTACGACTCTAGGCGTTTGGATGCTTGGTGAATGGCTGGAATTGATCAGAGAACCTCTTGGAACGTGTTGGAATGCTTGGAACGGCTTGAATTGATTCAAAACTAGGGCTGCTAGTTGCTTGCAAGTCACGGTTTTCTTGAGGTTGGTTAGGGTTCTTCCAGCTGCCAAAAACTCTCCCCTAGGGTTTAGAAACCCTCTGAATTTATAGAGGACGGATTCAGGTTGAGCATTGATGAGAAAATATATCCCATTCAATGAGAGTATATTTGATTTGCCAATCTTTTCAATTTTGATCAAATATTGCCAATCTTGTACCAATCTCTTGCCAATCACTCAATTTCGAATTTCAGGCCATTTAATAGGTATCTTGGACCTCAAGAATGTCAAATATACAGCCTTGCATTGATTGATTTATTTTTTTGCTATTTTATTTTAATTAAATTAACTTTTAATAAATAAAAATCAAAATAAATAAAATAAAAAGCTCAAGAGCGTGGCATTGGGCTTGAAGGTTCTAATTGTGATTAGAAACAAGTTTGAACCAAGAAAGCTAAGCCCATTTGGAAAAAAATTGATTTTCTCAAGTATTTCTCTTTATGCACCTCCTTAAAAATGCCCAACTTGCACAACTTGTATCTTGCTCAATTTTTAACATTTTTGGGTGTTCTTTGACTTTCTAGAAATCTCAAGATGTCCTCTAAAAATCCCTTTTAGTTTCATCTTCATTGAAGTTTCCATGCTCATGAACACTTCTTTACAAAAACATGACTTTTTGTTGACTTTTTAAAAGGACCTGTAATGTTTTGATCTATAACTTCCAAATGAAGCATTTCCAGCCCAAGCTTGTGAGACATGAAGTTGTATAGAATCGAATTCCCTTTAAAACTGAGCTTTGGGGGAAAAAATTCGGATAAAGTATGTGAAAGTTATGCGTGGTCAAAGTTCTGTTGGCTTTTGTCTGAAAAGCCCTAATTTAGAAACTTTGACTTTTGATCAAATCTTGATTTTTCTTGATGAATCTTGGTCAACCCTTGACCAAATGATGAATATTACTTTAAAGCATTGGTGCTGACTAAAAGTTATGAAGTTTGACTGTATTTTGACCATAGTTGACTTTTTATCCAATGTAGCTGATTTTCATCCATCTGAGCTTAAATCACTGGAAATCCATCTTAACTTTAGAGGAGCAGAACCCTAGCTTGGATGCATTACTTAAAAAAAAGGTTTATCTAGTCACCCCTTGTGAAATCCTTGAGTATGGAGTTGTGGATTGTCTTGAGAAGTAGGAGGGCAAATTTTGGGGTATAATGGAAAGGGATCGAGGTTGATAAAGCCAAGATCATTGTGATAGAGATGCTCCCCCACCAACCAATATCAAAGGGATCCGGAGTTTTCTTGGCCATGCGGGCTTTTATCGAAGATTTATATAATATTTCTCCAAGATCGCAAAGTCGTTGAACAATCTTCTCAACAAAGATAAGTCTTTTATTTTTTATAAATATTGTTTAATTAATTTTGAAAACTTAAAGCAAAATTTGATTAATGCACCAATAATCACCGCACCGAATTGGAAATTGGATTTTGAATAAATGTGTGATGCGAGTGATTATGCGGTGGGAGTCGTGTTTGGTCAAAGAAAGAATAAGATTTTCCATGCAATACACTATGCGAGAAAAGTTTTAAATGGTGCTCAAATAAATTATGCAACAACTGAAAAAGAGTTGCTTGCTATAGTGTGTGCTTTGGAAAAATTCAATTCTTATCTTATCGGCTTCAAAGTTATGATTTTCACGGACCATTCAACTATAAAATATTTGCTCACCAAACCAGACTCCAAACAACGACTAATCCGATGGATTTTGTTGCTTAAAGAGTTTGATTTGGAAGTCCGGGACAAAAAAGGTTCAGAAAACTTGGTGGAGGATCATTTATCCCGGTTGGTAAACGTGGAAATCACAAAGAAAGAAAAAGAGGCGATAGAGGAGTTCCCGGATAAAATACTTTTTGCTATCCAAGAGAGGTTGTGGTTTGCCGACATGGCTAATCACAAGGCCTCCGAATTGATTCCGGAAGATTTGTCATGGAATGAGAAAAGAAATGTTTTGGCCGATGCTAAGTACTATGTTTGGGATGAACCATATTTGTTTAGGTTGAGTGGTGATAATTTGTTAAGAAGATGTGTGACAAGTGAAGAATCAAAAGAAATTCTTTGGCATTGTCATAACTCCTCTTATGGAGGGAATTATAGCGGGTTGAGAATGGCCACTAAAGTCCTTCAATCGGGATTTTATTGAACATCATTATTTAAAGATGCCTATGAACATGCTAAGATTTGTGACAAATGCCAAATGAGTGGAGGAATTGGTAAGAGAGATGAGATGCCCCTAACCAACATGTTGGAAGTGAAGTTTTTGATTGTTGGGGTATTGATTTCATTGGCCCATTCCCCTCGTCTGTATCTAATGAGTTCATTCTGTTGGTCATTGATTATGTGTCAAAATTGGTGGAGGCAATTGCTTCACCTAAGGCCGACTCCAAAACTATGCTTAAATTTTTAAAGAAAAATATATTTTCATGTTTTGGTGTGCCAAGGGTGCTAGTGAGTGATGGATTCTCACTTTTGCAACACACTTTTAGAATTTTTTTTGGAGAAATATGGTGTAAAGCACAAGGTGACAACCCCTTACCACCCACAAGCCAACTGTCAAGCGGAAGTATCCAATAGAGAAGTGAAAAGGATTCTTAAAAAAATAGTGTCAAGTGTTAGACAAGATTGGTCAACAAAATTAGACGAAGCTTTGTGGGCGTATCGTACCGCCTACAAGGCTCCAATTGGACTAACACCTTTCAAATGGTTTATGAGAAGACTTGTCATCTTCCGGTGGAGATGGAACATAGAGAGCTTTGGGCTCTTAAATTTTGATTCCACTCTAGCCGGTGAAAAGAGAAAAGATTAACTCAACGAAATGGAAGAATTGAGAAATAGTGCTTACCACTCCAACAAGCTCTACAAAGAGAAACTTAAAGTTTATCATGACAAGAAAATAAAGCACAAGGATTTTGAACCTGGTCAAATGGTGCTTTTTTTCAACTCTTGGTTGAGGCTTTTTCCGGGAAAACTAAAATCCAAATGGCCAGATCCGTTCTTGGTAAAAGAGGTGAAAAATATGGTGCAATTGTGTTGGAAGATCTGGTGGATAAGAAAGTTTGGACATTTAATGATCAAAGGTTGAAGTTGTACATTGGCGGAGAACCAAGCCGAGAGATTTCTTCTTTGCATTTTGATGATCATTGATCATCTTGAACTATCGAGCTCGAACGCCGTTAAACAAAGCGCTTGTCGGGAGGCACCCCAACATTGTAAGTATTCTCTTTCAATTTAATTTTTGCATATTTAAATGTGTTTCTGGTATTTTTATGATTGAAGTGGTCCAAAATTTTCAAATTCTGGTTCTGTTTTGAAGGCACCACCGGGCAGTGGGATTTGGTCGTCGGCGAGGTCAGCTCATGCGAGGGCGCTGCGAGGGCGCTGGGAAATGGGCGCAGGTTTGTTTTTTAAAAATAAAAATAAAAATCTGGGATAGATTTGGGTTATGATATTTTAACCCAGTTGGGCCCATCCTTTTCAAAACACTTACCCACCCCATCATTTTGTAACTTGCCACTTGCCTCCTTTCTTCCCTTGCCTCTAAGGTCTAACCCCTACTTCCATTATCTATTCTCTCAAGCAAGCCAACCTATCCAACATTTTTCAAGGTACTTGTCTAATTCCTATTCTGAATTTAATTGTAATGGTGGTTTTTGCATGAGTTTAGGTTTTGATTTGTAGGTTAGGTTAGATTTAGGGGAAATTGACAAGTTAGGGTTAGTTGATTTAAGGTTTTTGCATTATTAAGGCTTTGTCTGTTTTCTATTTGTCATGAATATCTGAATTTGGAATGCAAAAACTTGTGAAACCATGCACAAGCTTCGTTACATTCTGATTCGGAACTCGACATCGCACTTATGGCCGCGATGCAGCAGCTCTCCCTGAGACCGCCCGACGAGTGTCCGGCGCTGGTCATTTTTCCAACTTGTGAACTTTTCTAATTTTTTGGTTTTATTTTGTTTTGGTTTCTTGTATAGTATTTTCTGCTCTAATATACTAATTTCTTGTCGATCTTTTGTTTGTACCATTGATATTATCTTGTAGATGGCCCCAAAGGTTGCAATTGGTGGAAAAAGACAAAGAGGAAACACCAGTGACATCACTTCTCCAGTGCCAAGGGTGTTTGATGCTACAAAGTTTCTGAGTGCTGACCACCAAGATAGGGTGAAGTTGTTCAAGAAAAGGTAGTATATACCTGAGAAGTGTTTTGACTTTAAACAGGAAGGCTCTTACAAACGGTTGGTGGCAATGTTTGAAGAAAGGAAATGTGAAAAGTTGGTTGATCCCCTTGACAACATGTGTTTTGAGTTGATAATGGAGTTTTATGCTAACGCTTCCGTGCCTGAGGGTGAATCTTTCACTTTAAGACTTCTGTTAGGGGGAAAGAAATTCGATTTGATCGGGAATCCATTAATGAGTACCTTGGAAACCCGTTGAGCTTGGAAATTGGTGAATATGATGCGTATACTAGGGCACTGAACAAAGAAAGGAATCTTCTTGATATTCCAGCTTCCATTCTGAGGGAAGGTAAAACCTATGAGTTGAATTCCAATGGGCTTCCGGTGCGCTACAAAAGAGAGGATATGACTCCGGATGCTCAGCCCATCTTGCTCCTGATCTCGCAGAACATAAAACTGAGAATGCACCGTTCTTCTGCCCTGATTGATGTTGCTATGCTTGTCCATTTCATTCTTGATGGGAAATAGGTGGATGTGGCTCGAATAATTGCAAACGAGATCAAGACATTCATTGAAAACACGAAGAAGCCTGGGGTAAACTCTAATTAACCCTTAATTTTTCCATGTTTAATAACTTCTTTATGTTTGGGCCAGTGGATCTGTATGGCAGGAGGTTCTATGAAGGTAAAAGGTGTGATAAATGACACCTACATCGATAGGCATTGCAAGGAGAAGAAGAAGAAGAAGAAGAAGAATTTTGGTGAGTCCTCCAGTGCGGTTGAGTCGTCTGAGTATATTGATTACTCTGATTATGATCCTAGAGATAGGGTCATTTGTAACTATAACTAGGACATGATGGAGGCAACTCAGCGGTCCAATCAGTTTTTTCACGAGTCGATGGGGGAGGTTGTATCTTCATCAGAGTGATCCACAACAGGTACCTATTTTTCCTTCTCTTGAGGGGTATTCTGGTTTCTGTGTTTGGTCTGTGGGCAGGCGTCCTTTCTTTTCGGAGGGGGCAGCACCTACGGATGATGTGGGTGATGCTGGTGATGTTGGTGATGGAGGTAATTTGGGTGATGATGGAGATGGCATGGAGCATTAGATCGACAAAGTGAAGAGCTTTTGTTGCCTTTTGGAATTTATTTTATTTTTCAGCTTTATCTCTTTTTAGTTTTGTGTTGAAACAATTTAGTTTGTTATGTTTTGAAACTTATTTTGGATGTATTTTGGGATTGGTTCCCTCTTTAGTGGGTGTTGGTACCCTTTTTGTGGTGTTGGACACCAAAACAATTATGTTTAACTAAGTTTTATTATGTTTAATTAAGTTTTTTTTTATTTATTATTTTTATTATTTTTAATTTAGTACTGTTATATCTTAATTATTGTTTGTACCTAAATATGTGGGTTGTTTGTCTTGGAAAAATAGTGGATTTATTTTCTCAAGAAGCAAGATTGAGTTTTTGGGCATTGTTTTTAATTTGTGTGGTGATGATAAAAGTCTCAATTGTCTTGCGCAAATAAGGTATTATTTTACCGTCTTGTAGAATGTTAACATTATAATGAAATTAGTGCTTTATGCAATTATTTAAGTTATGCATTTGTGTAAATATTTGTTCATGTTTGAATCATTAGAACATAAACCACAAAAGTGAGAAGTTTTCCACCTTGCACAAAAAAGAGTGTTTCTAGCAATTGTTGTTAACTCGTTTGATTCATGTTTAATCTTAATTTGTTGTTGACAATTTGGATACTTATAAGGGATCAAGGCAATTTTTGTGTACTATGAGAAAAACCATCAATTCCAAAAAGGCTTAATTTAACCTTGTGAGTGTGTGAATCTTAGTTAACCCTTTTAAGCTTTAAAATTGAAATTTTTGGAATGAATCATCCTTAGTCAACTAAGTGTTAAGTAGGTCACTTAATGATTTGTTGATGATAAATGATAATCCAATGATGATTCATTCTAAGAAATTTTCTTGTTTGTAAACACTTTACCCAATTGTTTGATTAGTCTTGTTGAAGAGAATGTTCTTAAATAGAAAGGATAAAAAAATTGAAAGTTGAGGAGGTTGATCAAAAAGAAAGAATGAATTAATGGAACAATATATCTTTTGAAAAAGAAAAAGAGATCGAATAAAAAAGAAAAAAAATGAATAGAACTTTGAAAAGAAAAAGAAAAGAAAAAGGAAAGGATCATTGTGTGAAAAAAGAAAGAAAGAGGTTGTGGTGAAATAAGGATGAAGTATGAATGAATGTTGTGAAATATGAAATGCTCTTCATTATCTATTACCCGTTTTACTTCAATGGCTTTGTATATATATCCGTTGTTTTTAACCCAAGCCAAGTTATAATCCTTGAAAGCCCTTAGTGATCTTTGTTTCTATTTTGTTCATTTAACTTATTTTGATGAATGCATGAATTATTCCGGATGTGCATGGTTTCTAGTGAGAGTGTTTAGTCCTATGTAAATATTGCATTTTGTTCTTCAAGAAATTGTTGAAAGGAATTAGGTGATTCAGATATGAATATGTTAAAAATAAATTGCATTACTTGATGTTTGTGTTTAGAACTTAGTTCACTATCTTGTTTTGATTCTAGGAGCGGTGAAAGAAATGTTTTGAGGCGTTTCGATTGAGTTTGAACCATCCAAGTTAATTTTTGATTTTTTCTCTTATGAACTTTTTCTTTCTCTTTTGATTTTTATCTTTTGATTTGAGGACAAACAGAGATTTTAGTTGGGGAAAGTTGTTAAGTGTCAACTTTTGCATATTTTTCCTATCATTTATTGACACTTTTAAGCTCTTTTATTGTTTCTAATTAAGTTAAGCACTTATTTTTAGTCATTTTATGGAAATGTAAATAATGTTGAATGTTTTAATATGTTTGTTAGTTTTTCAATATTTTATGTTCAGGAATCGAAGTTTGAATAGATCTAAATTAGAGCATCAAATTGTAAAATATTTGGAGTGTTAATTTGAAGGAGCGCCCGACGGTGAGATTGAGCGCTCGACAGTGGGAATCAAGAGCGTCAGGCGAAGACCAGGTGACGAGCTGGCGCTGAGATTTAGAAAAATTCCAGTGGCTACTAGAATTTGAGGATTTTGGAGAATTTTGGAGCGCCTGACGGTGAAGGAAGCGCTGAGAGCACCCGACGACGAGTGCAGAGCACCGGACGATGGACGGTATTTTTTTCATCCAAGGACAGTCACGTACGCAGATGTGAGGAGAAAAGAGGGCACCGCCCGATGGTGTAAAGTAGCGACCGACGGTGAAGCCTGAGAAGTGTTTGTATTTCTATCATACTTAGTAGATATTTTGAGGAATCTCATCATTCCACCATACCTAGCATTCTTGTAACCTAGAAACATCATATTTTAGAGAGAAAAAACTCTTTTCTCCATTTTGACTCAAAATCAAAGCTTTACAATATCAATCTTTGAGACTTCAAGATTGATGTTCATAAAGGTTTGTAGTTTCCTTGATCATCAAGCTACCATGGAGATGGATAACTAAGCTTATTTATGTCAAGATTAGAGGTAATTAACCTAACTATTATGTATTTCTTTTGATCTTTTTTGTGTATGAACATGGTTGATGATTAATATATGTTGAATATCTTTGTTTTATTTGTACTTTTTATGGTTTGGATCATGATTAAGAAATATGTTTCAAACTTGACCTAAGATACTCATCTACTAAGGAACAAATGCTAGACATAAATTTGTGAGTTAGTATTTACTTGTATCATGCTTAAATATTATCATGTCAATAGTTAGAATGAGACATCATTTAAATACTAACATGATAGTACTCACAATATTGGTTAGAATTTAACAATATTAAGAGGATACATGAATATATCGATCATCAACTAGTTCATCCGCTTGGTTAATTGAATATATATGAAATTAGGTTAATGAAACTAATCTTGACATGCTTTTACCATTTGAAAAAACAATCCAAAACCCTCTTTAATCCAAACAACTCTCTTTGATTAGAAAACTAAACTTGTTTGCATGAAACTTATGATTTTTGTGACTAGGAACCAAAACCCTTTTGTAACCAAATCTTAAATACACTTGAACTATCAAACGGCAGTGATATCACACCAATCCCTGTGAAAAACGATAATATAAAATACTTGTGTTTGAAAATACGTACAACACCTCTCAATGGCTATTTCAAAAGTAAACTTATAAAAAGGTTATCCTATCTCAAAGAAAATAAATTCTTTCAAACAAGAAGAAAGCTACCACCTTAATTTGTGATCTCTTTACAAAACTTCATACTGAGTGATTCAAATAAAAATCTCATTTACAAAGCTTATCACCGCCACATAGTGTTTTAAATTTGTTAGAATTATTATTTGTAAATCCTCAAGTGATATTAAAATACTTGCGAAAACGAAGTGTAATCTAAAGTTAAAGAAAGACTCTTTAGTATTTGTAATGCCTTTTGAGGCTTGAAAAAGGTACCACGATTATTCTTGACAAGAATAGATTGTGAGGAATAAGAAAAATCTCAATGTGTGTGAGGACTGGACTAACCAACTTTGGGGAACCAGGATAAACTCGTTGTGTGTTTTTCTTTTCTCTTCTACTCAAATCATTTTCTTACTAAATTTTTTAAATTTGTAAATTTAAAAAGGGTCACTATTCAAACCACCCTTCCTAGTGGCAACTTAATTATTTCACGATTTGATTCGGTTGGTTTTTAAAAATAAAATCGAATCAAACCAAATCAAACCAAACTAATGCAGCTTGAGTTGGTTCTGTTGATTTGATATTTTACAAAAACAAAATATTTATCCATACATACTCATATGATTTTGTGTTTAATCGTTCATACATTACCATAAAAAATTATAATGTCAAAATAAATTTATAATTTGATAGATAAAATTGTGTCTTGTAATTTTATCTTAAATTTAAAAAATGATATACATGAAATTCCATTCTTAAATAAATATCATAATAAGAATACGATAAAATATATTTTGTAAAAATAATATTTATAAATAAATAATACTTTATTTTTTGATGATATGTTAATTAAAATAAATATTATATAAAAAATATTATAAAATAGACACATAATATATGTTATTTCTCTAAAGAATTATAGAAATATATATTGGTTAGTAAGATTTTATAACATACAAAAGTTAAATTTGATTTAGTTTGATTTGCAAAATATAAATCGTAAACCAAAGCAAATCACGTGGTTCTGTTAAAAAATAATCCAAACACACCCGAATCAAATGCGATTTTTATAATTTCGATTCAATTTTACGATTTCCTATTAGGCTAATTTAATTTTGAATACCTCTAAAATTTAGTATAGAACCATTTGTTTCATAAATGTTGATATTAGATTTAATATGTATGTTGACATTATATATAGTATGTATATGGGGAGTGGTGTTGCCACTTTTTTAGTAACATGTCGAAATCAAATTTAGTATGAAATTATCTTGTTTCATAAATGTCGATATTTGATTTAGTATGCAAAGGGGTAGCGTTCCCACTCTTTTTAAGTAACATGTCGAAATTAGATTTAGCATGGAACTATCCCTATTATATAGGAGAATTTTTTAATCCACCCTATGGAGTAAAATTAAATCCTATGCATTTCTAAAAACGTCTCTCTAAAATTAGAAGTATACTTCCAGTGCGCACTAATTTCTGAAATATTCGAGTTAAAACTAGAAGTATATCTCTGTTTTCATATTGGATGTATATTTCCGGTTCTGGGTATGATAGTTAGTAGAAAATTGAACAAACGAAATAATTGGAAAAATTATACAAATTAGAAATTTAACAAATTATACAATTTATAAATCAAACAAAAGACCAAAAATGTCATCCAAAATGCATTTCATAATAATTGTATCCAACATACAAATTCGATACAATAGGAAATTAAAAAAACTAAAATTAAAATACAAGTGGATGATCAACCTAAACTACTGGGTATGGCAGACGATGAGCCGGTCTGTCACCCTCGAGGTGTCCCTCTGTTGTTTCCTGTATAATAGGGTACCCTGAGCCTCTTCCATGATTGCCTCCAAAACTCCTCTGACATCAGATTCGTTAAAAAACAGCCCTTTCTCAATGTCATCCCTAGCAAGCTCCATGATACGGCGGCACCTAGGCAACACGTCATGAGCATGATCCTTCCTCTCATGCTTCTCCTCCAGGATCTCCTGATGAACTAGCCTGGGTGGGTTCCTTGGAGCATCCTCTATCATGTATGGATGGTATACCCTGAAGAACCATATCATGTAACCATACGTGTAACTCCAGTCGTCTGGAGCTACGATACTCCTGGCCTCATCAAGTACAAGATGATTCTCAAAATCATCAAAAAACTCATCCATATCCCTCCTCTTCACTGTCGGAGGAGCGCATATAGCAGGATCCCAAGGAATGGTCTGGGTAAAATCGAATTGACGCATCACCTGCTCAGGCATATAAGGAGCAGTCTTGCGAGTCCCACAGGCCAACAAACTTGTCAATAGTGAAACCTCATTAAACGATATCGTTTCACGGTGGTCGACGTAGGCATTGAAGTGAATATCCTCATGCACTATTCGGTCAAGGTAAATTTGGAACGGAAGTGTCGCCTGGTTCCCTTTGAGCGGCTCGTATGCACAGGAACACGACATATCCTCGGTATAACCCTCAAAAAGTGACCATCCATAAATGCGAGGGAAGTGTTGTAGGATCCATCCCTGAAATAACAAAATTAACCCAGTTAGTTTCAGAATCAGGATAATTAACAAAGGCCGCTAAGAGAAATAATTTATACCGTCATGAGTGACATGCTGCCGATGATCTGCCTCATGTTCCACCTAATCCCCTCATCCAAGGTTCTATACAAGTAAAGCAAGTAGCCAGCCCCCCAGTTCTACCCACTAATCGCCTCAAAATCACCAAAGTACCTAAGGTACATGATGCCAGTGTAAGTGGCACTGGTGTCCACAAATATTTGTGTGCCAATAAGATACAAGAGGTATGCTCTCATGGCATAACCCTGTGAAGGGTAACTTGTTCGGGATCACCAATAACAGTTGTAGCATGCGCAAGCTCATCCCTAAAAACCTCAGCCAACCAGTTATATCTCATGTGGCAACCACATGTCTTATCAACCTCCTTTGGGGAGCTATCTAGGGTAACTCCCAGCCGCTCAACCAACAAAGTAATGACCTCGTATTTCTCCAACTTTCCGTGATCCAAAAAGGTCCCTCTGATTGGCAGGCAAAGCAGACACGCAACATCATCGAGTGTGATCGTCATCTCGCCATGTGGTAGATGAAATGACGATGCCTCATGGTGCCACCTCTCTACAAAAGTGTAGATTATCCCCCAGATGACCATGCTATATCCACAGAGGGTCAAATATCTCAACCTTGTAAGGCGTATAAAATCATCAAACCATGGCTCAAGAGAGGTAATAAGCCTGCTGATCTTTCTCCCATGGTTTATGACCTTCATTGTATCGCGATTCTGAAAGAAAAAATTCATTTTTAGATTTCATAATAATACTCATAAGAAAATTCATAATTGTAATATAAATGTAAATTTCATACCTCGCCATCCCATATATGTCTAGCCACATGGGTGAGATAAAGAGGGAGCAAAGATAAGTCAGAAGGTCCCCCTCCAAAGACCTGAGGGACCTGGGGTGTCGTTGCTGCCGCCACTGCCTCTGGTATCTCATGTGCCTCGGGTGCCATTGGTGCCTCGGGTGCCATTGGTGCCTCGGGTGGCACCGATACCTCGGGTGTTGGGGGTGTAGCAACGGGTCTCATCTCAGATGGCCCTGTCTATGAAGCAGATGAGGATCTCATCTCAAAAATCTGAGGTGGTGAGGATGTGCGCCTGCGATAGGACGGAGACGATGAAGGATGGACTGGAGAATCCCGACTACTAAAGGAGGAAGATGTAGAAGGGGTAGAATCAGAACTAGAAGAATGTGCATCTGGCATAGTCTGTCCGAATGTCGAAGGAGGTTGTGTTGCCTGACTCTCTCTCTCTCTCTCTCTCTCTCTCTCTCTCTCTCTCTCTCTGCACATAAGCATGAAGTGCAACCCTCTCGTGCCTCAAACGTGGGGGTCTATCAACCATATCTCCCGTAGAAGTAAGAACGAAACGTTAGCATATGACTTAAAGTGGAAAAAATGCAACAAAAAAAATACAGACAGAAATCGGAAGTATAGTTTCGGTTTTGTTCTTCCCCAAAACTAAAAGTAAACTTCCGATTTCTTCTGCAAAAACAGAACTATGTAGCAGGTTACCCCCAAACCCCAAATGTGTCAAAAACATGCATTGATCGTCAAATAAAGTTTACAAATAGTGCTTTGATGACTCTTAATGATATAAACTACATAAAATAACACATTTAAAACCTTATTTCACTAATTTCAATAGAAATTACATAAACTACAAAAAAATCTTAAATCACTTACTTGATTGATTGAAGGTGGTTGTGGCTTGCTTGATTGTTTGAGAAAAAAAATTGATTTTTGAGAGAAAGGGTTGAAAGGGGAGTTTGAGTGCGTTTTTGAAAATATTTGCTTTTATGGGGAGGGGAAGAGTTTCTGGCGCACTTAAGTGCGTCCAGGAACCGAAAATATACTTACGGTTTAGAACCAGAGTTATAGTTCTACTTTATACCCAACCATTTTCAAAAAGAAATGCATGATATGGGGTGCGAACCAGAAATATACTTCCAATTTCTAAGAGACATTTTAAGAAATTAACGTAGTGTGCAAGAAGGATATGGGATGGAATAAGAAACTCACTTATGTAAATGTCCATCCATGTTAGATTTAGTATGAAACCATTCTGTTTAATAAATATATTAAAAAATATTGACTTTCCATTAAAAAGTGATTAATATTATAATGTAAATGTTAAAATAATGATAAATGAGATTAAAAAGATATTAATTTTAAATTTATATCACGGTAAATTAAATTATTGTAACTTTATTTCTTTTGATCATATTTTTTGTTCCACGGAATCTCCGTCCCATCTAAAATACAATAATATCTTTAAATCGTAATTATTCTAGACATTTATATTAAAAGACGATAGTAAATAAAAATATAAGTTAGTTAATATAAATTTCTATATAAAAAACAAATATATTTTATATCAATAATAAGTTTTAGTTTATTATTTCAAACATTTCCATTTGTTTTCGATTTTCCTTGTTTGAATTAACTTATAACTTAAAGACATTTTTTTAAAATTAATTTTGCATGTAAAACAAATATATTTTAATTTTTGAATTAATGAAAAATAATTAATGCTTCAAAAATCATCTTTTTTTAAATAATCAATGACATTAATATATTTTAAAAAATACAACAACATGTGACGCAGTCGGAAACTCGCTAGAGAATAACAAACACTAAAGTTAGAATAAAAATACAAGGTTGTAACCGTAAAGCCTGTCAAATAAGCTCTGGAATCCATCAGAAAGAAAAAAGAACTCTGGTTTTATTATAATGAAAGATAATTCTTATGGTGACGCCAAATATCTTTAAATACAGAAAATAAAAAATCTTAATGGGCTTAAAGAAACCCTAATGAACTTTTAATACAAAACAAAAATAAAACTAAAAATTACTTAAATATTAAAACAGAAAATTGTTTAAATATTAAAAAGTTAAATATGTTTTTGGTCCCTATAAATTACTAAATTTTATTTTTGGTCCTTATAAAAATATATGGTTTTGTTTTAGTCATTACAAAATTATTATGCATGTAGTTATAGTCTCCATCGTTAAAATGATGTGAATTTTTGAATGATTATTTTACAGACATATTTAAAATGTTATAAAAAGTTCCTCGAAAAAAAACTCAAAATTTTATTTCTAAGTCGAGATTTTCATTATTTTCATCAATATCTTTTGAAATTTAAAAAATCATATTTAATTCATCTCATTTTAAAAAATTCTAAAATTTTGTAAAGGAAAATTTTATAATATTATAAGCACATATAAAAAAAGTTATTCAAAAATTTAAAAGTTTAAGGATAATTAAATAATTTGTAAAATTTTAGAAAATAGCTGAGACTAAAACTGCATGAATAAATTTTTTGTAGAGATCAAAATATGTCATTTTTTAATAGAAACTAAAGATGAAATTTAAGATATTTACAGGGCACAAAAACATATTTAACACAATATTAAAACTAAAATTGCTTAAATATTAAAATACTTTCCAACACGTGATTTTTTCTTCTGTACGCCAAGCCAGCCTTCCTACATCAGTCTCTTCCACCTTTGAAGAACTTGACCCCGAGTTCTCTTCTTAATAAAGAGTCTCTCCTGCTTGATACTCATGAACGTCGACAACATTAAATGTATTGGATATATTTATGATATTCGTGAGAGCTATCATATAAGCATTATCGTTGATCTTTCTGGTCACTTTGAACATACCATATTTGTGTGGTTGCAAGTTGTTGTAAGTACCAACTGCGAACCTCTCTTTGCAAAGAAACACCATCACATCCTCTAATACCTTGAAAAAATTTTGACTCTCATGTGTTTGTTGACATCTGCTTTATTCTTCTGCCCAGTAGCCTATAACTTTTCCTTAACAACTTCTTTAACGGCCACTATTCCCTCGTCCATATCCTCGTCAATCAAGAAACTCCTCCACTCGCGTCATTATGTAGAACAATGGAATATCAACATTCACTTGATAGTCATGGTTATTCTGTCAATTTCCACGATTAACCTCTTCCTCATAAGGCTCTTCTTTATCAGAACTCGATTCTTCAACAACATGGTTGTTTCTACCCCGTGGAACTCTAATCGGTTCCTCTCTTCTTCCTCTTTGTCGATTCTTGTTGTTGGTGGTGTTGTTCACATGATTTAATAAATTCTCCATATGTTCAGTCAAATCAGTTAGAGTCGCGGTAAAAGTTGTGGTAATTCCCTAAAGATCTACTATGGTCACCGATTGATCTGCCATGGTTGTCAAGTTACAAAAAGAATAGGAGAAAACCTATTCTGATGCCAATTGACGCAATCAGAAGCCCTATAGAATAAAAAACGCTAAACCTAGAATTAAAACACATGGTTGCAAGCACAAAAGCTCTCAGATAAGCTCTGGAATCCACCAGAAAGAGAAAATAACTTTAATTTTATTATAATGAAAGATAATCCTTAAGGTCACGCCAAAGGTCTTTATATACATAAAAACAAAGAAATTCTAATGGGCTTAAAGAGACCATAATGGGATTTTAATCCAAAACAAAATAAAAGTAAACATTACTTAAATATTAAAATAGAAAGTTGCTTAAATATTAAAACTAAAATTGCTTAAATATTAAAATGCTTTCCGACGTGCAATTTCTTCTTCATTATGTGCAACCAACCTTTCTTAAAATGGAACCTAATGCATCCAACTTTGATGAAATTGAAGTTGTTGTCTCTCTATGTGTTGGGAATAAGAGCCATGTGCCTGATGGATTTATTTTCTCCTTTTTAAGAGGTTTTAGAACCTGATGAGATTTGATGTAGGGATTATGTTTGACGAGTTTCGTCGATTTGCATCTCTCTCTCCCTCACAACTTCTCCTAGTTTTCTGTGACCATTGTTCTCAAAGTCAAGAATCCTACTTTCTTAGGTGATTTTAGACCCATCTCCCTTTTTTATTCTCTCTATAAGTTGATTTCCAAAGTTCCGGCTCAGATGTTGGGAACGGTTGTGGATAATTTGATTAGTCATAAGTAGTCAGCCTTCCTCAAAGGTAGAATATTGGTTGATAGTGTTGTAGTTTATAATGAGGTGATTGACCCGCAAAGAGATCTAAGAAGGAGTGTCTCATTTTTAAAGTTAATTTTGAGAAAGCGTGTGATTCATTAAGCTGAAGCTTTATGGATTATATGCTTATGATATTCAGTTTTGATGATGACGACATCTTGGATTAAAGTATGTGTTTTTATGGCAATATCGTAATCCTGATTAATGGTTCCCTATTTCTTGAAATCAAGATCCTAAGAGGGTTGAAATAAAGAGATCACCATGCTCTTTTTCTTTTCCTCCATGTGGCATAATGGCTCAATGAATTGATTCCTTACACTACAGTTCATAATCTCCTATCTTGTTTGGTTTTAAAGTTGGTTCCTCTTTGGAGGTCTCTCATTTACAGTATGCTGATAATACCCTTAAGTCGTCAATTGAGGCTCTTTGGACTATAAAGCTAGAGACATTATCTTGTCACCTCCAAAATTAAACATGTCACCCCCAAAAAAATTATTTCAAAATAACCCCTGTTGAAATTTCTGGTAACCCCCCAACTAGTATTGCGAAATTTCTGATAGATTTTGCGAAATTTCTGATAATTCTTTTGGAAAAAAAATTTCAATACCAGAAAGTTCAGTGTATTTGAAATTTTCGATACATATTAGAAATTTCAAATACACTGAAATTTCCAATATAGAAAATTTATTATTTTTTTTCAAAAAAGTTACGCATTTTCTCAGAAATTTCAAAATTTTCCATTTATTTAAAATTTTCGGATTTTCTTTAAACAAAAAACATTAAAAAAAATTTGAAATATACCGGAATTTTTGGTATTTGACTTAATTTTTTTCGAAAATTTTAAGAAAACTTGAAATTTTCGGTACTCTCAAATTTCCGATAAAACTCAAAAAATTTTAATTTAATGATTTCTCTCAACGGTATAATTATAAAATCGTACCTTTGAGAGGTGGCATATATTATATGTGGAAGTGACATCTTAATTTCTCTAAAAGCTATATTGAGGGGATTTTAAGCTTGCCTCAAGTATTGGGGTTAACTTTCTTAAGAGAAGCTTGGTTAGTACCATTGTTGACCCCTAGTTTCTTCTGTTGGCTTAAGGTTTTTTACACCATAGGATTCAGTCTCTTTCATTCCTACCATTGTTGACCCCTAGTTTCTTCTGTTGGCTTAAGGTTTTTTACACCATAGGATTCAGTCTCTTTCATTCTAATATCTCGGGCTGTTGAATCTGGTTAGGAAGAGAGATTGAAAATTCAGATTTCGAGTCTCTAAATTGAAATTTATAGTCCAAGGACATCAAATTGAAAATACACTCAAATTTAGACCATTCGATATTGATTTACAAGAATTTGATTATCTACAATTTGATTAAAGAAACTTGATTATTTTTTTTATTGAAAAACAAACTAGAGATAACAGACTGTATATTGCAGGCTAATATGAATAAAATAATAGATAATACTTTAAAAGAACTTCATGATATGCTAAGTTAGGAACTCTATGTCACACAAAGAAAACCATATCACAAGAGCCAATATATCTCAATATATCATGATATGCTTTAGTAACTTTACCAAAGTAATATTTATTTTCCAGTTGGGAAACTAAATAAAATTTATCATAATTTAAGGGCCAACGGTAGGACTAAATTGACAGGTAAGTTAGGTGATAACTAACAAAAATGACAATTGAATTCATTTGATATAAAGTAACATACTCATTAACAATTCCATGTTCTAAAACTAGGCAGGAGAAACAACATACGCTGCCATTTAAAAATACAACTACTTGTGACAATTTTGTTACAAAATTTCAGCTAATGTATAAGTTATATATGGATAAAAAACTATTCATCGTCCTGGTTTAGATCTCTCTTCTTCTTTTTACGCTGATCACGCAAACCTGAAGAAAGAAACATACCAGAAATTATCAACCAGAAGCACAAGTGTTATCCTTAAGTTCAAGCAAAAGAAAGGAAAAAGATATATTAACACAACAAACTTACGTGTCTTTTCCTCTTTTCTTTTTCTCTTAGAACTTACTGCATTTCTCTGTCTTCCCGTTGAATCCTTGATATCCATGCGCACCTGTGAGGAAAAAGGGGTAGACATAAGTTCAATCAAAGTTTGAATATGTCTACTAACCAGAAACTCCTCATATTCGTGGCAGAAGAATGAGGAGAAATATTGTCCTCGATTTACTTGTCACTGAGAAATACCAAGTGTAAATATCATACCTCTTCACCAGCACTCCGAAGCGCGTGAAGTGCGTCCACACAATCTTGACCAATCACAACCAATTTTCCCTTTTTGCCGAATACTGAACCCTGGCGATCACTTAAATTTTGCCTAGCTAATTGTTGCAATTGTTCCTGCAAGAGGGGCGTTACACCAGCCTGTAAAGAGAGGATAGCATCAGAATGGGTCCTTACAAAAGTTGAGAGGAAAAAACTAAAACAAAAGAAACGCATGATCCCAAATAATGTGTTAGTAACAAGCAAGACAATTGGTGAAAACATCAAGGGTCAGAGTGAAAGGAAATTATAATAAGGAAAATACCCCTGCTAAATATCGATGTGAAAATGTTTTTGATTGCAGAGGACGTGAAATCAGCGTACTAAGTTCCTGCAATATGCAAAGTATGAGATATAAATAAATTGGAACAAGGGAACAAAAGTAAAAAACAATAGCCAGGTGTCATTTCAAGTTTTTCTTTTTTTTAGAAAGTACAAACCGTCTGCAAATTCTTCAATTTCTTAGAGCTGGCTTTCTTTTGCCTGTGTTTATTAACTTGTTCCTCCTCGCTATCATAATTTTCAGTAACTAAATCCACTGAGCTAGCATTCCGATCAAACCAGCTTTTTTCTGCCTTCTCCTAAAATAAGGAGAATATAAACAAGAATAAGATAGTTAAGAAGCTGCAATGGATATATCCTAAAATCTTAGAATTTATAAACTAGATTAAGAAGCTTTATTGTAAGGATGCAATAAAGCAACACTGAAATAAAACTGCTTAACTTGAAAAGTGAAGACGTATACAAGAAACCATTTAAAATCATGTATGACAACTACCACGCTCACTTCCATATTTGCATGAATGAAGTCCAAAAGCATACCAGTACGAATTCAGGTGAATTTGTTTACCTGGGAATCTTTCCTTGTTATCTTGTCTATTTGGCGAGCAAGAGACAATCGTTTTAGAATCTCTGGCATGTATGAGTTCTCCAAAGGAAACCGCTGAAAGGCATCCTGTATACACAACGAATACAAGAACAGAAATGTAAATTGACAATACTGGTCTAGATGAAGCAACAAGTGGATTCTTGAAAATTATCGCTTAACGAATTCTTATTAACTAGTAGGAATGAGATAAGATTAAAGTAATAGCAAGGTACAACTTCAATATTTCTATTATAAATGATTATATCTAAAGTGAGCCATCGCAGAAAATCACCTTAGAAAATGACTTGCACAAAGAAGCAAACTTTGATGTATCTTTTGGGGAGATTAAAGCAATGCTACAACCTTCAGCAGAAGCTCTAGCTGTTCTCCCACTTCTATGAACATAAACCTAAAATTACGAAAAAGTTTTATATGTAATATAATATATAAATATAAATGTACATACTTATGTGTATGTATCAGTGTTGGTTATGGCAGATGGCGTTCCATGGCAGAGAGCCAAAATCCCACCATAGCAGAATAGTGGATTATGGTGGGAAAACCCGCAATATCGGCCAATATTTACCATTGCGGCAAGCCCAAAAACCGCCATGTATATCCACCATAGTGGCCATGGCGCCGCTATTTGATAACACGGGTATGCATGTATATGAATAATGAATATATGGATGAAAGAAGGAAGAAACTGGCTTACCTCTGCTGAATGTGGAAGCTGATAATGGACAACAGTTTTAATACCGGGAATATCAAGACCTCTTGCAGCAACATCTGTGGCAACAAGTATGCCATTTTCCTTTTCACGAAAGCGGTCCATGGCCTGCATTAAATGAGGGAGGCAATGTTCACAACTTCAAGAATTCAAAATGACCTATGAGAGGAGACAAAGAAGATACATAATACCTACATGATGCTCATGGATGCGGATCATATCATATACTTAAAAATTTAGTAACTCGATTCTTATCAGCATTTATCAATACAATTTAGTTTAGGCAAGAAATATTAGGAAATAGTTAGAGTATAGGAGTACATTTATTGAGCATAAGCCCTCTAAAGAAGAGTTTGGACTTCGGCTTCTCCTAATTTGAGTTCTTTACTTCTTTCTACGCATCAATATAGAAATACAAAGCTCTAACGGCAGTTGTGGGCCTCAGTCATATTGTTCTTTCTCTTATTGTGTATAATGTACTGTTCTACTTCCGAATCTAGTAGACTTTTCTTTTACAGGCAACCGAATCTACTAGACATTGTGCAACAAGGCAACAAATTTCTTATACATCAATTTGTTTGAGGTTTGGTGTGTCCTAAATTGGAAGGGTTTCCAGCTGTTAGTTTAAAGGCCTCAACATTAAGGAGGCCAACGTGATGGGCATTGAGTATATTTTGCAACCCTTTGATGCATTTCATTGGAGTAGAATCCTTGCATATTTTACAGGTGTCTTCCTGCCTCTCAATTTTCTAGGTGACATAATTGTGTATGAACTCTTTATGGATGCTCCACGTATAATTTAACTAAAGGAGTTGCAACTTCTGATTTGCATAGTAATTGACAAATGGATTATGATATTCATTTTATTCTCGTAATGGCACAGGTCCAAGAATTCAAAAGTACAACTTATATTAGTTAACGCTGATGCAACATTCAGAAAATGATTAAAAAAAATGGGTTACTAAGAAAGAAAATGATAGATAAACAATAAATTGGAGATCTATATTACCCTATAATATATACCTTTGAGCACAGCAAATAAATCAACGCTCGAAAAAAGCAAGCCTAAGACAGGGCAAATAAAGGACACAAACCTTTAAACGCGCTCGCTGTTGCATTTGAGCATGAAGAGTCCAAACATTAACGCCAAGAATACGCAATATGGAAGAAATATGGCGCAAAGCTGCAATTGAAGTACAGAAAACTATTGTGCGTCCTTGTCCATGGACAGTGAGAATATAATACAAATGGGCATCTTTATCATCTTCTGTGCATCTGCATTTCATAACAAATCATTAATGTTGTATCATCAGCAAAAATCACATTTCATGTCATAGTAAACATTCCTTTAATGACTTTATCATGTGTAATCAGTTAGAGTAAATGAAATTATAAAAGGGGAAATTTATGAAGAATCCTTAACCATAAACTACAACTCTATTTTAGCATGGAGGAATGAAAAACAAGTGCCTACCAAAAGTAGCATAACTGACCAACACAATAGTAGGGGTAAAAAAAATAGCACCGAAATCAAATAAACATTTCAGTCAATATGAATATATCACTATAAACATAATAATTCTTAGAACTTGAGTTTTAGAGTTTAGATATGATTTTACATACTCAATAAAGGACTCCTCAATCTTGGCTGCTAATATTGATGGATTGGTAAGATCAATAATTGCTGCATTGGGTCTCATTCCCGCTCGCTCTGAAAGATTTTCAATAGAATCCAAACTATCTGTCGATGGTTGCTTTTTCTGAATTGAACTACGCTTTAGCTTCTTGCGAAAATCAGCAGATAGTGCGACAGTTGCAGAGAAAACAAGAGTTTGCCTTTTCTTTCTTTGGACACTAGAAACTGTAACACAACTTTGTGCATCTTGAGAATTATCTTCACTGGAGATATTGGACATGGGAAGCATGTCAATTATTGATTGCAACTCCTTAAAATGACCATTTTGTACCATTCGATCAGCCTCATCAAGCACAAAGAAAGACAGCGAATGTAACTGCAAAACAAGATGGTTAACATTAAAAATGAATTCCGATGAAATCAATTTAAATTTGTGCTATTCATTTAACTAAACAATTATCTATTATCCCGTGTGCAAATTAATCCTGCAGTAGTTAAGTATCAAAATTCAAAAATAAGAAAACAAAAGCCATAGGCAAAATGGTATCAGACACTATATAGTATGCATATATTGTATATAACATTTAGCTAGGGATGAGCAATACATCATTCTTGTAACGAAATGTGCTGCATGGGCATGATCAGTTTGTCTTAGACACTAGATAAAGGTAGCTCACACACATTACACAAACAGGATCAAGAACTGCCAAGAGCCCGCAATTTAGGTGCTCTTGTTTACTTCACTATTTATTTTATTTTTTGTTTCATATTTATTTGTTCACATAATGGTTCTGCATGTGCTTATAAATTGTGGTCTTCAACCATAATTGAGGCTGCAACGTAAAGGATTTTGAAGCCTTTGGAACCGCATTGCGACCACAAAAGCGGCCAACATCAACCACATTTTTTCTGAAATAATTCTCTGTAATATCAAGGACCGCATCTTAACTGCAGTCACAGCTTAAAAAGCATTGTATGTGTACTAAATATTTCTAGTTTCTTTACTATAGTTCATTATTCCCCTTGGTAATATTTAAACAATATTTAATTCTCAAAAATATAAATTAAGCCATACATAAATTTAATAATATTTTGTATTAGCATTAGCAATCACCTCAACCAGATGCTTTTCTCCAGATGACATGAGTTCCCATAACCTCCCTGGAGTACCAACCACAATCTCAGGCCTTGCTTTTAAAAGTCTTTCCTGCTTTTCTGCTAAAATCCCTCCAACTATAGGGGTCACCCTAACATTAATATACTTGGCTACTGCTTTTAGATGATCGGTGACCTGAAAAAGAAATTGCAGCACCAAGTAAAGAAAATGTCACTATTAGTCTTATAAAACTCAGAACTGGTGCAAATAAAACAGCAGAATACAAGACTTGTAAGTCATTACGACTAAAAAACTAAAGAAGCAAAAGAGTTTACACGGAAAGATAAACTAATTAAGTTTAAACTATAATAGAGAACGTCAAGAGTATAGCACGTCCTATAAAAGAAAGATACCTAAATTTAAACATGTGGTAAGAGTCCCATATTGAACAATATGTGGTCTGAACATATGTTTATAAGTGAGGGCAATCCTCACCGTACAAGCCGATTTTGTAGAGATGAGTTAGACCCAAACCCAATTTTAAGAATATGAGACTTGTAATTATTGTAAAACTAAATGCAAAAACAAAAAAGCTTCCACACTTCCACCTTGGTGGTAGCAAACAATACAAAACCATGAATACAACATCCTTTTAAATAGTACTCCCTCTGTCCAAATCATAAGTCACTTTGCCAAAAATGTTTGTCCCAAATTATAAGTCAATTTACAACCATACAACATTAATGACTTTTTGCCTAATATGCGTATAATAATCAAAACCTTGATGGTAGCGAACAATACAAAACCAAGAACACAGCAACATTTTAAATAGTGACAATCAAGCAACTAACAGTTATTGATGCAAATGAACATAAAGCCATGACAATTACCTGAAGCGCAAGTTCTCTGGTTGGAGCAATAATAAGACTCCTTAAAAGGCCCGAGGAAGCATACTTTTCAGCTTCTTCACCCTTTTCACCGACCACATTTGCAGCTTTCTCACGCTCCTCCAAAAGACGTTGCAAAATGGGCAAACCAAATGCAAGTGTTTTACCAGATCCTGTTTCTGCAGCCCCGATAACATCCTGTCAAATGAGGACACAAGAATTCCCATCAAAAGCTAATTTTATGAAATATTCCAAACCATCAAAGCTTCCTGAAGAAGAACATCAAATCAAACAACCTTTCCTTGATGAGCAGCAGCCGGAATACAAGCTTTTTGTATTGGTGTTGGTTCCTTGAATCCCAACTTGTGTATTGCTTTCATTAAAAGAGGATGAAGCCTCAACTCGTTCCATGCATAATATTCAGTTTCATCAATGCTTTCTTCCTCAACAACATCCTTCACATCAGCATCTATGGCTAGAAGTATATACAGTCGTTAGTGGAACATGTTCACACACATTTTTTCCTTATTTCTTCTCAAGACTTTCCATCTTTTATTAAACCAACAGGCTATCAGGTTTTTCTAATCACAAAAAAATAGATTTACTTCTGACTAACAGCCATGTATTCCAAAGCAGTTACATATCCTAAAAGTATGATTGGAAAAAAAACTGAATACACAAAAACCATTATTGCTTTTATAAATAACTTACGGAAAGGGAAACACTACTGTGTTTGTCAGTTACGCTAGGTTGTGAAGATATTTAAAATTGTGGATTACCAGTATTTCACAACACTTTTGAACAACATAAATTTATTAGCACATGTTGATATGTATGTGTGTATACTGACCAATCAAACATACATAAAATTATAAAATTGTCAAAAATAACGAATCAAACAAACATTTTATATCCCACATTTGAGAAGCCTACATTTAAGTCTAGTTTTTAAACTAAAAATACCGGTATTTGAAGAATGCTGAACTATCAGGTTTTCTTTTGCACCCTTGCTTTTCTTCTTTTTCTTTTTCTTCACTTTTGACTTGATGCTCTCATCGTTCACCGTTTCTACATCACTACAAGTATTGTCTTGTTTCTGCTTATTCAACTTCTTGTTCTGATTAGAATTGTGTTTCCTGTCATGATTTTCAGGATCGGGAATATTTAGACCATAATCCGCTTCATCAATCTCCTCAAGTGAAAGAAAACCTACAAGCAAAATAAAATAATTAAAATATAAGGGAACACTATAATAACTCCCCTATGGTTGTGATGAATCCAAATGACATCCCCTCTATTTTTACTGACATAGGTAACCTCCTCTTCTGTTACAATCTATCAACCTACAGTTGAAGAGAATAAAGAAGAAGCCGAAAAAAGAAGTGAGGGTTCTTGTTACGAGTCCCACTTTGCTTGATTTGACCGTAATACATTCATCACGGCTTTGCTTGATTTGACCAGGTGTTCAACAAAAGGAAAATATCACGGTGTATTCAGTAAAAAAAAGAAAGGCCACACATGTGTGTTCTCATTAATACTATGCATCGTATTCACATGGAATTAGGGGTTCTGAAAAAAGGGAATAGTTGCCATCTTAGCAGCTCTAATTCTATCAATCACAATGATATAGCAAACGGGGCAAGCTTCAAGGTGTACTCCCCTTATTTCACACGGTTACACAACACATAATTCAACAATTTATCCTACTTACTAAGGAAATGTATGGTTGTTCAACTAAATCGCGGCTTCCATTGCCTCCAAAAGCAGATCAATGGAGGCCAATGGAACCAAAAACGCTTCTGTGAGTATTATGTTACAGGAATGACGAAGCAGACACCAAGTTCCTTAAGAAGAATTACAACCACAGAAGAATCAAGCAATTCATCAAACAGTTGGCGGGCCTCATACAATCAACCGAACAAAACAAATGTGTATAACTTTTGAAGAAACGAGGCTTCTGTGATGTGATAAAATGAAAAATATTGGATAAGAATGAAACAAACCTCCTTCGAGTTCATTGGAGCCAGTGAAGAGTGAAAAGGCGTTGTCGTCTTGTTCATCTTGTTGAGGGAGAGAAGAGTTCCATGGAAGTGATTCGAGGCGGTCGAGCTCAGGGTCCTGAGTTTTTAGGCCTCGGTTCTTCCTTTTGGCTTTTCTCATAGAAGAAGTTGCTGCTTCTGCCATGGCGAATAGGAATAGGTAGAAAATACTCAGGCAGCGCCGAAAGAAGAAAAAGAAAAACTCGAATATTGTTTTGCTCAGCAAATCAAGTTGGACCTAGCCCAGTGTATATTAAGCCCGTTTGTGTTTATATTATCTTTCTGTTTGAGAATTTTTTCTGTCAACCCCCTCAGACCTATCCCCTCAGACCTATGAAAAGACCATATTGTCCTTCGTTTTTCATTTTCACATATTTTAAAATTTCTAGTGCAGATCGGATATTTTAAATTTTGAGACGATACCGAAAGTTTCGAGGAGATACCAGAAATTTAGCGAAATCAAGTTTTACGGTATATTTTGAGAAATTTCTGATATATTGTACCGGATATTTCATAATCTTCGTTATCACCTACCGGAAATTATGTAATATTCGGTATTTTTGTACCGAAAATTACATAATTTTTGGTATTATCATTTGACAATAATATCGAAAATTTCGAAATTTCCGAAATTTCTATTTTTTTTAAATGTTATTTTTCTTATATTTTTTTATTTTGCTTGTAGTGAGGATCAGAGGTAGAGATGGATCTATAGCGGGATGGACTACAGGTAGAGCCGATGATGTGGCTCGAGCTACTGATGAGGCGCAAGCCTTAGAGTTGTGTGCAGAACGTTGTCATCCGACCGGTTCTCACCAGAAACGGATGGCTACGTAGACGATTACGGGGTTCTGTGCACCTCGCAAGCGGACTAGTAAAGCATCTACAACAGTTGAGGATCATCCTCTTGTGGTGGAGGATCAGAATCCTATTCCTACAATAGAGCAGGTAGTTGAGGAGCAGCCGGTGGTGCAAGATTTGGTTGTTCATGAGCCGGTGGTACAAGAAGCGGTTGTATAGGATCATATGGTTTAGGATCCGGTTCATGAGGAAGTTAATGTGGTGTCCCGTGTTGATACACACACCACCATTGTTGCATCTACGGAGCCATCACTATGTACTGATGGAGGTTTCCCCGTAGGACCTTCTGATAGGTCCATGTTGACAGAATAAGCTGACCATGTCGCTTATAGGATATGGCAAAGCAAGGTATGTAATATTAGTTTCATTTAAATGCTTAATTTTTATTTGTATTACACGATTTGATGTATACTAAATTGTTTTAATTGTGTTGTTTTGTCACATGAGCATCCAATGTTGAAGGTCGCTTCTCATGGGTCAAAGTTGAAGAACTTCCCTAATTGTCTGATGCCTGAGCGGGTGAAGAAGATAGTTAAAGATTTCCATCTCCTAGATGCCCCTTGACGATGTTGGATGCCTCTCTGTTATCCGCTTTTGTTGAGAGGTGGCACATGTAACGCCCCAAATATAATTAATTAGTTAATTAAATTATTGAAGTATTTTATTATTGGATTAATATGTTGGTTGAGCGATTAAGTTGATAGTTGAGCGATAGCCGGTTTAATTGGAGAAATAATATTAGAAATAATATTATTATAGAATGATTATTTGATTAATAGTTGAATTTAGTGGTGGTGTGAGAAATAATGTGGGAGGTGTTAATTAGTTGGCCCATTAAGAAAATAATAGTATTATTATTATTATGAGATTAAAAAGAATAAAAAGAATTAGGTTGCAGTAGAATAGGGTTGGTGGTTTTTGGGAGAATAGAACGTGAAAAGAGAAATTGCAGACTAAAGAGGAACGAGGATTTTGACGGAGAAAAGTGGAACAATCAAGAATTCGTAGAGCAACCTTCAATCCAAGGTAAGGGTGGGGTTCTTGCTCTATAATTGGGGATATGATGGGCAATAGGTAGTTTTGGATGTATGATCCGCTAGGTTGTGTCATGTTGATGTGATTAACCGTAGAAAATCCCAATTAGAATATATGATCTTGTTATTTTGTGTATGTTGTTGTTGTTGATTGAAAGGAATGTGGAATTTTGCTGTCATATGTTGTATTACTGTTGTGTATTGATAATAGCATCAATTGAATCATAAAATATTGAGAAATCTGGTATTTAGGTGAAATTGTGCAGCATTCGTCGACCCATAGACTTATGTATTGATACAAGCTGCTATGATTTTAAAAACCAGAAGCATGAAAATAGCTTGCATCGATGCAAAAGGGCTTATATCGGCTCATGGGGAAATTCTGGAAGACTTGTATCGACTCATACGAGGTATGTATCGATACAAGTCAGTTTTGTATCGATTCAAAAGGGCATGTATCGGCTCATGGAAGCAGGTTGTGATGTATGCATCGATACAAAGCATGTATGCATCAAATCATACTGAAGGAAAGTGGAAAACCAGAATTTTGAAAAGCTATGATCTGACTCATACGATGTATGCATCGATACAAGTGGGTTTTGTATCGATGCATGGAGTTTTGTATTGGCTCATACTAAACAGAAACAGAAAAATAATTCTAGAAAATTGTTTTGGTCGTATCTTCGCGACCGTAACTCCGATTTTGATGTTGTTTGGACCGTTGGAAAGCTAGAATCATGAATTAGCCTATAATAATGTCTTTAGGTATAGTAGGTGAGTTTTTGGATGATTTGTTGTATTTTCCGTAAGTGAATCTGTTGTTATCATTATTGTTGAACGTTGTTGTAGAGGCTTTGATAGTTAAGGTTAATGGTTGTTGTTGTTGTTGATTACGTTGGTCGTTGACGCAACTGGCTTTTTTTCAAAAATCATTAATTTGAATTTTCAAAAACAAAGAGTGAAATCGCCACCTAATTTTATTTGTTCTAAAAGAAGAACGGGAAAATATAGATAAAACCCACGAATAAAAAGAATAAGACGGTCTACGAAATTAAGAGATATAGGTTCGGGAGTTGGTTATGCAAGGGGAAGGTATTAGCACCCCTCACATCCATCGTACTCGATGGTACCCATTTAGTTCAAAGTGTGGTTGTGTGTTAGTGTGGAAATTTTACGATCTTCTAAGTTTTGAAATGAGAAAGAAAGGGAGAAGAAATGTTTTTATTATTTTTGAGTTTGACACGGTTTTGAAACCGCGTGCCTACGTATTCCCTCGTGCAATGGGAAAGTCAAAACTCCGTAGTTCTTCTAGAAAATAATTGTTTGTTGATTGATTTTAAATGAAAAGACAAGTCGTCATTTTTAAAGGAGAAGACTCGTCTAACGTCCACAAGGTGTGATAAAGAATAAATGACTACGCACCAACATGAGGGAGGGTTTGAGAACACCTCTAGTACTCAAGTAGAGAAGTCGAAAACCTTGGGAATAGAGGAAGAAGCATCTCAAATTATAAATGAATCATGTCTAATCTTGAAAAGAGTTTAAAGGTAAAGAGGTGCTTTGGAGTGCACAAAAGAAATTTGAATGGGTTGAATTGATTTTAATTGTAGATGACAAGTACCAAAACGTTGGGCTATCCTCTAACGATTCAATACTCGAGATTGGTGATTGAGGTCAACCGATCATCTCTCATCCAAAATCTTTATTTATGAAAAGAGTGAGGTGAAACAAAGTTCACTTTTATTAAGTGTATGGAATAAAGTATTTAAGTCATTGGGTTACCCTCAAATGGCCCAAATACTTTACATTTTAATTAAATCGTCGGGCTATCCTCTAACGATTTACTTAAATACCATAGCACTATATTTTTTTGTTGTTGTGGAAATTCATTTTTTGAAAATAACTCGACGTTGGATCGAGGTTTGAGAAGAAGACTCGACGTTGGGTCGAATTTTATTGAAAGTGTTTTAAATGCTTGGTGAATGGAGAAAGAATAGGATCGAGATAATTGTAAATCACAAATAAAATCGACAAAGCCCATACAAGGTGGCCAACCTAAGTATAAAACAATTAAATTACATGTGTACTAGCAAAGTGGGCTAGTCTACTATAACGACTAATTGGAACAATTAATCGAAATAGGCTCACTGTAAGAAGGCCCAGGATCAAGCGTACATGTGTGCATGTGTGGTCATCGCGATGCTTCGTAGCTTTGTCGACTTACGGGTTAAAAATGATTTACAATTATTAGTTTAAAAAAAGATTTTTTTAGTTTTGTGTAAGTGACAGTCAAATTAAAATAAAATAAATGTGCACTAGATAATTATTACAATAATTGTTTTTTTGGGAGAGGGATACATGAATTATAAATGGGAACTAAACGGTAAAATAAAATAGAAAGCGGTAAATTAATTACAACGCAACAAGGGGATTGGGATACAATTTTTCGAATGGGGATAAATTGAAATTAAAGATAAAACAGTAAATTAATTATGTTAAAAGCATACAAACAGAAACTAAATACGGTGAAACTAAAATATCGATTATTGTATCACTTGTATTTTAAAAGATTAATTAGAATAAACTATAGAAATTAATTCTAAGAAATTGATATACGAAGAAGGTTAGTATAATATAATTCGAACTTAACTACAAATGAATATGTAAAGTATAATAATAATAATATGTATATGGTATATATTTACAGTACTAAATATAAGAAAATAAATATAATATGTATATTTACAATACTAAATATAAGAATAAAAATAATAATAAGTATAATTATATTTACAGTATAAAATAAAAAAAATAAAAATGCTAAATATTAAATATAAATAGTAACATGAATATGCTAATGAACAAGAATAAATGCTAATCGAAAGTGATTGTTTCGAATAATCCTCGAATGTCTACACAAACAATAAACTAGTTAGTAGCATGAGTGGTATAAAATAAAAATGAAATTGCAATAAATTGGAAAATGGTTAGTAAACAAAGTATGAAATCGAAATGCAATTAAATGAATGTTCATGGATAAGCAACCAATTGTAATCGAAACCAAAGAAAAACATGAACAAGATATTATTTACAAAGTAATAACATGGAGAATTGATTTCTAAACCAACCAAGACAAGCGATTATAATCCGGGCAACCACTACTCATTCAACTTTACTTGAAATAAAAATGCCCTTCTATATAAATTTGCTCAAAATAAACGATACATTGCCTTCAAAGTTCCTCGGTTAGATGTACACGCGAAATAACGCGGTATTATCGTTAAACCGTCATTGAAACTATTCTTGGATATTATTTAAACAAAAACTACAATTGAAATTAAAATGAAAACAAGAGGATATTCTAATAGTTTCTCGGTTAGTTTCTACGCGAATAAACGCGGAAACTAAATCACCTTCATCAAAACTAAACACATATATACAAAGTTGACACAGTTTGCATTTTAATTGAAAATAGCGGTAAAAATGATGTTACGACAAAAGTTCTCGTTCGAAATCGCCTCAAAGGAAATAACAACGAAGTTGTCCGCATAGTTTCTCGGCTAAGTTCCTCGCGAATAAACGCAATATTACCATTACCTTCATCGAAACTAAATCCAAATTCAATTAAAATTACAAAACACGATATTCCAACATGTTTCTCGGTTAGATTTACACGTGAGTAACGCGGTTAATCAATAAACCATCATCGAAACCATAAACATATCATAAAAAAATCGATACGATAACGTGGATACATTATAACGCATCAAATTAGATTTTCGGCATTTGCACTATACTTTAACTCAATACTCGACCTAACACAATATCAAGCCATTAGAAAATAACACTAACTATAACGTCAATTTGGTATTGTTAGGTGAACCCCACAAAACAAACAGCAACTCGAGGAAATGACCAAAGCTTCTTTTAAACAAATTTTTAAAACCTGTCACAATGTTTTTAGCATAACTCAAACAATTTCACAGAGATCATCACAAAATAAAATAAAAAACCAGAATCAGACGCCATATATAATTTCTATTTCAACCGAGACCATCATAACATCAAAACTATTTTCACATGGATTAGCCATATATCAGTTATGTATAAGGGGTGTGTTGCGGTTGGAGTTACGGCGAGGGTGAGAGACGGCAGTGAGGTGGTTACGGAGGGTTCCGGCAACTTGCAGCGGCGGAGATGGATGGAGCTGCGTTTTGAGAGGGTTAGCAGGGAGGAAAGATGGAGGTTTGCTGTGAAGGTAACGATGGAAAGGTTTGCTGGAAAGGGGTTTTGAGATGGGTGACGCGGCGATTTGAGGAGAGCCGTTAGTGGATGGTCGAAAGACACAGAGGGAGTGTGGGGCTGCAGAGAAACCAACGACGAATGTGGAGGGATGGTGATAGCGATGAAGAAGTTAACGGCGAGAGAGGTATGGCAGCGGACGGAGGGAACGGAGCTGAGGGAGAACAGAGGTTGTTGCTGTTTGGGTCAAAGATTGAAGAAGGGTCTTCAGTGAAGAGAGTGTTTGGTTGGAGGAGGAAACGGCGGGTGTCACGAAGAAGAAGAGAGATTTTTTTTATAATTTTGTTTTTTTTTCGGTCAGCCTCCCTCTTTCCGTTTTTTCAAATTGGCCTCCCCTTGTCTCAATTATAACATACATATATATACTACAACATTAGGTTAAATAATTTTTTTTAAATGCCTAAAATGCCCTTTATGATTAAATGGGCCACAAAATTGGATTGGGTAAAAATTAACAAGCCCAATAGTATTTTTTGTTTGATTTTTTGAGATAAAAAATAGACACCTGAAAATTGTCAAAAATGGTTAAAGTTCGGACAATAAATTATCCGGAAAAAAATAAAATGAGTAAATTAAAATAAATTACGAGTCTTGTAAATTAAAGAAAAATTATTGAAATGGTCAAAATTAAAATAAAATGATAATAACGAATACCCGATTTTAAAATACTTACAGTTAAGAACAAGTCTTTAAACTGTATCAGAAAATTGCGGAGAGCACATTTTTATGATCTACGCGACACGTAGATTCATAAAGCAGTGAGTAAAAGATGAAAACTTGAAATATTTCCCCCGCTAGTTTTCGCACAGTATTGAATTGCTTTTAACAGTTTGTTTATAAAATCGAAATATCGATATCATCGACATATAAATAATTTGAAATGAATGCAATAAGCAGGCAGAGAGGTAAAAATGCATGAAGTAAGATAACAGGTATTTTATAATTAAAACAATGCAAACATCGATTTAAACTGACTTTTGGTCAATTCAAATACGACGATATGATGCATATGCAGTGAGTGAATGACTGTTTTTTTATAATATAAATACAAATGCAAGTAGAAAAATAGCAGGGTAAAATTTGGGGTGCAACAGTCGTAAGGGGCAAAATGAATATGTTGTAAATTGGTTTCTGTTGTAGATTACGTTGTTGCTGTTGTATGCTGTCTAATTTCATCGCATACATACATTTGCATATTATGTTGAGCCGTGAGGGGCAAAACCACGTTGAGCCATTAGGGGCATATGTTGTTTATGTTGAAGGCTTACGCCTTGATGCCTTGGAATTACTGGCAGTTGTTTACATTGGGAGTTATACTCTGATGGATCCACATGCATTTGCATAGTTGAGTCGCATTTAAATCGTTGATTAAGATACTATTGTCGTTGTTGTTGTTGTTTGAGTCGTTGATGTTGTTGTTGTTGTTGATGTTCATGTCGTCGGTTGATATATGTTGTTATGGTTGTTGAATATGATTCGCTGTTAATATAATTTATCGTTGAATTTAGTTGTTGTTTGATAAATGTCATCGCATATAAGTTGCTGTTGATATGTTGTTGTATTGAATTACGTTGTTGTGAATGATTGTATGTTATTACGGAATAGTTGTGTGTTAGCGTTGATTAGTCGTGTGGTTACAAAATAATGATATTATATGATTTCGAAATATATATTATTTATCATAATCTCAATTATATAGTTTGATATCTCACCTTTTACTTGTTTTCGTTGTTGCCTTTATATTGGTAACGTGCAGGTAATGAAGAATGAAGAGTTAGTAGCTGTTAGTTCGAGTATGGTGTCATTTGCTCTGATACGTAGCACTCGGGAAAATGTGTGTTGTTTCTATTCCTTTATTTTTATGTTGAAAACTGATGTTGTTGAATAATCATGAGATGCTATGTCTTGTTTTGTAAAACTATTTTGAATTTCGCTGCTAGTTAATGAAATTGTTTACGTTGAGAACTATTTAAGAGTGTTATGTATCTGTTGAATGAAAATGACATGATTTTGTGTTTACATTGAGAATTGTGACATCCTGATATTGTTATACTGTGATTTTAATTAAATAAATACATGGGGGTAGAATCGGGGTGTTATAGCACCCAGAGATATCATCCTTTCATCTTCTATTTGGGGAGATGAAGGTGACTTTGGATGATGTGGATGCCCTCTTTCACCTTCCGATTGTTGGTACACTTTTCACACCAGATTATAGGGACCAGACGACGGTGGTGCGCATGGTTATGGATGCTTTGGAGGTCGATGAGGTGGTGTGCTACGTGAGTTTGGTGAGACTCGGGGATTTCACCTTTGCAGGTCCTTGTTGAGGACTACTTATGCGGCGCTGGTGGAGGCAGAGAGGTATGAGGTTGCCGCTAGGGAATACATGTTATATCTGGTGGCATGTACTCTTTTTGCGGACAAATCTAGAGTTTATATTGATGTTCGATACTTGTCTTTATTCAGTGCCCTTGACACTCCATATTGGGTTTAGGGAGTGGCAGCCTTGATGATGTTTTACACGACACTTGATGTTGCATCTTGTCTTGAGACCAGACAACTTGTTGGTTATCTGAGCTTGTTACAAGTATATTATAATTCATTAGATGATTTTTTATAATTATTTGGTATTAGTATAATAATTTCATGATTTTTATTTATGCAGTGTTTTATATACGAGCACTTCCCTCACATCTATGAGCGGAAGATCCAGCATGTTGAGGCTAGAGATCCATATGCGAAGAGGTGGAAGGCCAGGCAGGCCATTTCCAAGATTGTTGATGGAGTATAGGAGGAGGTTGAATGCTCTGACCCTATATGATGTCATATGGACACCATATTCGGCTCATTGACCTCATTGTCCTTTTGAGGTATCTATTTTATATTCAGGGTATGTCAAATGGGAGAGCTATGTAGCTAGACACTTCTCTGAGAGGTTTCTACGCCAATATGGTTATATACAGGGCATCCCACGTCCAGTCCTAATGGCTCTAACTAGTGGCATTGATAGATGGTTTCAGAGTCACATCATCAGCTCCCCCGTGAGATCATTGATGCAGCCGTCGGGGTTAAGGAGCCTGGGTAGTGCGATGATGGATACCTTGAGTGGTTTTATAGTGTGTCACACCCTTGAGTCATACCACCGGCTTTAGCATCTGACGTACCAGGGTCTTCAGGTACCATAGATTCTTCTGATCCACCACCACCACCACCTTCTCCCGTAGGTGACCAGGACAGCCGCCTACAACTCAACATCGTTACCTTAGATAACATCACGGGGTTGGTAAACCCTGATGGTGAGGTTTTTAGTGGGTTAGCTAGGTTGGCCAATAATGCCCGTGGAGGGCCTATGTAGATTATTATTTTTATGATTGTATTATATGTATATGTTGTGACAAACAGACTTCTAGTTTATTGCATAATATTTTTTTGCTAGTACATATTTTAATTACATAAAGAAAACAAAATAACACAAATAACAAACTTGAATAAGTTAACAACCATCAGATGACAAACAACAAACATAAACAATACTCTGATACATGAAAACCTAGGAACAACTGGATGACTCTGGATGCTTCAGACACTTCATTATGTCGTCAATAGATCTCTGAGTCTTCGCGTCCAACTCGATCGGATCTTTAGATGAAATAATTTCCACATGGCCTTCACATCTTTATCATTATTCAACTCGATTAAGTTGTATTTCACCCAACCATCTGTACCAATGTAATCCTCCCGAATCTTGATCTTTGTTACCTTTCTATTCTCGGAATCAGGCAGCAAACCGTTCAACTTTTCTTTCAAGGTGGAAATGGACTCAAATCCATCTGTGAGCTTGAATTCAATATGAGGTTTGCCACAGTTGTAATTCACTTTTGCCTTAATCAGAAATTGAAGAAGGGACATTTTGTTGAGATGTGTTATCCAATAACCCCAAGACCCCTATTTATACAAATGGTGATACATTCTAAACCATACATAAGTGTTAGTGCAATCAGAACTCTTCAAAAGTGTCAGTAAAATCTCAACCGTTGAAAAAACCTAATATTTATACATACCGGAAATTTCCTTTATAACTTAAATTTTTGGTATACTGGAACTTGTATTTTTCGATATACCGGAATTTGCAAAATCATTTTCGAAAATTTTGTTGTACTGGATATTACGTAATTTCTGGTATACCAGATTTTTTAAATATACTTCCAGAAATTTGGGTGTACCATAAATTTCGTCCGAAAATTATTTTATGTTGCATTAGGGGTAAAGTTGGATTAAAATAGATTGGGGGGTCCAGGTTGAATCTTGGGGGTGGCAAGAAAAATTCTCTTTCTGTTTTATCTTGAGAATTTCTTAATGCACCATAAGTGTTTCTTAAACACCAGCCTGAATTTTCAAATATTTCCCCGGAAGTCGAAAATGTATTTTTGGTGTGCACTCTATTATATGAAAAAAAAACATATAAATCAGAAGTACAATTACAGTTCCCAAACCGATGTTGTATTTCCGGTTACATTTTAAATGAAATAAATAATTATAGTGTGAGAAATCACACCCTACCACGTTGATACGAATCAGAAATGCAACACCGATTTGTGAATCGTAAGTGTATTTTCGATTTGTATTTTGACATATACCTGCATTACCTCTTCCCCTTCCTAAGATCATCTATGACTCCTAAGTCCATTTGCACGCCTCCCTTTATTTTATTTTATTTATTTTGGAATTTATTTATTTAAATCCAATTTTAATTAAAATAAAATATCAAAAATCAAATTGATGAATGCAAGCTGTAAAATCAAGTTCCTTGAAGTCCAAGATACTCAATAAGAGTTGTCAATTTCGAAGATATTTGATTGGCATGAACTGGAAGCTTTGGATGCAAACTTGAAGGATTGGAAATCAAATATTTTCCATTCAATGCAATATATTTTCTTCACATCTCTTGACCTATTTTCCATTCTCTATAAGTACCTAACATGTTCAGATCACAAGAAAAGGAGAATTGGCAGCCAGGAGACTAGGGTTTGTATTCCAAAATTTCAAAGAGGAGTTGCACCATCGAGTTTCAACTTGAAGCCGTTTTCACTCACTTTCAAGCATTAACTCGTGTTCCTGGGGTATTGTAGGGTAAGAACATGTCCAGAACCATGGCCAAAACACCCTGAAATGCATACATCATGAACTCCGTTTATCTCATATTTTTGAATTTTGTATTTTGCATTTTTTTCATATTTTAATGAGAACTAATCATACTAATGTGTTCCTGAGGTTCACTAGAACATATTTGATCCATTGTTTGCAAGGTTTAACGTGCAAATCGAGAAGCATTATTGTTAGGGCTTTGAGACTGAGAAGCTTCGAATCTCAATTTCCAAGCCATTTCAGGACAAGTCAATACCACCATTGAACTCACAGGGGTTGATTTGGGGGAGGGGTTAACCTTGTGTTTCAATTCACTTTATTTTGCAGGTTTGAATTTTGGGATGGTCGGAGAAGACGAATGGAGTGTTGACTTCGCTGTCGTCCGGTCGTTTGACCTGAAGCCCTAGGTGTGGCACAATTTGATTGGTTTATTCAAACAGTCAGGGGTCCCACGCGTGTTTTGTGTTAAAATTCTGATTTTTAGAAGTGTCACACCCTAAATTTTGCCCTAAATTTTTCATCTAATTCATTTGCACAACTTTACATTCTTTCATTCGCATCCCGCATTAGTAATCAATTTTTACCTTTGGTTTCACATCTTTAATTAATAATTATGTTAGTCTCTTGCATTTTACTAGCATTTGTATTTTTATAATGTCTTTGAATTTTAGTTAGCATTTTGACTTTGCATTGTTAATTTGTAATTGAATATATTTTGCATCAAAGTAGTCTTAGTCATACTTGTATCATTTTGAATTTTGCACATTTTTTTTATAATAAAATTTCTATTTGAATATAATTTTTAATTAATAATTAAGTGTTAAATTTAATTATTGATTAAAATTTATATTTAATTAGCAATTAAGATTGTTTTATTAAGGATACTTTCTTTTTCATTATTTAGTTTAGTCTTCAATTATTATTTGTCTTTTTGATTTTTGATTTTAATTAGGTAATCCTTTTTCTTGTAATTTAGATTTTTAATTATTTTTGAAGAGATTTGTTTTTGTCTAATGAGGAAATAATAAGTAGAATAGATTATCAATACCTTCTTTCTAGAAATGCATCAATAGTTTAATAACATAACTTATTTTGTGTTCACAAACTTTTTACACAATTTTTATTTATCAATTTATCATTACAACATCATTTTTTTATTTATCAATTTATCATTACAACATCATTTGCACTACTAATGTCCGAGATTACAACATCATTTGCACTACTAATGTCCGAGTTTAATAATCGTCTTTTTTTTATTATTCTTCTGCAATTTTATTATATTTAATTACAATTCTGTTACTAGTTAAATTTGATCTTTTATTAGCAATTAGATCTTTAAGATTGGATTATTGATTAAAGTTTATCATTTGATTAGTAATTCTTTTATAACTTTCAATTGTTTTTTATATATATATATTTTTGTTAATATTGATTATTTAGTAATATTTTATTAAATAATATTTATTAATTAAACAATTAAATATTTTTTTAGTTATTATTGTACATATAAGACAAAAATAATAAAAAGATTTGTTTCTCTATTTTTATGGTTTTTCAATAGTAAATGCAAAAAAAAAAAAAGATTTTTGTACAATTTAATTATTGATTGAAATTCATATTTTGATTAGTAATTAATTTTGCTTAATTAGTATTTTTATTTTTAATAATTAGATGTTTCAAAATAATGTTGTTTTCTTTATATCTCTTTTAGAATTTAGAATTTAGTTAATACTCTCTTAATTAATCCTTTGACATGCTTCACCACCACAAACCTGCAAAAATACCAAAGCAAAAAGTCAGTACAGATGCAACAATTCCACTACCCTGCAAAATCAGTACATAAAACCACAAAACCAAAAAACCACAAACAAAAATCAGAGAAATTGGCAGCTAGCAATTCCACTACCTGTACCTCAACTGTTTCTCACCAAGTTTCCCATTTGTTCTTATCCTCTAACTCTCACAACTTCTCTCTAATACCCTCATTTTCATCCTTCTATAAAACCAAGCTTCTCTTCACCTCTAACCAACACCTCCATAGAATCTCATACACTAAGAATTTTTCATACAAAATCCAGCAAGAACACTCTCAAGTCGTATCATCCTACACCTACAACAACAACATTCACAAATTTCATAACCTCACTATTAACCTCATTCCTTCAATCAGTAACCTTCAACACCTCTACACAACTCTACCGTTCACGTTAAATCTCTGTCTCTTAATGTCATCACAGAACATCCAAATCCCTACCTCTCACTGTTTCTTCATCCAACCTTCCGTAACTCTGTAAAACACTCTTTCCATCTTCAAACCTTCATACAACCAAAAATCCACAACCATTCAACTCAAAACGTAACATACTCCATCAGCTGCTTCCTCTCCAAATCCAGAACAACCATCTTCACCCTCACCTTACCTTCAACAACAGAATAACACCCTCACGCGCAGAGCAATAGAAACGAGATCCAAGAAGTTCAAAAACAAAAACGCAAAAACAGAGTGGTAAACGAAACAGAGCAGAGGCCGACAGAGTACCTTTTACTTGTTTCAATCTTTTTCTGATATTTGCTTTTATAGCTTGTAATCTCTAAACGTATATTGAATTTGGGGCTAAAAGGTTTTTTGATTGGGGTTAAGGGTATCAAACCTATTGTTGTTGTTTTGTGCTTCTTCCATGGCCGATCGATGCGAGCAAGACTCGAGCAAAGATAGTAGAGAGGAAGTAGCTAACGAGAGCACAAAGATTCGTCTGAGAGAGATATGGAAACGTAGGGAAGTAGAATAACGAGAGGGACATTTGAGAAATTTGAGCGTGAGGACGAGTTTTGAGAGAGAGATCCACATATACTTTTCTTTCTTTTTTTTGTTTAGTTTCAAACCAAAAAAAATTAAAGTAATAAATGTAATAATAATTAAGATTGAGTGAAACAGCTGATTCACTGTTGCCTTTAGGATTTTACAATCTTCACATGCCACTTAGTTTGATTTTGGGCCTAACCCGATTTATTCTAAAAGCCCAACACCTTTTTTATTCACCGTCACTACTATTTTGAATTTTACACCCCTTTCAGGCCATTTTCTTTTATTTTATTTCTTTAATAATTTTAATAAAAAATAATAATGTCTCTCATATAGGGATGTCAGTTTGGACCTGTTAATGGGGATCCCCGCGGGGAACGCCCCGTTCGGGGCCCCAAAGATGGGGAATTTTCCCGTGGGATGGGAGAAAAATTCCCGAGAGCATTGGGACGGGACGGAATACACCCACCATGGGACCCGCCCTATTATTTTAATATAGTTAATTTAATATATATATTTTAGATTAGGTTTTTTAGTCATTTCCTTTATGTTTATTTATAAAAATAAATAAATAAATATTCATGTATTTATTAAGAGAGAGAAATGTAGTATTTTTTAGCTTTTCAAGCATACTGATGATGCTAAATTTTATAATTATCCCTTATTAGTTTTGATGAAGTATAGTTTTTTAAGCATAATTATGTTGTTGGATTTTTTTAGTTGTTTAGGCATATTGTTACTTTAAAAAGTATTATAGTTCATTTTGTTGAATTTTATAGCATTTTATAGAAATTTATAAAAAAAATATTATTATTTTGTGTTCCATTAGTATTTTTAATAAAAAATAATAAATGTCAAATACTAGTATTTTTTAATAACATAATAAATATGTGAATTCTTTGTGCTTTTTATTTTTATAGAAAATATAAACATTTTAAAAAAATAAAATATTAATGAATAAATGTAGGATCTATGGGGATCCCCGCGGGGAACGGGGATCCGTGGGGAACGGGGATGGGGATAGAAATTCCCCCGTGACGGAGATCGGGGACGGGGACGGGGAATGAATTTGATGGCGGAGAAAAAGATGGGGAAGTGTCCCCCGGTCCCGCCCCGCCCCATTGACATCCCTACTCTCATAAGTTTTTAGAAAGATTAGAAAAATCACGAGTTGCTTTATTTCTTCAAAATATCTTTAAAATATGTCAAAAATATTTTTTATTTCTAGGTATTTTAGCCTTTTTTATTTGATTTAGATTTAGTTTAGTAAATTTTAGGATTTTATTTTATTTAGATTTAATTTAGTAACTTTAAAGTTTTATTTAATTTAGATTTAGTTTAGTAAATTTTAGGATTTTATTTTATTTAGATTTAATTTAGTAACTTTAAAGTTTTATTTAATTTAGATTCAATTAAGTAAATTTAGGATTTTATTTTGTTTAGATTTAATTTAGTAAATTTTAGAATATTTATTCGATTTAGATTTAGTTTACTAACTTTAGAATCTTTATATATTTTATATTTAATTTAATAATTTAATAATTTTTATTTGATTTAGGTTTAGTTTTAGCCACTTTAGAATTTTTATTTATTTTAGATCTAATTTAGTAAGTTTAGAATTTTAATCTAGTTTAGATTTTGTTTAATAATTTTAAAATTATTTTTATAACCTTAGACTTTGTAGTTGGTTTAGAATTACTTTAATATCTTTACATTCTTTTTTATTATTAGGATTAATTTAGTGATCTTAAATTTTTAATAATTATTATTTTCTTGTGAATTTAATTCATTTTTTCTTTTACATTTGTTTGAACTTGTAATTATTCGATACATCCCCATTTGTAAATATTGTATCCCCATCCCCATGAGATGTAATAGTTTAGGTAATTATTTTGTTGCTTTATTATTTAATTATTCATCACATGTGCACAAAACTAAAAATATTTCAAACTAATACTCGATTGCTAGCCATTTTCTAACCTTGAGTTGACAAAACTTTGAAGCGTCACAATGGCCACACATTTGTGCACACACTAAGCTTGCTCTTGGGCTTACAATGAGACTTTAATTGATTAGTTAAATATTATTTAATTATCTAATTGGGTTATTTAAAATTGATTAGTCCATCTAATTAATTTTATAATCTAATTACTTGATTAAATCTCATTTAATTAATCGATTAAATTTATTTCGCGCATGCACCTACACAATTGTTAATTGTCTTATCATTTGCGCAGACCACCTTGTATGGGCTCTTACCAATTATTCTCGTCCTCGAATGTTTGCAATTATCCATTTCATTTCCACTCTCGTGCCTTGATCCATATACCAAGTTTTAATTCAATAAGGGCCTCATGGTAGGGAGTAGACACTTGTCTATTCTCTCGAGATTAATCAAGCTTTCTTGGTTAATCATAGCCCAAATCTTCATAATAAATTTTCAAACCTCGATCCAACGTCGAGTGTCTTTTCAAAAATTCTTTCTCACAATAAAACATAAGTATTTAAATCGTTGGTTGCTAGACCAATTGTTTAAAAACTTGTGCCAAATGAAATCTAAGTCTTTAGATCGTTGGATGTTAGACTAATTGTTTAAAGACTCTTAATAACGTGAATTTTGTTTCACCACACTTTTTTTCATAAGAATTTTTTTTTGGGATGATAGACGACTCGTTGAACATTGAGCTCCTCTGGTTTCTAGTATTTAAATAGTAGGATGCTAGTCCTATTGTTTGGTACTTTTCACCTACTTAAAAATAATTCAACTCATCAAACCTTGCCCACATGCAAGCACTTTTTCCAAACTCACATCGCTCACACGCGATCTTCTTTCGCTCACACGCGAATTGCGCTAGTTATGTCTTATCGTCCACGTACGATTAAGCTCCTATTTTCATAAATAAAATCAATCAACCATCAAATGTTCTCACAACCAAGAACTACATAAGCTCTGACTTTCCCATTGCACTTAGGGAATACGTAGGCATGAGATTCTAACATCTTGGCGAGCGCACTTTCAAAAAATTAAAACATATTTCCTTTTTTTTCTCTTTTCGCGCATAATAAATAAGAAGATTGAAAATTCACTTTTTAAACACACAAACACACTTAGAACTAAATGGGTCCAGAAGGAAGGAACTTTCGTGCCAGCCTAAATCAGGTTTCCAGAAGTTCTGGAAGGAACTTTCGTGCTGCCTTCAGAAGTTCTGGAAAACAGGTTTCCAGAAGTTCTGGAAGGAGCTTTCATCAGAAGTTCTGAGACGAACTTAGTCAGAAGTTCTGACAAAAAAAAATCATTTTTTTATTTCTTTTAATTAGTTTTCCTTTCAAAAATCAATTTAACTATTTTCTAAAATACCAAAAAATGTTTTAATTTTAGATTTAGGTTAATAAAACCTTTATTTAATTTTTAACACAAAAACATTTTCTTTTTCTTTTTTTAATTAAATATTAATTAACCTAGAATTAGGATTTTTATATTAAAATCTATTTTCTAAAATATCCAAAAAAATATTTTTTTTTCTTTGCAATTAGGACTTAGATATTTCCTTTTGCTGTTAGACATTTTGTTTCTGCAATTTATTTCTTTTATTTTGCGTTTAAATATTAGAAATTGATGTATAGGCCGCAAGGATATTTTTGTAATAGCGTAGGATTTATTTTCTGACTTTACTTTCCGCACCTCCTATTATGTATCTACTCCAAAGCCATGTAATAGCGTAGGACCTTTACTTTCTGCACTTTACATTTCTGCAATTTACTTTCTGCACATATTTAACTGCTAGTAACTAGGCGTGTATGGCAAGATTAAACCAAGCAATCTAGATCACTTCTAAACAAGATAAAATATCTGAATATAATACACTTCTTCACACATGCACTCATCCTAGGGTATCCTCTCTTGTTGCCTTACGAACAATGGTCATGTCCCTCGAACGTGGGGATATCTTAGCACAGTTGCCTACAAACATATCATGATAGTCCCTTTCGATACAAAGATCACAGTCCCTCGATGACCCTAGATGTTGCTCACGAATATATGATCCCGTCCCTTGATTGTTGCCTACGAAAAGTGATGATCGTCCCTACGAATATGCTAAGGTATCCCTACATGTTGCCTTCTATGACCATTCGATGTCCCTTCAAATGTCCCTTTACATCCAAGAATAAGGTTACCTACCAACTAATGGTATGGATAACCTTGTTCTAAAGGAAAGCAAAATAACATGGAAACGACCATTATGAGTAGGTAAATAAGTCTCTTTTGCTTGCTCAATCAAAATACTCTTTACACCTCACACTTTTCAAAATCCTTTTTTCAAAACACTTTGTATACATTCCAGCGTGAATCATTACAAAGTCTTTTCCAAAACAAAACATTTCCAAACACTTCGTATACATTCCAGCGAGAATCATTATGAAGTTATAGTGAAATTCCTTTTCAAAAACATTTTCAAACACACACACACAAAAAGCAATTTGTAAAGTGAGCTAAGCAATTAAGAGCCCGTAGATAACTACGGATGGAGAGGGTGCTAACACCTTCCCTTTTCATAACTGCCTCCCTTACTCAGAATCTAACGACGGTCTTTTCATGTTCTTTTTGCCTTCCCTTAATTGGATAAAAAAAAAGTCGGTGGCGACTCTTGCTATCCACAACATTTGCGATAAAACGCAAAAAAAACAAGTCAGTTCTCCCACCGTATTACAGTGATCAACACACCTATTCCCGATCATGTCAAGAGTACCAACGCCATTGACAACGACTCGTATGTCTTTGTTGTAGACGAATTGACTACTCCCTTGATGTCTATCAAAAAGGATTTGCTACAAGTTGGATTATTTCCAAGATGTTTTGACAATTGTCGTTGCTGTGCATTCTAACCCAATGGATGTGCTTGGTTGAAGAGAGGTGTTCAACACCGGATAGACAACTAAAAGTGTTATTCTTGAAAACTTCGTCCGTAGAGATTTTGTGCGAAGATGTGTCCAAAAGCTTGAAAATCGAAGACGTAAGGGAAACCATACCAGAAGTCTGGGATACCTTGGGGAAGCCAAGTGGGAAGTACGATTTTATGGTGAAACATACCGCCCCTGAGAGCTACAAGATTGCAATCGAAGACGTCAAGGCAACCGGATGAAGAGATATGACTATTCTGAAGAATATGTTGATGTGAACACAATAAGGATCACCTCTGTCGATCCTGCACCTAGAGTGGCACCTGTTATTATTACCTCACCCATACCAATTCTGTATTCCTCTGAAAAAGCTATACCTTGGAATTATGGAGCCGAAGTTTTCTACTATGGCGTCAAGCAAGAGCCATTAACCATTAAAGACAATACAGTTGAAGCTACCAATCCTGATGTCAATAATATCACTAAATCAAGCAAAGTAACCAGAACCGGAAGAGTATTTTCTCTAGATATCTCTCCTTTAAAAGATATTGTAACACGGTGGAAGAACTGACTTGTTTGTTTTGCGTTTTATCGTAAATGTTGCGGATAACAAGAGTCGTCACCGACTTTTCTTTTATCCAATAAAGGAAAGGTGAAAAGAATAGGAAAAGACCTTCGTTAGATTCTTAGTAAGGGAGGTAATTATGAAAAGGGAAAATATTAGCACCCTTTCCATCCGTAGTTATCTACGGGCTTTTAATTGCTTTAACTCACTTTTGAAAATTTGCTTTCTGTGTGTGTTTGAAAAGTATTTGAAAAATATTTCTCTTTGACTTCGTAATAATTTTTGTTGGAATGTATACGAAGTGTTTGGAAATATTTTGTTTGGAAAATGTTTAACTTTGTAATGATTATCGTTGGAACATCTACAAAGTGGTTTTGAAAGATAGTTTTTGAAAATAGTGTGAGGTGTGAAAAGTATTTTGATGGGAGAAAGCAATAGAGTCTTATTTACCTACTCAGATTGACCGTTTCTTGTTATTTTTCCTTCTCTTTTAGAATAAGGCTATCCATACCATTAGTTGGTAGGTAACTTTATCCGTTGAATGTGAAGGGACAACCGTAGGATCATCGTATGGTCATTGAAGGCAACATGTAAGGATACCTTAGCAATTTCATAGGGACGATCATCACTTTTCGTAGGCAACAATCGAGCGACGAGACCATATATTCGTATGCAACATCGAGGGTCATCGATGGACGATGATCTTTGTGATGATTTAACTGAGGGACTTTGCTAATGGTATCCCTACATTCGAGGGACATGACCATTATTTCGTAAGGCAACAAGAGAGGATACCCTAAGGGGGTGCAAGTGTGAAAGAGTGTGTTGAATTCAGATATAATTAATCTTGAATTAGGGTGTTCTAAGATTGATTTTATCTTGCCATACAAACCCTAGTTAGCATACATCTAAGCAATTTATAGACAGTTTATAAGAGAGTGCAGAAAGTAAAATGTCCTACGCTATTACATGGCTTTGGGGCAGTTACATATGGAGGTGCGGAAAGTAAATTGCGGAAAATAAAGCCCTAGTTAAACCATTACATCCCATGAGCAGTTATATAATAGTGAAAAATGTGCGAGGACATAAACCCTCGCTATTATAACTTGTGAGCAGTTACAATAATCAGAAAAGTATCGCGGAAAGGATTTAATTAAAATAAGAGAAAATAATGTTAGTAAAAGAGTTTTGATGTTAGTGGAAAATGTTTAAGGTTAGTAGAAAACCTAATTTAAATAAGAAAAATATTTATTGTATTTTTTTGGGATTGATTTTATTTGAGAAAATCAATTAAAAGTTAATTCTAATGGTTAATTAACAATTAATTAAAATAAAAGAAAAATAAAATATTTTTTCATGTCAAAAATAAAATAAATATTTTTCTAACTTAATTGTGAAAATAAAATATTTTTGTGATTTTTGTGGTATTTTTAAAAATATTTTAAAAGAATAAAAGAAAATTGGAAAAGAAATAAGAAAAATATGTTAGTTTTGCAAAGTGATAAAAATATATAGTAGAATCAGGGATCGAACCCAGGTCTTGAGGGTCACACGCGCGTTTCCCTTGCCAACTGAGCTTGGTGTACAAGCTGTCATGAAACGAAACGAATGTAATATATATTAAAATCAAAATTTAAAATATATTTTGAAAAAAATGCGCGTTGGGGGTTATCGTCCTCGATTTGAAACTCTGGGACTTTTACCTACAGACGTTTCGTTGCTAAAACCTATAGTGACGGCTTCATCCGTCACTATAACACCTGCAAATTTCCAAAATCATAAATATGCAACATAAATTCCATAGGAGGCCATGGATCGATTGCCTTCAACCTCTTGCACGAATATGTACCTAGTTTTGGCCAAGTTCGCCTGGATCGAGGGACCCTAATTTGAAGCTTCGAAACCCTAGTAATGGCATATAGCTAAACATGCATCTAAAATCAAATCAAACGACCCAAATAGCTTGCAAACATCATCATGAACACAAATATACAATCGAATTATGTTAAATATGCATGAATCTTTGGAATCCATTTTGAAAATAAATGAGCAAACCGTGATTTTGTTCTTGCGATTCTGGATGTATGGATGGCTTGTGAATGGCTGGAATGCTTCAGAAATCACCAGGAATCTGTTTGAATGCTTGGAATGGCTTGAATCGAAACAAAACCTAGTCTGCCAATGCCTTGCAATTCACAGATTTTTTGAGTTAGGTTAGGGTTCTTGGATGCCAAATTTCGTGCTTTGATCATCTAATGGCTTGTGTATTTATAGGATGGAAATTAGGTCAAGAGATGTGAAGAAAATATATGGCATCGATGAGAAAATATTTGATTTTTCAATCATTCAAGTTTGCATCAGAAGTTTCCAAATTTGCCTCAATCTTGTGCAATCAAGTCTTGAATGAAATTGGCCAGCTAATTGATCTTGCTTGGACCTCATGAATGAAAAATATCCATCCTTGCATAAATTAATTTGATTTTTCATTTTATTTTAATTAAAATTGGATTTAAGTAAATAAATTCCAAAATAACTTAAATAAAATGAAAGGAGGCGTGCAATTGGTTTTGGAGGTCATGGATAATCTTAAGAACAAGTTTGGATCACAAAAACTTAGGCCCATTTGGAAAAAAATTGATTTTGCTAAGTATTTCTCTTCATGCACTTCTTCAAAAATGCCAAACTTTCACAAAACTTGTATCTTGATCAATTTTCAACATTTTGAAGTGTTCTTGGACTTTTTAGAAATCTCAAGATGTCCTCTAAACACTCGCTTTACATCTTCATTAAAGCTTCCATGCTCATGTACACTTCTTTGGAAAAAGACGACTTTTTGTTGACTTTTTAGAAGGACCTATAATGTCTTGATCCATAACTCTCAAATGAAGCTTTTTTGGCCAAAGCTTGTGAGCCACAAAGTTGTAGAGAATTGAATTCTCTTCAAAATGCAATTTTGTGGAAAACATTCTGATAAAATATGTGAAAGTTATGTCAGGTCAAAGTTCTGTTGACTTTTTCCTAAGAAACCCTAATTTGGAAACTTTGACTTTTGATTAAATTTGAAGTTTTCTTGATGAATCATGATCAACCCTTGATCAAATGATGAATGTGACTTCAAAATATTGATGTTGACCAAAAATGATGAAGTTTGACTGTATGTTGACCATAATTGACTTTATGTCCAATATAGTTGATTTTCAATCATCTGAGGAATTAACTGAGCAAACTTGAGATGTGAGGCTTGAAACTTGACATGATGATACCTTGGGACAAATGAGGAGGTATGATGACCACTTGAGGCCATGGAAACTATCTTTGACTCGAGAGAATCAAAACCCTAGTTGTGGGTTGATTGCTTAGGAGAGGGTTTGTCTGGTCAACCCTTGAGAAATTCTTGAGTATGGAGATGTGGATTGTCTTGAAAAATAGGAGAGAAAATATTGGGGTATAACAAATACTGTTGTGCCAATTTTCATTCCTGTTATTGAACCAACTCCCGAGGCTCGATGGAAAGAGAAAGTGACTCAACCTGCTCAGACGGAAGTACTAAAGGAAGTTGCTGAAGATACCTCCAAACAAGAAACGGAGGAAATTATGAAGATCATTAAGAAGAGCGACTACAATGTAGTGAAGCAGTTGGGACAAACCCCATCCAATATTTCCATGTTAGCTCTGTTGTTGTGCTCTGAGGCTCATGCTAAAGCCTTGGTGGAGTTTCTGAAGAATGCTCATATACCGCAAGACACTTCTGCTGACCAATTCGAAAGTTGTGTTTCTAGCCTAACCACAAATAATGGTTTGGGATTTTCTCATGCTGATATAACTCCTGCTAGAAGAAAACACAACAAAGCCTTGCATATTTCTTAGGGTGTAAGGGCATTACTTTGTCTCACGTATTGGTGGATACTGGATCTTCTCTGAATGTCCTACCGAAGAATACTCTCGGCCGACTTGATGCTGCAAAGGTGGTCATGAAACCCAGTGACATAATTGTAAGAGCTTTTGATGGTTCGAAGAGAACAGTACTTGGAGAGCTCAACCTGCCGATCAAAGTGGGTTCCCAGACTTTTGAATCTACTTTCTTTGTGATGGATATTCTTCCAACTTATTCTTGCCTACTCGGATGCCCTTGGATACATGGGGCAGGCGTTGTTACCTCTACTCTACATCAGAAGCTGAAATACCCAGCGAAAGGGAAGATTGTTAAAATATGCATAGAAGAAGAATATATGGTAAGCCATTTGCAGTCATTTTGATACATCGAAATGGAAGGCGAACTTGTCGAAACTCCCTATCAAGCTTCGGAAGTAGTTCCATGAGTCATGCCTGTCGACTCTCCGGTCACTCCTAAATTTCCACCGAAAATGGCCTCACTAAAAGATGCCAGAACTGTAGTTGAAGAAGAAGGTTGTACCGTTTGGGGGTCAGCTACCTAATTTTCCATTCAAATCTGAAAAGACTGGTTTGGGCTTCACTTCCAAAGGTTAGAAGATGATATGCCATGAACGTGTCGGCGGATCTCCATTCCGCATCAACAAGAATGAAGTTCATGTTATAGAAGATGATGATGGTGACTTCGACATCAACAATTGGATCTTCCCAACTCCCGGCGATGGACTCAACAATTGGACGGCTAAGGACATTATGCCAATCTCCTTTGACAAGAGTAATTGCTTTTCTATTTTACGCTTTTTGCTTTTACGCTTTGAACAATAAAACTCTAAGCCTAGTGCCTTGCCCGGGGCACCACAACTCGTTTGTGAGGGCTATTATTTGTCGTTCGCATATTTTCATTCAATAAATCATTGGAATTTTGCATTCAAATATTGTGCTCCCTGTCTTTATTTTTATCTTATCATTTTTTCAAGAGCTATGTGTTCTTACACACCCCCACGTAATAAACTGCAGATCCACATTCACTCTAGATCACGTCGATAACGACTCTGCTATTGCTAAATATGACTTTGATAATCCGATCTACCAAGCCGAAGACGAAGGTGAGGAAGATTGTGAAGTGCCAGGAGAGCTTGCCAGACTGCTACAACAAGAGGAAAGGGCTATACAGTCTTACAAAGAACTAGTCGAGGTTGTGAATCTAGGTACCGACAAAGACAGAAAAGAAATCAAGATAGGAGCGGGTCTTGAGAACATTGTTAAAGAAAGATTGGTCTAGATGCGGAGAGATTACATTGAGATTTTTGCTTGGTCCTACGAAGACATGCGAGATCTAGATATCGACATTATGGTACACCGGCTACCAATAAAAGAAGGTTTTCTCCCGATGAAGCAGAAGGTTCGTCGCATGCATCCTGAGATGTCCGAGAAAATTAAAGCCGAAGTGATGAAGCAGTTCAATGTCGGTTTCTTAGTCGTTACTTCTTATCCACAGTGGGTTGTGAACATGGTACCTGTATCTAAGAAGGATGGCAAAGTGCGTATGTGCGTGGACTACCAAGATCTGAATAAGGCGAGCCTGAAAGATTATTTCTCGCTTCCACATATTGATGTCCTGGTTGACAATACCACTTAGCACAAAGTTTTCTCTTTTATGGATGGTTTCTCCGGTTACAGTTAAATCAAGATGGCTTCCGAAGACATGGAAAAGATTACTTTCGTTACACAGTGGGGCACCTTCTGTTACAAGGTCATGTCGTTTAGGTTGAAGAATGTTGGCGCAACATATCAGCGTGTTATGCTAGATTTATTCCATGATATGATCCATCATGAGATAAAGGTCTACGTCGACGATATGATAGCTCGATCACAATCCGAAGAAGTACATCTTGATCATTTGCGTAAGTTGTTTGATAGACTGAAGAAATACAGATTAAGACTGAATCCAAACAAATGCACCTTTGGAGTCAGATCCGGCAAACTCCAGGCATTTGTTGTCAGTGGTAAAGGTAATGAAGTTGACCCTGCTAAGGTTAAAGCTATTCAAGAAATGCCAACTCCCCTTACTGAGAAGGAAGTCAGAGGTTTCTTGGGACGACTGAATTACATTGCCAGATTCATTACACATCTTCTGCTACTTGTGAGCCAATTTTCAAGCTACTAAAAAAAGATCAAGTAGTAAAATGGAACGACGATTTCCAGACAACTTTTGACAAAATCAAGGAGTACCTATAAACACCTCTATCTTGATGCCACCAGTTAAGGGAAGACCTCTCATCATGTACTTAACAGTATTAGAGAACTCAATGGGGTGTGTGTTGGGGAAATATGACGAGTCTGGTCAAAAAGAGTATGCAATATACTATCTTAACAAAAAGTTTACCGACTGCGAAACAAGATACTCACAGCTCGAGAAAACTTGTAGATTTTTGGCTTGGGATACTCGTCGACTAAGACAGTATATGTTGACTTACACTACCTTGTTGATCTCTAAGATGGATCCGATAAAATACATATTCGAGAAACCTACTCTCTCCATAAGAATAGCAAGATGGCAAATGATCTTGACCGAATACGACATCCAGTATACTACTTAGAAGGCCATTAGAGGAAGTGTGGTAGCTGACCATTTGGCTCACCAAGTTGTAGATGACTATCAATCCATGCATTTCAAGTTCCCATATGAGGATATTATGTTAGTCACTGATTACGAAGATCCTGGATCGGACGAAGGACCTCAGCTAGGATCCCGATGGACCCTGGTCTTCGATGGAGCTTCTAACGCATTTGGCAATGGTATTGGCGTTGTAATTACATCTCCTAAAGGCGGCCATACACCTTTCGCCGTCAGACTATGTTTCGAATACACCAACAATATGGCTGAATATGAAGCGTGCATTCTGGGTATCAAAGTTGCTATTGACTTGAGGATCAAATTCTTGCAAGTATACGGAGACTCAACTTTGGTGATTAGTCAGATTAAGGGCGAATGGGATACAAAACATCTGAATCTCATTTTGTATCGAGAACATGTGTTGAATCTGATCCCCTACTTCGAAGAAATCACTTTTGAGCACATCCTACGAGAAGAGAATCAGTTGGCAGACGCATTAGCTACCATGCCATCCATGTTCAAAGTTAGATGGGACAACGAAGCTCCTCCGATTACTATTGAAAGACTAGACGAACCAGCATACTATTGTGAACTTGATACCGAAGGAGTAGAGGAGAAACCTTGGTTCTACGAGGTGAAGAGGTATCTCGAGGCTCAAGAATACCCTGAAGGGGAATTTGTTAATGATAAGAAGTTCCTAAGAATATTTGCCGCCAAGTTCTTTCTCATTAACGACATCTTATACAAACGCAATCATGACTTGGTCTTACTCCGATGTGTAGATCAGAAGACAACCGATGAATTATGGAAGAGTTACATGAAGGCACATTTGGTACTCATTCCAGTGGACATACAATGGCTAAGAAGATTCTGAGAGCAGGTTACTCTTGGTCCACTATGGAGGTTGATTATTATCGATATTCCCGATCTTGCCACAAATGTCAGATATACGCAGATAAAGTACATGTACCTCCAATTTCAGTGAATGTTTTGACTGCTCCTTGCCCTTTCGCGATGTGGGGCATTAACATTATTGTGGAAATCAAACCTACCACTTATAATGGCCACCGTTTCATCCTCGTTGCCATCGATTACTTTACCAAGTGGGTAGAAGCAGTCTCATTCACATCTGTTACCAAGAATATCGTGGCTCGATTCATCAAACATAATGTCATATGCCGATACGGCGTCCCCGAAAGGACTACCACAAAAAATGGTACTAATCTCAATAACAAGATGATCACTGAAATCTGCACGCAATTCAAGATAAAGCATCACAACTCTTCTTCATATCGGCCAAAGATGAATGGTGTAGTGGAAGCCGCCAACAAGAATCTTAAGAAGATCATACAGAAAACGACAATGCCCTATGAAGATTGGCATGAGATGTTTCCATTTGCTCTCCACGGTTATCGCACTTCAGTACGAACATCTACAGGGGCAACCCTATCACTCTTGTATATGGTGTGGAGGCAGTTCTACCTATCGAGGTTCAGATACCCTTACTCAGGGTACAGAAGGACGCAAATTTAGACGAAGATGAATGGATCCAGACTTGGCTTGACCAGATCAACTTGATCGATGAGAAGCGACTCGCAGCCATCTGTCATGGACAGATACATCAGAAGCAAATGATCAAAGCTTTCAATAAGAAAGTCAAACACCGAGCGTACCAAGGTGGTAATCTTGTAGTCAAGCGCATCATCCTACCACAAGGTTATCCCAGGGGAAAATAGACTCCCACCTATAAGGGACCATTCGTAGTCAAGACAATATTTTCTAGCAGAGCCATGATACTGAGCACTATGGATGGAGAAGACTTCCTACACCCTGTGAACGCAAACATAGTTAAAGAATACTACACATAAATGAGACCCACTAGGTCGACTGGCCTAGCCAAAAATAAGGGCGTCCTGGCGAACCAAAAGGGTTCGGTAAAAAGTTAGGGACATATATATAAAATAATGTACACCCGACAAGTCGAAAACTTGCAAAGGTGGCTTGGGCAAAAAAGGGTATCCCGGTAGACTAAAAATCCAAAAGGACGGTCTAGGAAAAAGTTAGGGATTAAAGCATACTACTATGTCTCGTCAAGGTCATCTACTTATAGGCTACACTACTACAAACTTCAAATGGCGCAGATCAATTTAATCACCTTCTTTTGGCAGCAAGGAGATGAGACAGTCGAAAATATATGAGCAATAGCAGAGTTGAAACTCGACGAGATTGCTTACACATAGCTTTTACTATTTTCCAAATGTTTCCTACAATTTCCTCTTATTTCCTCTTACTAGGTAGGACATTTGTCTCTTTGTACACGAACTGCCTGTCTATAGGCTTACCTTTCAAAATCAATACAATTTCCCTTTTCCAGTTCCAAATGTTTTACTTTTATCTGTTTTGTTTGCATAAGTCCAATGATTGCTTTAAATGATTATATGCATCTGACAATAAAAATCTGTTCACAAATACACGAAAAGCGAACAGAAACAACAATTACTACAGGCTCTAGGAATTGGGATGACAACCAAAGTCACCAATACATCCCCACATAGTCATTGGCACCAATACATCCCCACAGAGTCATTTTCACAGAAAAGTTCCCACAGAGTAACCTCTATAATCACCGCAGAGCCATCGCTCCCCCGAAAGAGACAAATTTCCCAACAAGACTACTACTCTATCATCCTTTCAGCAATGTCCAACTCTCCTGTTCATCACATTAGTCCCCAAGCAGTGATCCTATCAAGTCATCATGTTAGTTCCCGAGCAGTGATCTTATCAAGTCATCACATTAGTCCCCGAGCAGTGATCCTATCAAGTCATCATGTTAGTCCCTGAGCAGTGATCGTATCAACTCATCACATTAGTCCCCGAGCAGTGATCCTATCAAGTCATCACATTAATCCTTGAGTAGTGATCCTATCAAGTCATCATGTTAGTCCCCGAGCAGTGATCATATCAAGTCATCACATTAGTCCCCGAGAAGTGATCCTATTAAGTCATCATGTTAGTCCCTGAGCAGTGATCCTATCAGGTCATCATGTTAATCCACGAGCAGTGATCATATCAACTCATCATATTAGTCCCTGAGCAGTGATCGTATCAACCCATCGCATTAGTCCCCGAGCAGTGATCATCTACATCATCACGTCAGTCCCTGAGTAGTGATCCTATCAACTCATCACATTAGGCCCCGAGCAGTGATCGTATCAACTCATCACGTTAGTACCCGAGCGATGATCGTATCAAATCATCACATTAGTCCTCGAGCAATGATCCTATCAATTCATCACATTAGTCCCCGAGCAGTGATCATTTACGTTATCACATTAGTCCCCGAGCAGTGATCATTTACGTTATCACATTAGTCCCCGAGCAGTGATCATCTACATCATCAAGTTATTCCATGAGCAACGATCATCTACATTGTCACGTCAGTCCCCACGCAGTGAATGTCAACCTTGTTACATTGGTCCCCGAGCAGTAACCAATCACCAATTAACTTATTATGTCAGTCTCTGAGCAGTAATAGGTTATACAAGGTCACATAATTCCCCAACAAGATTCGTACTCGAGATGTTTATCCCCAGCTGAGTATCTCTCGAGGATTATCATTCCCCAACAACATCAATATCCAGACTTGAAACTTGGTCAAATAGTGCATCGGAGGAATTCACATCCCTCTTATTCCCCAATTAGGGTCTCTAACAACTACATCCCCAAGAAGAAATCAAAGACCCCTAGCAGAACATTCCCATCTTCTTCAAGATGGATATATTTTGAAATACCACAACATCTACATTCATACATCATTCATAAAAAAAATCATAACATGTGCACATATCACTCATGAGCATCATTACATACTCGCATGCATCATAATGTGCATAGAACTAATCTCGTTCTCTTAGTTTAATTTCTCAAACAGGTGAGAATTATCCACAGATTCCTAGACGAAAGGTCATAGATTAATGCCCGAAACAAGACGGAAAAACTATCTGAGCGACCAGACAAGTTTATTAGTAGACAGCAGGATACAAATTAATACCCGAAACAAGACGGGAAAATTATCTACATCCTGACGAATACTCATTTCAGATAAAGGCAAGACGAAGGTCTATTCTGACTCTCTCTTATCATCAACTACTCTAGATGGCATCTTTAAGCCCATCTCCGACTACACATTGTCATCTCTCCACCTGCAGAATATTGCATATCTGATTAAAAATCAATACATACCATAACCTCATTCAAAACGAGCATGGAGTCTAAAGTACGACTCACTCCCTAACATCAGCTTCTCCAAATAGCATCTATAAGCCTATTCCAATACACCGTCAACTGACGATCTCATTCCATACACCAGCGAGTGCAAATTTTCAAGTGTACTCGAGTGTTCAATCATCTTCTACCTTCAGGTCACGAAAGGCAAGCATACCAATCTAACCCTTCAAGTACAAGAAGATTGAACAGGGGAAACTGTTATACCCCAAAATTTTCCCTCCTATTTTTCAAGACAATCCACATCTCCATACTCAAGAATTTCTCAAGGGTTGGCCAGATGAACCCTCTCCTAAGCAATCAACCCACAACTAGGGTTTTGATTCTCTCAAGTCAAAGATGGTTTCTATTGCCTCAAGTGGTCATCATACATCCTCATATATCTCAAGGTATCACCATGTCAAGTTTCAAGTCTCACAACTCAAGTTTGCTCAGTCAATTGCTCATATGGTTGAAAATCAGTTGTATTGGACAAAAGTCAACTGTGGTCAACATACAGTCAAACTTCATCATTTTTGGTCAACATCAATATTTTGAAGTTACATTCATCATTTTATCAAGGGTTGTTCAAGATTCATCAAGAAAATTCAAGATTTTATCAAAAGTCAAAGTTTCTAAATTAGGGTTTCTTGACAAAAAGTCAACAGAACTTTGACCAAACATAACTTTCACATACTTTATCAAAAAAATTTCCACCATTGCTCATTTTGAATAAAATTTAATTCTCTACAACTTTGTGTTTCACAAGCTTTGGCCAAAAATGCTTCATTTGAGAGTTATGGATCAAAACATTATAGGTCCTTCTAAAAGTCAACAAAAAGTCATCTTTTTCAAAAGAAATTTACATGAATATGGAAGCTTCAAGGAAGATAAAACCAAAAGCAGTGTTTAGAGGACATCTTGAGGAAGATACAACTTGTGCAAGTTTGGGAAATTTGAAGAAGTGCATGAAGAGAAATACTTAACGAAATCAAATTTCTTCTAAATGGGCCTAAGTTTTTGTGATCCAAACTTGTTCCTAAGATCATCCATGACTCCTAAGTCCATTTGCACGCCTCCATTTATTTTATTTTATTTATTTTGGAATTTATTCATTTAAATCCAATTTTAATTAAAATAAAATAACAAAAATCAAATTGATGAATGCAAGCTGTAAAATCAAGTTCCTTGAAGTCCAAGATACTCAATAAGAGCTGTCAATTTCGAAGATATTTGATTGGCATGAGATTGAGACAAATTTGGAAGCTTTGGATGCAAATTTAAAGGATTGGAAAATCAAATATTTTCCATTCAATGCAATATATTTTCTTCACATCTCTTGACCTATTTTCCATCCTCTATAAGTACCTAACATGTTCATATCATAAGAAAAGGAGAATTGGTAGCCAAGAAACTAGGATTTGTGTTCCAAAATTTCAAACAGAAGTTGCATCATCCAGTTTCAACTTGAAGCCATTTTCAATCACTTTCAAGCATCAAATCGTGTTCCTGGGGTATTGTAGGGTAAAACCATGTCCAGAACCATGGCCAAAACACCCTGAAATGCATACATCATGAACTCCATTTATCTCATATTTTTGAATTTCGTATTTTGCATTTTATCATGTTTTAATGAGAACTAATCATACTAATGTGTTCCTGAGGTTCATTAGAACAGGTTTGATCCATCGTTTGCAAGGTTTAACGTGCAAATCGAGAAGCACCATTATTAGGGCTTTGAGACTGAAAAGCTTCGAATCTCAATTTCCAGGCCATTTTAGGGCAAGCCAATACCACCATTGAACTCGTAGGGGTCGATTTAGGGGGGGTAGACTTAACCTTGTGTTTCAATTCTCTTTATTTTGTAGGTTTGAATTTTGGGATGGCCGGAGAAGACAACCGGAGTGTTGACTCCAGCGTCGTCTGGTCGTTTGGCCTGAAGCCCTAGGCATGGCACAATTTGATTGGTTTATTCAAACAGCCAGGGGTCCCACACGCGTTTTATGTTAAAATTCTGATTTTTAGAAGCAATATTCACACACACACACACACACACACACACACACATATATATATATATATATATATATATATATATATATATATATATATATATATATATATATATATATATATATATATATATGAATGTAACATAATTCATGGATGTATCACCACCCCAGTGGTTAACCATGCCCACGCTAATCCTCTCACTCTCTCAAGGCACGGGTTCGATCCCTGCCTTTTGCATTTTTTTCACAATTTTTTTGATTTTTACAGGTTCACACATACATACAAACGGAGGCAGGATAATAACAACATAGGCAAGTGGCCTAATGGCCAACTTTTGAACCCGTGACCTCAAGGTCACGAGTTCAAGCCTTGTAGGGACCATTCTTATTTTTTTGGCACTAATTCTCTTCACTTTTCTATTTTTCTTTTAATTTCTAACTTTTTTTAATTTTCTTTCAAAATTAATTTTAACTATTTTCAAAAACTCCAAAAATAATTTAATTTAAGAATTAGGTTAATTAAACATTTAATTAATTTTTGAAATAAAAGTAATTTATTTTTCTCATGATTTAAATTATTTTTCATAATTAATTATTAATTAACTTAGAATTAGGTTTTATTAACTAAAATCGATTTCAAAAATATCAAAAAAAATATTTTTCTTTTACACTTAGGGTTTAGATGGTCTTTCTTATCCTTAGACAATTTTCTCTCAATTTATTTACTTTATTTCGCATTTAAATATTAGAAATCGATGTATAGGTCGCAAGGATACTTTTGTAATAACATATATTTAAATTTTCTATCTTTACTTTCCACACCTCATATTATGTAACTGCCCCAAAGTCATGTAATAACGTAAGACATTAACTTTCCGCACTTTACTTTCTGCACCCTATAATTGTATATATTTAACTGTTAGTAACTTGGGATTGTATGGCAAGATTAAAAACAATCCTAGAATAATCCTAACTCAAAGATAAATATATGAATTGCACACACTCTTTGCACCCACTCACACCCCCTTAGGGTATCCTCTTTTGTTGCCTTACAAATAAATAATGGTCATGTCCATCGAACGTAGGGGGACCATTAGAAAAAGACCCTCGATTCAAAATCATCACAAAGATCATAGTCCCTCGATGACCCTCAATGTTGCCTACGAATATATGATCTCGTCCCTCGGTTGTTACCTACGAATAAGTGATGATCATTCCTACGAATTTGCTAAGGTATCCTTACATGTTGCCTTCAATGACCATACGATGACCCTATGATTGTCCCTTCACATCCAACGAATAAAGTTACCTACCAACTAATGATATTGATAGCCTTATTCTAAAGGAGAAGGACAATAACAAGAAACAACCATTCTGAGTAGGTAAATAAGACTCTATTACTTGCTTCAATCAATCAAAATAATTTTCACACCTCACACTTATTTTCAAATTATCTTTCAAACAAACACTTTGTATACATTCCAGCGAGAATCATTACAAAGTTAAACATTTTCCAAACAAAATATTTCCAAACACTTTGTATACATTCCAACGAGATTCATTACGAAGTCAAAGCGAAATATTTTTCAAAAGTACTTTTCAAATCACACAAACACAGAAAGAAAATTTTCAAAAGTGAGCTAAGCAATTAAGAGCCCGTAGATAACTACGGATGAAAAGGGTGTTAATACCTTCCCTTTTCATAATTACCTCCCGTACTCAGAGTCTAACAAAGGTCTTTTTCTATTCTTTTCACCTTCCCTTTATTGGATAAAAGATAAGTCAGTGGCAACTCTTGCTATCCTCAATATTTGCGATAAAACGCAAAACAAACAAGTCAGTTCTCCCACCATGTTACATATTCCATTTAACAATTTTTACATATTGTGTTTTTTTTGCTAAGTATTGTGTTCATTTAAGTCTTGGGTGTTTATCTATGCATGCAGGACCGCGATCCACTCAAGATAATTATCCATGTTAGGAAGATCAGTCGCTTTGTACCAACCGTCGAACCATGGTTCTAGGAGCAGTTTCACATCACTGGACTACGTGATTTGGTCTCATGTGGATATACTACCGTTAGTCATGGTATGATTAACGCTTTTGTAGAAAGATGGAATCACGAGACATCGTAGTTCCACCTACCACATGGTGAGATGACAATCACACTAGACGATGTTGCATGTCTGTTTCACCTTCTAATTAGAGGGGTGTTTTTAGATCATGAGAGTTGCATCAAAGAGTAGGCGCTAAATATATTGGTGGAGTACTTACAAGTTACTCTATATGGTGCTATGGCTGAGATTGACAAAATGCGTGGGTGTTATGTGAGATTTAACTACTTGCAGCAGGTGTTCACAACTGAGCTAGTGCGTGCACGACCTGCTGATGGTGACGATCAACAAGTAGCACACCAAGAGCATGTGCTATGAGGACATATCTTTTGTATCTGGTTGGCACACAAATTTTTATGGACACTAGTGCCACTTACACTGATATCATATACCTACGGTTCTTTGACGATTTTTAGCAGATCGCTAAGTGGAATTGGGGGCAGCTTGTTTGGTGTATTCGTACTAGAAGTTGTCTGAATACATTAAGTGGAATACAAAGCAGATGACCGACAACATCACACTTTTGACGGTAACATTTCTTATTCTTATGTTATTTTTGTCTTGTTATGTAGATTACTTTGATGTCGTTACTTACTAATGACGGTAAGATTTAAGGCTTGGATCCTACATCACTTTCCTCACATATCCGAATAGTCATTTAAGCCTACATATACTGAGGTTCATCCATGTGTCGCTTCATTCGACCCACTCCGAGGAACGAGGCGACATAGCCATTAAGGGTATATATAGACCGCCTGACCTATGAGGATATATGCTTCCATGCATACGAGGCTCACAGTGAGACATTTCCCTTTGACGACATTGTGTTGTTCACTGGGTGCTTGGCATGCGGCTCACGCAAGAGAAATGCTTATTTGTCTGAGCGCGTGATGCAGCAGTTCAGATACATTCAACATATTCCCATACCACTATCTGAGTGTGCCCATCCCATGGTGAAACGGAGGGATATGGATGACATATTTGATGATTATCTTAACCATCTTGTGCTTGATGAGGTCCGGAGTACCATAGCACCAAAAGATTTGAGCTAAGAGGATGGATATATCTTATGGTTCTTCAAGGTGTCACATCCATATCTTGTGATTACTTCATATTATATCGAAATCGTATTCTATTATGTATTTTGTAAATATACCAAAACCCGCATAATAATATAGTTTGAACTGTCTATACAAGAACCAAATATGCATATCTGACACCAAACCGTAGTTGCATTTCAGGTTTCAAATATGAATTTTCAAAAAAAAAAGCGTCTCATAAATATATTTCTGAGGGACATTTTTTATTAGTCATAAGGTACATTTCCCCTATCTAGGATGTGATAAGAAATTTTATTTATCTTTTATTATTGTTTGTTTATTAATTAAGAAAAAAATTGACATGTGTCCCAAAGATATAAACTAATAAATTATTTATAAAAATATTTTTTTAAACAACGTGAATTCAATATTTTAAAATTTTAAGTATAACTCTTTAACTATATTAATTTTTTTTTTAATAATAATATATTTAACATGTGTTTTAAGGCCCCATTAATTAATTAATTGTGACCTTTAATTAATTAAAAATATTCATGAGTAGAAATATTGTCATTGTCGAAGCACGCAGCTGTTATGTATGATATGACACAGTGCCACCACTTCACATAACAAAGCATATTCCATATATTCGACAATAACTCGCATTCAACCAGCCACATGGACCATAATTTCACCTTTCATTCTCATCCTACGTTACCCTCATCTTCGTTAATTATTCATCATCGTCAATGCCACTGACTGGAGCTGAATGAGCTCCAACAATGTCTTTTGCACCTGTTTTCCCAAACAGCTCTTTCTTAAACCTTCCCTCAACCAATCTCAGACGTTGTTCTATTACACAACCTGTTACTGTTACACTCTTTAGCTCCTTATCTTTCCCTCACAAGTTGCTTGCAAATGAAAATATTCCTCACTTCTTCAGGTAACGAACTTAACTTCCCACTACCAGAAACACTACACACCAATAATAATTTGAAAAATATATTAATTAATTATAATCACAAGCATCGGCATCAGTTTTGGACACATGCACATTTTTTAGAGGTTCTGAGTTAGTTTATTGTATTGTATTCAGCATAATGAAATCACCTTTTGCATTACAGAAACAGAATTAGATGCATTAAACAAGAGGGTGAGGAAAATTATGAGGCTTTAAAATCTAAGGATGTACCAGATAAACAAGATAGATTGAGTAATGGGGTACAAACAAATGGTAAAGAGGGACATAACAAGATGGAGATACCGTTCCTGGCTATGATTGCATTTGCATTGGGCATAGCTGCAATAGCTACATTTGCATCCATTCGCCAGCAGCCGGTTCTAGGATCACCGTCCGGTTTGCAGATTCTGTCGCAAGGTTCTTCCTCTTCAGCAGTTGCTCCAGTTGCTGCTGGTTTCACTTTCAAAGTGTTTGGATTCAGTGTTGTAATTCCGCAATATGCACCCGGGTATGTACTTAACTTGTTCTTGAAGTTTTCTCTATCATTTGTTTCAACAATATGGCAAATTGGCAACTGAATTTTCTGCAGATGGATCTACTTCTGGTTACTTATGGCTGCAGGTTTTGGACTTTTCATTAGTGAAGAAGCTTTAAATATTTGGGTCTGTGCTTTTCGCTGGTACTTCTGTTTTACATCCTCACATGTTTGCTTCTTGGATTTTCTGTTGTAATTCTTTCTGTAATAGTACCTTTGGTTACGTTTAATCATCGTTTAAGAAATTGATCAGGTTGGTACATCAATAGCAAGGCTTTTGACTATTGACGGAACATGGCAGTCGTTTGCGGAATCTTTCTCAAGGAACGCTCCATACATCATATCAACGGTTCTATGGGTTTATTGGTAAGTAGGAACTCTATGCAAACAGTTATTTACATCTTTTATACACGTTGTTTTAGGTTCATTGAAAAACTACTGATGATTTCAGGGGAGTTTGCATTAGTGACATGATACCATTTTACCTTGGGAAACTTTTCAGACAGTCTGGTGCATCTGCTGATGTTACTTCAAGGGTAATTTCTACATAATATGACATGTTTGTATTGACTTATTTGAGCTCGTCTTCTGACATAAACTTGGGTGAGATTGGTTGGGAGAGGTTATGAAAACAACTTATGACACAGCCATAAGCTCTCGAAGACAGCTTATGAAAACAATTTGACTTTATACATAAGAACTTATATGATAAGTGCTTATGCTATCAGTGTTTAATTAAGTATTTAGCCAAACGTGGTCTAAGGCTTAAGCTTTTATGATTTTCAATTAATTGTCTTGGTGTTTTCCTTTTCTTCATAATTTTTTTTGGTGGTGTCAACAGTTAGGAATTGGCAAAGAGAAAGCTAAGGAAATCACAGATGTTGTACAAAAGTATGGAAATCTTATCGGTTTTGGTAAGCTCCAAGAGCATTTTATTTATGTGTTAAATTCTATGGAGCACGGACACACAGACACCAAACAAGACATCGCTATACAAAGAATAAATTGAATGTATGTTTGTCTGACACAGACGCACACATGGCTCTTTATGTATAAGTATTTAATTTTGTGTCAAAGTGCACTTAATTATTTAGTTGATTATGATGATCTTGTGACTTAATTTTACAGTTGAACGGTTCTCTTTAGGAGTGAGAAACCCCACAGCTTTCCTTGCAGGAGCCTTGGTTAGTTTTTGAAATTAGTTGGTATGCTAGCAATAGTGGATAATAGTAACTGTGTTTCTTCAATTGCAGGGTATTTCTCCAGAGTTGTTTTTCGCAGGGGTCTGTTTTGGGGGTCTATTCACACTTTTGATTCAGGTGAATGAATATATATATATATATATATATATATATATATATATATGTGTGTGTGTGTGTGTGTGTGTGTGAAGCATGGAAAGTTACAAGAACAACATATTAATCTTAATTTGTTTATATACAGCGAGTAAACAAGTTTCTAACATGGTGACTAACATGACTATTCATTTTCTTACGTGATCAGCTTGGAATAGGATTCCTTTTGAGGGAACGCCCTATATTTGCTCTTGCTACTGTCGCGACCGTAGTGGTATGAACAATAAACTTATTGTTTAGTTAGTTAAGCGTGTAACTAAACATTAGCTTTTTCGTTTTTACAGGGAATTTGGACAGTTTTTCCATACGCTGTGGCTGCTTCAACTGCTTTATTCTTTTATGTCAAGAGCAAGTACTTCTCTTAGACTAAGAGTCTTAGTCCCAGAATGCCGTGTAAGAGTTGTCACAAATAACGATTCCGAAATTGTATATGCATATAAGTGACATGTTGAAGCTGATTATCCATATATACTAGCTTAGCATTCGACATTTAAGATTCTTTTGTAAATGCAGAATAGTTTAATACTAAGTCCCTTTATGGTGTACTATACTGTGTTTCATGAAAAAATCTCTTTTGGTAGAAGAATTAAACTTCTTTGTCAATGAAAATCAATTCTAATTTTCAGAAGACTCTAAAAATCTGAGCTGAATATCATAAGCTTCCTTTAGCTCGGCTAATACTTCAGCAATAGGTGGTCTCTGTGATGCATCTCTTTCCACCGAATTCACAGCTATGGAGGCTGCCTTCTTCATGCTTTCTAGATCAAAAGTTCCTTGTATTCTTTCATCCACGATTTCGAATGCACCTGCCTGTAAATAGGGTTTTGCCTGCAGTAGAAAAGTTCGAAAAAGTGACAAACAACACTTGTAGGATTTATGAGAGAAAACTTCAAGCTATAGCATTGTAAAATAGTTAAAGGAACTTTAGGCTACCCATAAAACCAAATTGAACGAATCAGGAGTCCCCGAGTGAATCAATGGTTCTCTTCCACAAATGAGTTCCAATAGAACAACTCCAAAGCTATATACATCACTTTTCTCAGTAAGCTGTTGAGTAGAATAATACCTATATATGGAAAATTGGCTTTAATATGATGTAAGAGGTTTGAAGGAATAGTTAGTTTTATGAATTTCAATAACATACTCTGGATCTAGATAACCAGCAGTTCCCTTGACGACAGTGGTGACATGAGTTGCATCTGCTTTGGTTACCTGCTTAGAGAGGCCAAAATCGCAAACCTTTGCATTCAAATCTATATCCAAGAGGATGTTACTACACTTGATATCACGGTGTATGATTCTCGGTTCACTTCCGTTATGCAAATAATCCAATCCTTGACAAAAGGAGAGTGAGCTTAAGACATAGCTAACAGTTAACACAAGTAGATAAGTTCAAATAAGCCGATCCAAATAGACCCTTAATGTGATACCTTTTGCTGCATCGACAGCAATTTTCAACCTTCGCATCCAGCTTAAGGAAGTTTTATGGCTGTTTGCACCTAGTAAAAGGAGAATAAAAGGTCATTATTAGAAATAGAACTCTAGCAAGTATACGTTTTCAAGAATATCGTACCATAAAGGTTATCAGCCAGGGATCCCCCCGGCAAGTATTCATAAACCAATATCTGATGCTTTGATTCATGACAGAATCCTTCCAAAGACACGAGATTTTGATGGCGGATTTTTGACAAGAGATGAATCTAGTTGCAACAGAAGATAGGAAAGGAAATATATAAGTTTATGACAGAACCATTGTTCTCACAGCAAGAGATTCTATTCAGTCATAAATGTGTAAAATAGTGAGAAAAATTATAGTGATATATACAACATGAGTTCAGTTAAGGAACCTCATTGATAAAAGAATCAACCCCAAGTTGGGATTTATCGAACCGAACTTTGACAGCAACTGATTTTCCGTTTGGAAGCCTTCCAAGGAATACAGATCCAAAACTTCCTCTTCCTATGATTTCCTTAAAACTGCTAGTAGCTACTTTGATTTCTTTGTAGGTAAAAACTTTTTCTGCACCCCAGTTCCTCACATCAGTTTCTTCCCCTAATCCAAAACAACACCCCCTTAACACATGAAAGAATTGCTAAAAATATATCGGCGTGATGTCAAAAAATACATACTAGTTTTGTGTAAGGTTTCATATCTTCTTTTAGCTTTGTATATAAATACTGAAAGACATATCAGGAAAATGGTAAGTGCAGCTCCTCCGACTGTGCCAAGTATTATTGCTAGATGGTTTTGTCCATGGTTCTTCCTTCCGGGAACTGTATTCAGTTGTGGCGCCTCAATTGAAGGAGGATCGGATGATGCATCATCGCACACGGCTGTGGAAAAAGTAAGGCACAAATTCCCTGATGTTCTGCAAAAGGTCGAAATATTAACGTGCATACTTTTTAGAGTACGGATCCTCTCCTGTTACTGGATGGTTCCGGTAGTAGATCTTTCTCTACTACTGGAACCATCCTGTAATTGAGAGGAATCAACTTTAATTTTTAAGAATATCTACAAACTAATACTTTACCTGATCTCTATAGTGTCTTTGTTCAAAGACTGTGGAAGTGGACCTTGTAGTTTGTTGTTTTCTAGATTCCTGCATAGTCAAAGACATAGTTTAACTTGTAGGAAAAGTAATAGAGAAAGAAACAGAAAATTAAATGAAAACTATATACGAAAAGAAAAAAGTTTTCCATTTTTGAACAGATTTTGCGTAGCCCACTTACAATAAGTGAAGGTTTTCTATCTCTCCCAAGCTATCAGGCACTAATCCTTGGATATTATTACTTTGCAAGTCTCTTCATGTAAGGAAAAACAAAAATATAGAAAGGAGATAAAATTACTATCTATTGTTTAATGTTGAAGTTTTGATTTTTTTGAATAATCGAAAGCCTTGTAGAGCGGAGACTCACAAAATTTCAAGTTTTATCAAGTTTTCGAGCTCTACACCAAAGGATGTAAGCTGATTGAAACTAAGGTTCCTGCAAGTTTGGGCAGTCATTAACATTAGCAATCTTTGCTTAGAAATTAAGAGTTCAAGGTGTAATGCTTTTTGAAGTATTACAGTTTTGCAAGACTTTGCAAGCTACCCAAATTCTGGATTTCGCCGGTAAGCGACGTGTTGTGCAAATCCCTGATAAATAATTAAAGCCAATTATCAATGAAAAATACATAATATGATCATTATAGGTATTGGTTATGTTCAAATAGTAGAAAGAAAATTACAATGTTTTAAGGTCCAACAAGTCACCAAATGTTGGACTAATTGATCTCAAGTTTATGTCTGAGAGAGTCCTGCAAAAATTCTATCCCTATTAGTATAGTGATAAGTTTGGATAAATAATCTGATTACAGCTTAATCATTGAAGGACTATAGAAGAAAGTAATGAGTTTACACACAATGATGTAACTAAGTTTCCTTCACAATCTATGTGATCCCATGGAAAAGGCGAGCATGGATCATCTTGCCATCCTAGATCCAAGCCAGTGGACTGCTGAATAACCTGCATTGCTGAAACTGGAATTCAAGTTGAGAAAACAGTAAGTATTGTTTGGACTTTGGACTTTGGATCAACAACTTAATCAAGTGTCTATGTAATAGCTATTTTTAGAGAAAAAGATTAAATATAGTCAAACTGTATAAGATTAGATGGGGAGACACCTGTAGTCGAGGAGGCTTCAGGCAGAATATCAACCATATTATATACCTCGAATGCATTGATCTGAGGGTAGAAGTTGACACTTTTTAGTGTTATGTTCAACCTGTTGATCCTCTTTCTTGTAATATATAAAGCACTGATTTCTGATCTTTTTATTGTATAGTTCGACTTTACAATATCTCCATTTATGAACACGTCAAACGAGGAAAACACAGGAAGAATTCCAGCAAAATAGAGGATGATATAGTAGTCCCCTAATTCCTCAAGAGGGAGGTTATATGCCATCGTATTTCGTCGTGCCAAGACTCTTCCCGTTTGAAGAACAGCAGACGGCGGTTTCTCCACAATATTGGATTGTTCGAAGATATTATGAATCTTAAACCCTTTTGTAGCATGAAAAGGTACGAAACTAATATCACCATTCCATATTCTATCAAATGGATCCATAGGATACCTGTTTTTTTAGAAAAATAAACCATAGTTATCAAATCGAGATTCAAATCGTGAACTAGATGAGTCATTTTCTGAATCGTCAATTGAATCTTATGAACCGGAACTGAGATACGACTCGCATGCATAGAAAGATACTGACAACCATGACTATTCATTGCAAAAAAAGAGTATATAATTAGAAAGCAATGCTATGATTCATACCTTATAGACTCATTGATGTGTCCACAATCAATTCTATAACTCATCCGAAGTAATTTATTCGGGAAATCTTCTTTTCCCTTTGTGTAAGATCCTTTAGGAAGCGGCCGAGTTTCAAGCATAGAAATTACCGGAGAACCGCCACTTGGAATCGGATTCAAACAGAATGCCAATGTGTCCTTATTGACTTCCCAGAGAAACTCTTCTATCCATGGGTCATTTTTGGCCAAATTTACCTTAGCAGCAATAGCTGTCCCAAGAGAAACATAGAAAATAGGTGGTTTTTCAAGTCCATCATAGTTTTTGTATACAAATTTTGCTCTCACAAGAATCAAACCAGTTGCATTGTTCACTGGTATTCGATAACATGCGCGTCCTCTGGGACGAGGGAAGAATCGAGCCGAGACATTTGATGACAAGGAACCGTCACGGTAATTGATGGTGGTTGTCTTTCCATTGGTTATGTAAGGAGTGTCTGAGAACCATGAAATGTTTGATGAATCATTGAAGCTTGTTGTTCCACCACATGATAGACTCAAGAAACCTGTTTCATAAAATTCTATAAGAAATAGTAGAAAAAACTACTATAAAGTTAATATAAGCACTTATATAATAAGCAAGAAGCTACATCAACTAATCTTTTATCATATAAGCACTTAAATGACATACCATCTTGTCCACAGAAAGCAACAACTAAGAAGCAACAAAACAGAAAGAAGACAGTCCATGAATATCTTAAATCCATGAATTTTGATGCATACTATAATAAACCTCAAATGTCGGGTGCTATTTATATATAATCTTGATTATATATAAATTCAGACATGTAAATAAATAAAAGTAGTGTGACTATAGTGTGTTATAGTTGTGTGTAATAATGAGAAAGAACAATGGATAGAATATATGAAAAAGACATGATAAAGCTTGAAGGAATGGAAAAGAGCACTGAGTGTAGATTGAGGAAAGTGTCTTAGTTTGGTAGAGACAATGTTGTTGAGGATAGAAATATATAAGAAATGGAGAAAGGGAAAGTGCAGGTCATGATGATTAAAGGCTTGTAGAGTTATTGAACATGGAAAAGTGATTATATTATTTTAAGCTGTTTCTTTAATGTAGCATTAACTAGTTTTGTATATTTTATTTTCATAAGAAAAATTTAAAATATTAAAAGTTTTTTAAATTAATTTTTTATGAATTATTAAAATAATTTTAACATCTCGTAAAATAAATATACACTATTGAAAATTACAACATTGTCGAAATTACAATTTCAAATAAGAATTATATCTCAAAACAAATGTTTGTAGAAATTATTTAAAATAACTTCAAGTTGAAGCGATTTTATAAAACTGAAATAAATAAAAAGTTATAACAAAAAGATGAAATAGGTAATATAATATTTTGAAAATAGTTATATAAATTAATATTTTATTTGAAATTTTTTTAAATTAAAAAAAATTAAACAAAAATATGTGATAATATGAAAATCAATAAAAAGAATTGAAACAAACAAACTCAGAATTAGTTTGGATTTTGTTTCACATTTAGAACCTTCCAAATTGATTGTGAAGTTATATAATTTATTTTGACATATTTAATTACTTCTATATAGAGTTAATTTTGCCTTTAGAACTGATTATAATTCTTTTTGAGATAAATAATTTAGTTTATTTTATTCATTGACCGTTATTTAAAACAAGGATAAACCAAATCAACAACGCTGCGTCTAATTTAAATATTGATCATTCTAACTAACAAGTGAACATTCGAATTCTTTTGGCATTTAACAACTTTTACCAAAAAATGAGAAAATCATACAATAAACATTTAATAGACTTAAAATTTAAAATTGAGTATAAGTAATTTTACATTCAATTTATTTTTAACAATCAATTTTATAGAATTAAATACGCATTATGTGATTTTTGAGTTTAAATACAATTTTCATACTAAAATTTAATGTTAAAATTATTTATGGATGAATGTATTCAAATTTATATTTTAATCTTTATTATATTTTTTATCCAAAATCATTTTTATAAAAACAATTTAGTTAAAATCAATTTTTCCACTAAATAATCAAACATTAAAAAAAAAAAATTGTTCACCCATCAAGTGGGCTTCTTCCCTCTCCCTAATGTAAAACTAAAAATATCTTCAGGTTTCGTAAGTGCACTTACGAATTTCCAAAATAAGATGAATTCGTAATTGCACTTACGAAATAATTTAGGATTTTCAAAAATTAAGTTGAATTCGTAAGTGCACTTACGAATCCACCTTATTTTTTAAAAATAAAGTGAATTCGCGAGTGCACGTACGAATTCACTTTATTTTGAGAATTCGTAAGTGCACTTTCGAAGTCTGCGTGTTGTTTTAGAGAAAACACAGAATAACCCCAATACCCATTCATTTCAAAACACCCAAATTTCAACCTCTCTACTCCAAATCCTAGAATTTCTACTACTTCAAACTCACTCCATTCAAGTATATCTCATCATTTCAACTCATTTTAACTCATTTCAACTCCTCCAAAATCAATTCCAAACTCAAATTTGTGTAAGTTTTCTTTATTTTTTTATTCAAAATGTAAATTTTTATTAAATTATTATGTTAGGTTGTAGAAATTAAATAGTATATGAAGCAATAGTAGATAAATGTAGTAGGGAAAATATGAATTTGGGTGTTTTGGGGCCGAGTTTCTGGTTTTGGAATTTCTTGACGAAGGGGGGTTTCACAAGTGTATTTGCAAAGTGACCTAGGAGAGACTTTGCAAGTGCATTTGCAAATTTATCCAGGATGGGTGAATTCGCAAGTGCACTTCCGAATTGTTGTCTGGGTTGTTTTTAAATTAGTAAGCTAACAATTGTAATGGTTTATTTCAGAAAAATGACAGAGAACCAAAATTAGATGGCATGTTTGAGACATGGCAGGCAAAGCCAGACTACGCCGGCTCGTCGAGAACGAGAGCAAAGGAAAAGGGCACAACTCGAGATAGCTTCACCGTCTGCACAGTCACGTAGGAGTCGTCTCCATGAGACGTCTACCTCTGGTGTACATGAGGAGCAGGTACTAGAGGTAGAGGTATTGGAGGAGGAGGCCCAGGATGTGCAGGTGGAGGACGCCAAAAACATTGAGGTCCCCGACAATGATGTTGAGGAACCTGCAGTGGTGGAGGATGATGGCTATCCAGGAGGGTCATATGACATATCCCTTCTGATTTACTATCAGGATCATACTGCTCGTTTTGTCTGGGGTGGACAAGTATTTTTTTGTTCTACTTGATTTATTTTGTATTATAATTTTTATTCAAAAATACGGTTCCAATTGATTTATTTTCGTTGAATTCTTATGTTTCAAGAAATGAGGGATTTGAAACATGTCAACCACTCCCGCTAAATCTTTGATCTCTATATTCCACAGGCTTAGTGGTTCCATAGTGCTGTAATCAGATACGGGCTTGTCGGATTATTTGGTACTAGTTACGATACCATTAACACAGGCATGCATGGTGTTTTTGTTGAGAGATGGCATAGGGAGACGTCATCTTTCCACTTTCCAGTTGGGGAGTTGACGATCACGCGCGACGATGTTGCCTGCTTGCCCCCTGCTTGCCCCAACTACCTATCAGAGGTAGGTTACTCAACCATGACAAGATAACCAGAGCTGAGGTGGTTGAGTGGATGGTTGAGTACCTAGGGGTTGATTTGTGACACCCCAAATTAATTCAACTATTTAATAATTATAAATTTAATTATTAATTTAATTAAAGGTTTAATTATTGGCATTTTTGAATTAATGGATTTAATTATTTAATTAAATAAATGGATGTGTTGGGGGTGTGAAGTAGAATTGGGAGGTGTGTAGGGTAAAAGGCTCTAATTAATCTAATTTATTTATTTCTATTATTTGGAAAATAAAAAGGAATAAATAAAGGGAAAAAGTGAGAAGAGAAATTAGGATTTCATTCTACGTACCTTGGAGAAGAGAAGAGAAAGAGGAGAAAAAGCCAAATCGTCAGAATTCGAAGATTTATCGCGAGGTAAAGGGTGATTTGATCAGGTTATTATGCCTTATAGGTTTTGATGATCAATAGAATGAATTGATCTGTTAGGAATCTCGAATTAGGAATTTTAGGTTGTGCCCTAACGTTATGATCCGACGTAATAATTCAATTGGGAATGATAATAATGATTAATTGTGTAGGATGATTGTAGGATAATTAGAAAGTATAATTCTAATGTTAATTAGGTGTGAAAATACATAAGAGTTATTGTTTCTGTTGTGCCATGGCTGTTGGTGGTGAGTGAATCAATTGGAATTGCAAACAGTGAGGACAAAATTGGTTTTTAGTGAAAGAAACACAGTATGGGTCGACACATACTGTTATGTATCGATACAAGTGGAAAAACGTTGGAAAACCAGAAGCTGGAACAAAGCTTGTATCGACACAAAACCATTTGTATCGACCCATAGGGCAATTTTGGAAGCTTTGCATCGACACAAAGATGTTGTGTATCGACACAAGGGAGTCTTGTATCGATACAAGATGGATTTGGATCGACTCATACTGAAGAAACTTTTAAAAATGGAAAAATTATGTACGTATGAGTCGACACATACGCATTTTGGGTCGACACAAGCCATGTATAAGTCGACACATGGAGTTTTGGATCGACTCATACTGTTTGAAAACAGAACATAACTTTCTGAAAACGGTTTTGGTCATATCTTTGCGATCGTAACTCCGATTTAGGCATAGTTGGTATCGTTGGAAAACTTAGAGTGCGTACTATCTATTAGAAACATCTTTAAAACCATCAATTGAGATATTGAGGGATTGTTATGGCTTCCGTAGGAAGAATCCGTGTAATTTCGTGATTGTTCGTCGTTGACGTGGTGTACACTTGCTGGATGTTAATTCTATGTGTTGTAATTAACGTTATATATTCATGATTGTATTGATATCATGTGTTTTTGCTGATGTTATATATTCATGATGCTTGTTGATCTCATGAGTTGTTGTTGTTGTATATACCGGTGATAGTCTTACTAATTGAAGGGTAAGCGTTTGGCATATTTATGCTTTGTGATAATTTTTTCATGATTATGTTGTACCTGTTATCCATTATGATTGAGTTGTTATCATGTGGTATATTGGTGTTGGCATTGTGTGGGATCATATTTCGTTGATTGAATGTTGCATGCTTTTGATGTGCATGCATAAGCATTCTGGTGATGGTCCATTCCCATTGTGTGGAATTGAACTTGCAGAGCCAATAATCGTACCCAATGGATAGTGGTGGTGAGGCTAGATTCTTGACCCGGTGATGTATGGGTGAATCATTGATAAAGGGTGTGAACTTGGTTCACGTTTGGTACCACATGCATTGAGTCTGCATTGCATATGTAATTATAACATGTTAGGATGGTTTCTAGTGTTATAATTGCATTGGTTGTTATTATGTGCATTTTGATCTGTGTGATCTGTATTGGTGAACGGGAATCTGAATATACTAATGAGGGCAGAATAATGAATTGATTGTTTTATTGTTTTAAAGAAACGTATAATGCATTTAATTGTTGATGAAATCTCACCCTTACTTTGACGATTTCAGATTGAAGTGATTAGCTGCTCTGGAATTGGTGAGGATGGCTTATAGAGCTATGTTATTTAGATTGTCCACGTGTTAGTGTCATGCTCTGGTAGTTGTAACACTGGGGAACGATCGTTTTGCAATTTTAAAGATTAAACTTGTTTCTTTTGAGTTTATGTTTGAAATAATTATGATTTGAGTTTATTCCAGACTTCATATTATTTCCGCTGTGTAAAACATAATTGTTGGTTGGATTAATTAATGAAGTTCTTCAGTAAAAGCATGATTACTGTTATGATTGTTTTGTTACTTTAAATTTTAAATTGTGACGCCCTTTCATTATGTTAAACTCTGATTAATTATATGATACGCGGGGAAATTAGAAGGGGGTGTTACAATAGTGGTATCAGAGCATAGTCGGTCGTGTGACCAGTGTCTTAATTCATTATCCCTTTGTACGCGACAAGTGTGTACAACCGTCGGTTGCTTTTCGATTTCTTATTGCGGGTAGTGAAACTAAGTGGGGAGAAGAGATATGTTCCGATTATAAGTCATTGGTACGAGGTACTGCTTGAGAAGATAGTGCAAGAGTGGTTAGAAATGTTGGAATCGTTTGGACCGCGAGTCATAATTGGAAGTGCAAAGAGGCGAGTATGATTCTGAGAACAAGAAGTGTTGGTAATGATGATTTATACTCCAGTATGATTATAGGATGTCTATTGACAAATTGAGGACTTGATCACCCTTAATCTCTTGTTGATAGTAGACGAAATCGTATGGGATGATATACAATTGTCTTGCTATCTAAATGGGGCATAAAGTGATGAATAGGAATGAAGTTTGGTAGAAGCTTGTGAACCATATGATTTGACGAAGACTCTAATAAGGGCAATGAATTAAGATGGATGATCAGAGTTGCACAACTGTTAATGATGGTGCAGTAGTGTTTATGTTGTATTCTTTGATGAAAGCGAGAGGAAAAACTAAGAGTAGTGAATTTCCGGTGGTGAATGAATTTCCCGAAGTGTTTTTGGAAGATGTTAGTGAATTGCCACCTGAGAGAGAAGTGGAATTTACTATAGATTTGATTCCTGGAACTAGTCCGATGTCGATGGCGCCTTATCGCATGTCGACATCTGAATTATCTGAGTTGAAGAAGCAGTTGGAAGAATTGTTTGAGAAGAAGTTTATTTGTTCTAGTGTTTCGCCGTGGGGTGCTCCGGTGCTGTTGGTTAAAAAGAAAGAGGGTTCAATGAGACTGTGTGTTGATTACAGGCAGTTGAACAAACTTACAATCAAGAATCGGTATCCATTGCCGAGGATTGATGATTTGATGTACCAGTTAGTTGGAGCTTGTGTATTCAGCAAGATTGATTTGAGATCTGAATATCATCAGATTCGTGTGAAGACGGAAGATATTCAGAAAACTGCATTTAGAACGAGGTATGGACATTATGAGTATTCTGTTATGCCGTTTGGAGTTACTAATGCACTTGGTGTTTTCATGGAGTATATGAACAGAATATTTCATCCGTATCTTGATAAATTCGTGGTAGTATTTATTGACGACATTCTGATCTATTCAAAGAATGGCGAAGAGCATGCAAAACATCTTAGAGTTGTATTGGAATTGTTGAAAGAGAAGAAGCTTTATGCGAAGTTGTCCAAGTGTGAATTCTGGTTAAGTGAAGTAAGTTTTCCTGGTCATGTGATTTCCAATAATGGTATTATTGTTGATCCTACGAAGGTAAAAGCGGTATCTCAATGGGAAGCGCCGAAGAATGCTTGTGAAATCCGTAGTTTTCTTGGTCTTGCAGGTTACTACATAAAGTTCATTGAGGGATTTCCGAAGTTGGCTTTACCGTTGACTAAGTTGACAAGAAAGGGTCAAGTGTTTGTTTGGGATGTTGAATGGGAGAAAGGATTCCAAGAGCTGAAGAAGAGATTGACTAGTGCTCCGATTCTGATTTTGCCGAATCCGGAAGAATCTTTTGTTGTGTATTGCGATGCATCATTGATGGGATTAGGTGGTGTTTTCATGCAAGATAAGCAGGTTGTGGCTTATGCTTCGAGACAATTGAAAGTTCATGAAAGGAATTATCCGACTCATGATCTAGAGCTGGTAGTAGTGGTTTTTGTTTTTGTTTTGAAATTGTGGAGGCATTACTTGTATGGTTCTCGATTCGAGGTATTCAGCGATCATAAGAGTCTGAAGTATCTCTTCGATCAGAAAGAGTTAAATATGAGGCAGAGAAGATGGTTATAATTTCTGAAGGATTATGATTTCGGTTTGAATTACCATCCTGGTAAGGCAAATGTGGTTGCAGATGCATTGAGCAGGAAGTCCTTGCATATGTCTATGTTGATGGTTTGTGAATTGGATTTGGTTGAGCAATTCAGAGACTTGAGTTTGGTGTGCGAGACTACTTCTGATAGTTTTAAATTGGGAATGTTGAAGTTGACCAGTGGTATTCTGGAGGATATTCGAATTGGACAGAAATCTGATGTTGGTTTGGTGGATAAGTTGACATTGATCAACCAAGGTCAAAGAGGTGAATTCCGAATTGACGAGAATGGTGTTATGAGGTTTGGTGACGAGTTTTGCGGATATTGCGAAAAGGAGTATTTTGAAAGAAGGACATCATAGTGGATTGAGTATTCATCCCGGTGCTACTAAGATGTATCATGACTTGAAAAAGTTATTCTGGTGGCCCGGAATGAAAAGGAAAGAGTTTGTTTATGCTTATGCGGTTTGTCGAAGTCAAAGATTGAACATCAGAAACCGTCAGGATTGATGGAGCTGTTGTTTGTTCCGGAGTGGAAATGGGATGGCATTTCTATGGATTTTGTATCTGGTTTGCCGAGGACAACGAAGAATTATGATTATATCTGGGTTATTGTTGATCGGTTGACGAAGTCCGCTCACTTCATTCCGATAAGAATGGATTATCCGATGGAGAGGTTGGCAGAATTGTATGTTGAGAAGATTGTAAGTTTGCACGGTATTCCTTCTAGTATTGTGTCGGATAGAGATCTGAGGTTTACGTCAAAGTTCTGGACGGGATTTCAAGAAGCTTTGGGTACTAAGTTGAAGTTGAGTTCCGCTTATCATCCGCAGACAGATGGTCAGGCGGAGAGAACGATTCAGTCGTTAAAGGATTTGTTGCGAGCGTATGTGTTGGAGAAAGGTGGAGCATGGGATAGTTACTTGCCATTGATTGAGTTTACCTACAAAAATAGTTTTCGTTCGAGTATTGGTATGGCTCTGTTTGAGGCATTGTATGGTGGGAGGTGTCGGACACCATTGTGTTGGTACGAATCTAGAGAAAGTGCTGTGATTGGACCGGAGATTGTCCAACAGACTTCAGAAAAGATTAAGATGATTCAGGAGAAGATGAGAGCTTCTCAGAGTCGACAGAAGAGTTATCATGATAAGAGGAGGAAGGATCTCGATTTTAGTGAAGGAGATCATGTGTTTATGCGAGTTACTCCGATGACTGGTATTGGTCGAGCCTTGAAGTCAAAGAAGTTGACTCCGCGCTTTATTGGTCCGTATCAGATTACCAAGAAGGTTGGGAGAGTTGCTTATCAGATTGCTTTACCGTCGTCGCTTGCGAATTTGCATGATGTCTTCCATGTATCTCAGTTGAGGAAGTACATTGTTGATTCGTCTCATGAGATTCAGGTAGATGATATACAGGTGCGAGATAATCTGAATGTTGAGGCATTACCTGCGAGAATTGAGGATCGAAAGTTAAAGCAGTTGCGAGGTAAAGAGATAGAGCTGGTGAAAGTAGCTTGGGGAGGACCAGCAAGTGGAAATGTCACTTGGGAACTGGACAGCCAGATGAAAGACTCGTATCCCGAACTTTTCTTCTAAGGTATATTTTCGAGGACGAAAACTCTTTTAGTAGGGGAGAGTTGTGACACTCCAAATTAATTCAACTATTTAATAATTAAAAATTTAATTATTAATTTAATTAAAGGTTTAATTATTGGCATTTTTGAATTAATGGATTTAATTATTTAATTAAATAAATGGATGTGTTGGGGGTGTGAAGTAGAATTGGGAGGTGTGTAGGGTAAAAGGCTCTAATTAATCTAATTTATTTATTTCTATTATTTGGAAAATAAAAAGGAATAAATAAAAGGAAAAAGTGAGTAGAGAAATTAGGATTTCATTCTACGTACCTTGGAGAAGAGAAGAGAAAGAGGAGAAAAAGCCAAATCGTCAGAATTCGAAGATTCATCGCGAGGTAAGGGGTGATTTGATCAAGTTATTATGCCTTATAGGTTTTGATGATCAATAGAATGAATTGATCCGTTAGGAATCTCAAATTAGGAATTTTAGGTTGTACCCTAACGTTATGATCCGACGTAATAATTCAATTGGGAATGATAATAATGATTAATTGTGTAGGATGATTGTAGGATAATTAGAAAGTATAATTCTGATGTTAATTAGGTGTGAAAATACATAAGAATTATTGTTTCTGTTGTGCCATTACTGTTGGTGGTGAGTGAATCAATTGGAATTGCAAACACTGAGGACAAAACTGGTTTTTAGTGAAAGAAACGCAGTATGGGTCGACACATACTGTTATGTATTGATACAAGTGGCAAACCATTGTAAAACCAGAAGCTGGAACAAAGCTTGTATCGACACAAAACCATTTGTATCGACCCATAGGGCAATTTTGGAAGCTTTGCATCGACACAAAGATGTTGTGTATCGACACAAGGGAGTCTTGTATCGACACAAGATGGATTTGGATCGACTCATACTGAAGAAACTTTTAAAAATGGAAAAATTATGTACGTATGAGTCGACACAAGCCATGTATGAGTCGACACATGGAGTTTTGGATCGACTCATACTGTTTGAAAACAGAACATAACTTTCTGAAAACGGTTTTGGTCATATCTTTGCGACCGTAACTCCGATTTAGGCATAGTTGGTATCGTTGGAAAGCTTAGAGCGCGTGCTATCTATTAGAAACATCTTTAAAACCAGTAATTGATATCTTGAGGGATTGTTATGGCTTCCATAGGAAGAATTTGTGTAATTTCGTGATTGTTCGTCGTTGACGTGGTGTATACTTGCTGGATGTTAATTCTATGTGTTGTAATTAACGTTATATATTCATGATTGTATTGATATCATGTGTTTTTGCTGATGTTGTATATTCATGATGCTTGTTGATCTCATGAGTTGTTGTGGTTGTTGTATATACCGGTGATAGTCTTACTAATTGAAGGGTAAGCGTTTGGCATATTTATGCTTTGTGATAATTTTTTTCATGATTATGCTGTACCTGTTATCCATTATGATTGAGTTGTTATCATGTGGTATATTGGTGTTGGCATTGTGTGGAATTATGTGGGATCATATTTCGTTGATTGAATGTTGCATGCTTTTGATGTGCATGCATAAGCATTCTGGTGATGGTTCATTCCCATTGTGTGGAATTGAACTTGCAGAGCCAATAACCGTACCCAATGGATAGTGGTGGTGAGGCTAGATTCTTGACCCAGTGGTGTATGGGCGAATCATTGGTTGACGCTGTTTTCCGAGGTGTAAACGGAACAGGGTGTGAACTTGGTTCACGTTTGGTACCCCATTAATTGAGTCTGCATTGCATATGTAATTATAACATGTTAGGATGGTTTCCAGTGTTATAATTGCATTATTGTTATTTTGTGCATTTTGATGTGTGATGGTGAGCAGGAATCGAATATACTAATGAGGGTGGAATAATGAATTGATTGTTTTATTGTTTTAAAGAAACGTATAATGCATTTTAATTGTTGATGAAATCTCACCCTTACTTTGATGATTTCAGATTAAAGTGATTAGCTACTCAGGAATTGGTGAGGATGGCTTATAGAGCTATGCTATTTGGATTGTCCGCGTGTCAGTGTCATGCTCGGTAGTTGTAACACTGGGTAACGATCGTTTTGGAATTTTAAAGATTAAACTTGTTTCTTTTGAGTTTATGTTTGAAATAATTATGATTTGAGTTTATTCCAGACTTCATATTATTTCCGCTGTGTAAAACATAATTGTTGGTTAGATTAGTTAATAAAGTTCTTCAATAAAAGCATGATTACTGTGATGATTGTTTTATTACTTTAAATTTTAAATTGTGACGCCCTTTCGTTATGTTAAACTTTGATTAATTATATGATACGCGGGGAAATTAGAAGGGGGTGTTACATGATCCGTACTGGGCTTCTGAGGACTGCGACAACACAAACGGGGCACACATGAGGTTCTCCTACCTAAAGGAGTTATATGAGGAGCACCTCCGTCGAGCAGAACGTGCAAAAAGAACTGCACAGACAGTTATGGAGCCTGTGCACGAGGATATTTTTGTTCAGTTTCGTCGTGGTTGTGCCATCCAGTGTTTTCTGATGTACCTGGTAGGCACGTCCGTCTTTGTGGACACGAGTGGCCATTACACCGATATGGCCTACCTGAGATATTTTACAGACCTGTCTACAGTTAGTGACTAGAACCGGGGTGCCTCTGTTCTGACCCACCTCTATCAAAAGCTGAATGAAGCTTCCAGATGGAGGGCGAGGGCGCTCACTGACTCGTGCACACTCCTCACGGTACGTTTTTATTTTAACGATAAATTTTAATTAGTTTCAATTTATTTGTACTTACACATTATGTTTTTGTTTATGCAGAGCTGGATTATATCATACTTTCATCACATCCATGGTTACACCGAATATCCCAACTATTAGACTTTATGCCAAGGGCTGCCAAGTTTATTCTAAACAGAGGCAACCAAACTTGTGTCCTTACCGGGTGTTCCTTGATCGCACCATCCATGACAATATTAACTGGACGCTGTTTGTGGACTACAGGGAGGTTGTTGCATTCAATACCATCTCGTTATACTCTGGGTGGCTAGCTTATGGGTTGAAAATGATGGTCAGGTATCTCCTTGAGCGGCGTATGCACTAGTTTGGCTTTGTGCAGATGATACATAGATCTCCTTTTCATGATGCTCTCGACACCATGACACAAAGGGATCTAGATGGCGTCTTCCATGATTGGGAGAATCATCTCGTGCTAGAGGAGTATCAGATACTTCAGGCATCCCAGATGTGGCAATGTGTAGAGGGGTACGCGACATGGTTCTTTAGAGTGTTACACCCTATCATGACACTGGATGGTCCTGGACGTCCACAGAGGCCAGCACATGAGGATCTTTTGGAGAACGAGCAGGCCGAGGATGACCATGCCATTGATCTAGTGCCCATCTGTCAACGTATCTGCTAGCTTGGACGGGAGTTGTTGGATGCATGGATTGTGCGTGAGGGCGATGATCACGCCGTTGTCGTGATGGATAGGATCGTCACCGAGGAAGAGCGTGCAACAGATTACCGCAGACAGAGGAGGGTGCGATGGGTTAGGATTAGGCATACACAGTAGCCTTATGTTTTGTTATTTTTATTTGTAATAATTTGATCGCACCTAGTTTTGGAGCAATTTATGTAATTTGATATTTCTAACAATTTTTCTCCCATCACATAGTAATATTTACATGGTTTGCATATGTAGAATGCTCCTTATTTGAATTTCTGAAAACGGAAATATAATGCGACTTATAATGAAAATCATTGTATTTTTAAAGATAATTTAACACATTCAGGAAAGGTTTCGTACGTGCACTTATGAATTCACCTAAAAAGGTGAATTCGTAAGTGCACTTACAAAATCTTTCCTGAATGTGTTAAACTATGTTTAAATGAATAAAACGTACAAAATAAGGTGAATTCGTAAGTGCATTTATGAATTCACCCAGAAATGTCAGTTCGTAAGTGCAATTACGAATTCACCCAATAAGATGAATTTGTAAGTGCACTTATGAATAATATTTTTGGTTTTTTAAGGGTGTAGAAGAAAACTACTGGATGTGTAAAAAATTTCCTAAAAAAAATGCTTAGATCGCAAGTCTCGACTAAAATTCGTAGTACTTGATTGAGTAAAAGCATGCATATATATCGAGAATTTTTCCTGCCACCCCGCACTTGTACTTGGCACCCCCCAATTTGTATGAAAAGTCAATTTTGCCCAAGCCTTCCTGATTATTGAAATTCCCGATACACCCTACATTTTTCAAAAATTTGGACGATACCAGAAATTTGAGAGCGCTACCGAATTTTTTGCAATTACAAGTAAGTTTCCGGTACCTTTGTTAAAATTTCGGATATTTTGTACCAGATATTCGAAATTTCCGGTATCACCTACCGTAGATTCCAAAATATCTGGTATTTTCACCCAGAAATTTCGAAATTTACGGTATTTTTCTTTGATGCTCATACCGGGAATTTCGAAATTTCCGATACGCCTAAAATACTGGAAACTTTGAAATTTTTGGTATTTTCTATTTTTTTCAAAAAATTCTTTTTTTTCTTATTTCTTGACTTTGTATGCAGTGAGGACTAGAGGCAGAGACGGTTATATTTCAGGCAAGACTATTGATCAAGCAGATGTTGTGGCTCGAGCAGTAGATGAGGCACATGCCTCAGAGGCGCAGGGTGATCACCGTCGTCTAACCGGTTCTCACTGGAAACAGATGGCTGAGCAGGCCGTGTCGGGGTTTCTTGCACCTTGTCGACGGGTTGCCAGAGCTTCCACGATAGTTATGGACCCTCCTGTTCCTACAGTGAAGCAGGTATTTGTACCGGAGCCTGTGGTTCAGGCGCCGGTTGTTGAGGAGCGGGTTCTGGAGGTGGTGTAGGAGCATGTACAGGAGATGGTGCAAGAGCCTGTGCAGGAGGTGGTGTCAGAGGTGGTTTCGGAGGTGGTTCAGGAGGTAGTGTCGGAGATGGTGCCGGATGTAATTCAAGAGGTGGTGCCGGTGGTGATTCAGGCGGTGGTTCAGGCGGTGGTGTAGGAGCCGATACAGGAGCTGACTCGGGATCTGGTTCAGGATATAGACACCACGACAGGTCCATCTGAGCTATCAGTGTGTACTGATGGTGGTTTCCCTGGAGGACCTTCTGACAGGTCCATCTTGATAGGTTATACTGACCATGTCGCGTATAGGATATGGCAAGGCGATGTAAGTATTATTGGTTTGGTTTAACGCTTAATTTTTTATTTGTATTACACTGTTTGATGTATACTAATTTGTTGTAATTGTGTTGTTTTTTTAGGAGCGTCCTACTTTGAAGGTCGCTTCTCATGGGTCGAAGTTGAAGAACTTCTCCGAGACTTCGATGCTTGAGCAGGTGAGGAGGATAGTTGAGGAGTTCAGAATTAAGGACTTTGCTGGATGTTCATTAACGATGCTGGACGCCCCCTACTATCAGCTTTTGTTGAGAGGTGGCACCCAGAGACATCTTCCTTCCATCTTCTATTTGGGGAGATGATGGTCACTTTGGATGACGTGGATGCTCTATTCCACCTAGCGATAGCTGGTACGTTTTTCACACCAATTCATAAGGATCAGGCGACAGCGGTGTGCATGGTTGTGGATGCGTTCGAGGTGGATGATGCGGAGGTCCTACAGGAGTTTAACGAGACTTGGGGATTTCACCTCCGCATGTCTTGGTTGAGGACTACGTATAAGACGCTGGTAGAGGCACGTAGGTTTCAGGCTACCGCTAGGGCGTGCATGCTACATCTGGTGGCATGTACTCTCTTTGCGGACAAGTCTGGAGTGTACATTGATGTTTGTTACCTGTCTCTATTCATCACCCTGGACAGTCCCAATTGGACTTGGGGTGTGGCGGCACTGACGATGTTGTACACTTTGCTTGATGTTGCTTCCCGTCCTGATACCAGACATCTTGCTGGTTATCTTAGCCTGTTGCAAGTATGTTATAAATTATTAGATGTTTTTTTTATAATAATTATTAGGTTTTCATATAATTATTTATTTATCCTTATTTATGCAGTGTTGGATATACGAGCACTTCCCTCACATCAGTGATAGGAGGATCCAGCAAGTGGCAGCTAGAGACCCACGTGCAAAGAGGTGGAAGGTTAGACAGACTCATCCTGGAGGTGTGACAAAGTACATGAGGAGGTTGGATGCTTTGATCATTGACGATGTCATCTGGACACCATACACGGCTCATCGCCCTCACCATCCTTTTGAGGTATGCACTTTATATTCAGGGCATGTCAGGTGGGAGGGCTATGTGGCTAGGAACCTGCCTGAGCGGTGTCTATGGTAGTATGGTTGTGTCCAGGGCATCCCATAGCCGGTACCACGTGCCCCAGATGGTGGCATTGATTGGTGGTTTTAGAACCACATCATCACCTCCCCCGTTAGATCATGGATGCAGCCGTCAGGGTGCAGGAGCCCGGGCAGTGCGAGGATGGATACCTTGAGTGGTCCTTAGTGTGTCACACCCTCGGGTCACGCCACCGGCTCCAGCATCTGATGTCCTAGGGCCTTCAGGTGCTAGAGATTCTTCCGATCCACCACCACCATTATCTCCTCCTCCAGCAGCTGACCAGCACACCCGCCTACAGCTCATTGCAGTTATATTAGATAACATCATGGGGATGTTGAACCACGATGGTGAGGTGTATCAGGGGTTAGCTAGGTTGGCCGACATTGCCCGTGGAGGGCCTATGTAGATTTTTCTTTGTATTATTATATTATATGTATATGTTGTGACAAACTGACATCTAATTTATTACATAATATTTTTTAGCTAATACTTCTTCTTTCGATTACATAAAGAAAACAAAATAACACAAATAAAAAACTCGAATAAGTTAACAAACATCAAATGACAAGCAAAAATAAAATAAACAATACTCCGATACATGAAAACCTAGGAACTAACGGATTCAGATTCATCTGGACGCATTAGACACTTCATTATGTTGTCAACAGATCTTCGGATCTCCGCGTCCAAATCGATCGGACCTTTGGTTATTCTACGACGAAATGATTTTCACATGGCCTTCACATCTTCATCATTCTTCAGCTCGATTAGGTTGTATTTCACCCAACCATCTGTACCAATGTAATCCTCCAGAAACTTGATCTTTGTCTCCATTCTGTTCTCGGAATCAAACAGCAACCCGTTCAATATTTTCTTCAACGCGGCGAAGGACTCAGATCCATCTGGGAGCTTGAACTCAACGACAGGTTTGTGGCCGTTGTAATACACTTCTGCCTTAATCAGATATTGAGAAAGAGGCATGTTGTTGAGATGTGGTACCTTATAACCCTAAAACCCATATTTATACAAATTGTTATGCGTTCTAGACCACACAAAAGTGTTGGTGCAATTTGGATCCTTCAAAAGTGTCAGCAAAATCTCAACCGTTGAAAAAAATAAGATAATGAAACATACCAGAAATTTCAGCCTTTTGAGAAATTTTCGGTATACCGGAAATTTCAAAAAAACCGATATACCAGAAATTTCAAAAATACTTCCGTATTTTTGGCACATACCGTAAATTTTGAAGATTTTGAAATTTCCGGTATACCAGATTTTTTAAAATAACCCTGTCGAAATTTGGCATAAACCAGAAATATACCGGAAATTTAAAAAATTTAGGTATACCAAAAATTTCAAATTGGTCTATTGTAAATTTCGTCGGAGAATTTCTTTATAAATGGTCAAAAATAAAGTCGAAATTTAAAACTTTGGGAGATGTCAGAAATAATTTTAAGGGTGACATGAAAAATTCTCATATATATCAATAGGACGCTTTTGGCTTTTACAAGTAACTTTTACTATCTCTTACAATTTATGTAGAAAAAAAATTCTAAGGTTATGTAAATATAATGTATATATTTTGCATTATAACTACTCATTACTTAATGAATGATTAACTATTAAGTTGAGTATCTAAATAAATTTTATACAAAAATCCAATCATATAGTTAAGTTTTTTTTATTTATATTACTGTAAATAAGTTACATATTATTTTATGTGTATTTTATACATAATTATAATTAACATCAAAATTTTGAAAACAAAATATTATTAACAAAATTATTTCTAATGCGAAATTTCACTTAACATATTTTAGTCGAACTACTAAATTATCGGAACAAACACCTACATGAAAAATATTTTTATTTGTTGACAAAACTGTTTAAATCCTCATATTTTACTACCTTAGCTAGTTGGAATATTAATTTTTATAATCTACTTTATCAATGGTAAGATTGAAGAAATGTGATTTAACATAAAGGGTAAAAATATACAGTATATAATTATCAATCAACTGAATTATTATGTTAGTTTTCTTATGATTATGAAACAAATTGACAGGTTGATTGTAGTCTAAATGAGGCAAAGTGATTACAAATTAGACTTTAAGTTACTTAATTCATCAATATATACCATGATTAAATAATTCATCAATATATACCATGATTAAACACAATCGATTGATGTTATATTTATAATTTACCTATGAAAAAATAGATGGTACAATAAAAATCTAAATTATTTTTATATTAATCATGTATTCAGTTAAATCAGATTATAAATTTTAGATTATTGATATGATTTGATATTTTAAAATATTCTGATTTGTAATTTGCGAAAAGACTTTCTACTAAAGATTTTTTAGCGGTAAGAGGTGTTAATTTTCACGTTGATTCTTTACTTTGATCTTTTTGTGGAAATGAAGCGGAGGATATAGATCATCTTTTTTTTCAATTGTAATGTGATTTAGAATATTTTGAATAGAAATAGCTAAATGGGTAGGTAAAGCAGTAGATAGAGGTGATGAAAGCCTTTTCAATTTTTGAGATTGGTTTTCATTTTATAAAGAAAAGAAAGTTAAGGATAGCAAATTGAGGGTGGTTTGGTTAGCTTCTTTGTGGACAATTTGGACGGTAAGGAATGACATTTGTTTTAGGGAAGACAAGTGGAATGTGGTTAATACGATTTGGAGTATTAAGATATTGGTATGGAAGTGGTCGAACATTAGAGATATTGTGCATCCCAATTATATGTTTTATCAGTTTAACAAAGATCATTTGCTTTTTCTTTTTAAATTGTAATTGGTAGACAATATCTTTTTTTTTAACGGACTTTATACACATATTTGTATATCAAAGTTTCAGAATCCTTAATTCTCTCGTTAATATTACTTGTTTAAAAAAAAAAATGTAATATTTTTTTCAGTGCACTATCATTAAATCCAATTTATTTTTATATAGAACATGTTGTTTAGTTTTTCAAATGACATAAGTAACCTGTATTCATCTGTAAGTAGAAATAACTAAACACAATATTTAAAAAGTGTTAATTAATCTAATTTAACTTTCTTCATATACTAAAAGTAATAATTCAAACTTCACATCTCAATATGACTATCAAAGAATGAATTACAGGGAGTTGAAAGTTTGTTACGAGGTTCGAAATCCTGGTATAAAACAGTTAGGAGTTAGTTGGTTAGGTTGGTTGTTTCACAAGCAACAATGTAATAGAGATAATGCATGATATGCTATGGCGCGGACCATAAAATGCTATATACATCAATCATGTAACAATTTATAAATTATTAAGAAATGCAATTTTAAAACGTTTAATTTTTTTTCTTAAAATATGATATCATTTTTTTATCATCGAGTATTCTGTTAGAGGGAATTAATAGTAGGAACAATGATATAAAGTTGAGGAACAAACGCCCTTGTAAGAGACACACTATTTGTCCACCTAAAATCCTAAGGTGATAGGTGAGTGAGTTCTTCCACTTATATATGCTTAAGTCTCCACATTCCTATCCAATGTGGGGCAATTCTCCCCCAATGCTCCCCACTTGTACCGTCGTTGACACCTTGCAACAGAATACCACTCTTGGGCGCATTTCGATACAAGTCTCTTCTGGTCCCTTTCTCGAACCAAGGCTCTGGATACCATGTTGGGGGCGGGGGGAGTTCATAGTAGGAGCATTGATATAAAGTTGAAGAACAAGTACCATTGTGAGAGACACATAAGTTGTTAGCGCAACAATCGAAGGAGGGTCGAGCGAGGAGCATTCTTAAATTTGGGACTTTCCGTTTGAGGAACAAGCACCTTGTAAGAGACACACCACTTTGTCCTCCTAAAACCTTAAGGTGACAGGTGAGTGAGTTCTCCCACTTATATATGCTTAAGTCTCCACGTTCATATCCAATGTGAGACTATTTCCTCACTTACTCACACTTACTATATTATTCCAACATATTCTCCATTTCTATTCATAGGTTGTTATAGTAACTCATTGTTATTCATTCATCTTAGTTCTTAAATATTAAATAAGATTGTAGAAATTCCATTGCAGTTATTTCTTTGTTCATTCTTGATATTTCAGATCAATTTTCTTCAATCTTTGATTTTTTCATCGATTCTAGCATCATGCATCCACACTTTGCTCCTCAGGTTAATCAGATTGACATTGAATCAACTTTCAATGTTCATCAAATCAGAGGTCCAAACCTATCAATGTAAATCCAAATTTAGATGCTTCGAACTACTTTGCTTAGAGTAGATCAAGAAAATGAGCTTTGGGAGTCAAGAACAATCTTAAGTTCATTCATAGATCAATTGAACCTCTCGTTGTTCATGATTTGAATTAGAGTCAATAGAAAATGTGCAATCATCTCATCATGGAATACCAATTCAGTTTCAGAACAACTTGCATTTACAGTCGTTTTTCATGAGAACGCTTTCAATGTATGGAATAATCTACATAAAAGATTCTCAAAAGATGATAGAATTTGTATTGCCACCTTCCGACTTCTATCAACAATTTGAAACAAAATTACAGATCAACTTCTTGAATATTTTCTTGAACTGAAATTTTAATGGGAGGAACTTAATTTACAAATGCCTTTGCAAATAGATACATGTACTCAATCATGTCATTGTGTTGTTTTACATATCTTTCAAAAAACTACAAACTTGAAGATCAAGTCACTCAATTTTTTATAGGTTTGAAAGATATCATGTGTTGTGAAAACTCAAGTGTTGCTCATGGATCATTTACCATCCACCAATCATATATATTCACTTGTTATTCAAAAAGAGAGAAAACATAAGAATTTGATGTATATAGAAGATGTTTCAATTTTAGTTAATGTTGCACAAAGATTTGATTTCAAGAACAAAATTACTTCACAATTTCAATTTGAAGAATTCTAACAGAGTTTGTACTTTTTGTCATTGCATGGGACATACCATAAACTTATGTTAGCAAAAGCATGACCACCCAACTTTGAAAAAGGAAAACCTTATGTGACATGGCTAACACTGATGATTATGAAGTTACTCAACACGATGTGAAACTTAGGTGGCTTCTTTTACAAGCAACAATATTCCTATTTCTCAATCTCAATATGATCAACTTATCAACTTGCCCCAACAAGAAAACTTAGCTATCCCAGTTCAAGATTCAACCGCCAATCAAGTTTCAACCTTATCCCTTACTCACATGCATCCATTTGTTGAGTCAACCTCATGCATTATTTGCAAAAGTTCTACAAAGTCAATCAACTATATTCATTCTTAGATGTTGAACTTTAGTGCCAACGAACAAGTATGTTTATCCTTGCATTTATTTAGCTTTTATTACAAAATTAAACTAGTAGAAGGACCTAAATTTTTGAAGAAGGATTTATAATATTTTGAACTGGAAGAAAATACACAGATTTATAATCAAAATAGAAATGTGAAAACAAAAACAAAAACAAAAAAGAATACAAATGCAAACAAATTTGAAGGAAAAAGGGGACGGGTTTACCATTTTCGATGAACAAAGCCTTGAGCTGCGTAACCGATATCGCTTCTGGACTCGATTACATTCACAATAAAACCCACCAAACTTGATTTCAACGCTAGGGTTTTCACTTTGGGGCGACTCAGCTCTTTCGTGAAGCCGCTGAGGGAAATGAAATCACCATCAAACAATGTTTCAACATAAGTTCAATCTTTATCTTCTTCTTGCTTTTGTGTTGAGTAGTTAGAGGATGAGGCAGAGGGTGGTTCGTCAACAGGAGAAGGACGAGATTTTGGGTTGCCATGAGAACATGGAAACATGGAGGTGGTGATAGTGGTAGATATGGTGGAGAAAGGGCGCGAAAACTGTAAATATTTTTCGGGAATGAGAGAACACACAGAGAGAAAGGTAAGGGTGTTAGGGTTTGTTTTTTTACAAGCAAGAGAATGAGGGACAAGGAGATAGTGATGCAATGGAGTGGCCACTTGGAAAAAACGGTCTCTTTGATTGGACAATACAATTTGATTTAGTCAATTGCATTTAAAGACAAATTATAATATAAAATAATTATGTTAAAAAGGGTAAATTAGAGAGATCCGTAGTACTTTCTAGTCTTAGTTAGATAATTAACTTGTGAAAATTATTCATTATATATCAAATATGATGATAACATCACTTTCTCACCTAAAAAATATCTTACTCATGTTCCATTTTCCCTTAAGTTTCACTTGAATTTAATTTCAATTTCAAGACTCTATCAAATCATAAGTTGTTCTTCCATAATTTTTTGATAAAACTTATCTTTTATAAGACATGAAGACCAAGATGATGTTTTCGATCAGAGTTAATGTAAGATCAATCAACATTGATGATTTAATAAAATTAAAGAGATTAACTTTATAGTCGATTATAGAAGATTCCCTAATAATGTTGTGTAATTTCTCCTTCTCCCTTACCTTAGATTATGTCTCTTTATCATAAAAATTCAAAATTTTAGAACATTGCTTCTCATTAAATAAGCATTGTAACGAGATTCTACGATTAAGAGAATAAATAAATTCAACATTATCATGACGCCATATTTTTTAAAAGAGTTTATAGTTTTTGGTAAATTTTATTTTAAGCTTTTCCAAAGATTTTTTAAGAAGTTTTTGTTAGAGGGAGATTTAGGAGCATTGATACATAGTGTAGGAACAAACACCATATGAGAGACACACCACTTGTCCATCTAAAATTCCACTTGTATCGCTGTTGACACCTTGCAACGGAACACCCACTTGTATCGCCGTTGACACCTTGCAACGGAACACCTCTGCTTAGGTGTTTCGATACTAACCTGGTTCCTTTCTCGAACCAAAGGCTCTGGATACCATGTTAGAGGGATATTTAGGAGCATTGATAACAAGTGTAGGAACAAACACCATATGGGAGACACATCACTTGTCCACCTAAAACCTTATGGTGATAGGTGAATGAGTTCTCTCACTTATATATGCTTAAGTCTCCACATTCATATTCAATGTGAGACTATTTCTCCACTTACTCACACTTACTATATTATTCCAACAGTTTTTAGAAAGAGATGAAATTTTGATTTTTTTTTTAATGTCTATACTTTTAATTCTTTGAGAACCTCTCACTAATTTTACATATTGATCTTAAAAATATTAAAATTTTGAGCTTAATATCCGAGGCACACTTTGAACAGCCTAGTTCGTTTGTTGATGATGGTCATTCTTTGATGATCTTTATTCAATTTGATTTTGTTGCATCATCATCAAAATTTGTATACACATATAACCACAACTTTTTTCGGGTCTAGTAGCATAGTGATTGAAAATTTACATCTTCTAGTAGCGTAGTTCATATCAAAATACTAATTAAGTTGACTTAACGAGAGATTTTGATTTCATTTTTATAAAAACTAAAATAATAATTATTTTTCTCAAAAAAGTTAAATTAATTTATTTAAAATTAGACATATTTATTAAGTCAAAATCATTAGATAGTGTCAAGTGAATTGTTGTAAAACTAGATGCCTTTGAAATATAGTATAAACTGTTTCTTTATGACCAAAAAACAAACATGGTCGAAAAGATGATAGAAAACGAAGAGCAACAAATATTGGTTATAATTTTTATTCTTTTCTTTCTCTTTAAACAAGATTACAAGGATACATGAATAACAAACAAACCTCTCACCTTAAATTAAGATTTGTTGTATGGCAATGATGAGAGACTAATATGTTATTTATAATAAACCTGACGTACTAAACTAATGAGTTTTTTCCCACAAATTTTCATTACAAGTTAACTTAGGATACAAGCTAACTTAAATAATTGGACATAAGAAATAGGCCCAATTCGACATAATAACAAGCCTAACATTTACATGCTAACTTCGACACCAACATGACTATAACATAATAACATGTGAGCGACCTTCATTTACATGCTAACCTCTGTCGAACTTGTCGAACCACAAAGCTACCGTTCGACCTAATAGAGTTCGATCCAATATCTCACAAATATTTATCTTGGAACAAACTCTGATATCAAAGAACAAACTAACTTTCTTCATGCAACTTTATCAACTACATACAATGGAAAAACATGTAATTTGGCAATGTCTTGGTGATCATATCAGCAGCATTGTGATCTGTCAAAACCTCCAGCAGTTGGACTTCTCCATGCTCGATTATTCCTCTAACAAAATGCAATCTCACATCGATGTGCTTAGTTAGCTCATGATATGCTGAATTCTTCGACAAGTGTATTGCACTTTGACTATCACATTTAACAATGATAACTCGACCTTGAAGTTTCAGCTCCATAGAAAAACCTTCAAGCCACAATGCTTCTTTCAAAGCTTTAGTGAGAGAAATATATTTTGCTTTAGTGGTTGATAAGGCAACAACCTTTTGAAGTGTCGCTTTCCAACTGATTGTTGTTCCAAACATAGTGAAAACATATCCAGAAATAGATTTTTTGGAGTCCATACAACCTGCATAATTAGAGTCGACATACCCTTTTATTACTGATTTAGTATCTTCACCCAAGTCTCCACCATAAAGTAGGACTCTGCTCAGAAACCCATTTATGTACCTTAAAATCCACTTCCAGCGGACTAACCTGGCTCCAGCCGGTTTCTTGATCAGTTCCTAAGTGTTTTTATCATGAAGAGATTTCATCTCATCCTCCATGACCTTCATCCATCTAGTCTTATTTCGACTCCTCATAACTTTCTTATAGTCTCTAGGTTCTTCGTCTAGAACCTCACTTATAGAGATCAAGGCATAAGCTATAATATATGCATATTCAAGTCTCTGAGGTGCCTTGATGACTTTTCTCGTCTTATCTCTTGCCAATAGGTAGTCATCGACAGTTTCATCAACTTCCTCAGTATCTTCTACTTCTTATTCGACTTCACTTGGGATACACAATTCAACATCAACATGCTCCACCTCAACAACAATCTCTACTTGTTCCAGCTCTTCGTCATATATTTCTGCACTTAACCAACATAACCAATTTTCTTGAAAGTCGTTTCAGCTTCATTTAAAACTACACTTCGACTGGTGATACACCTCTTGTGACTTGACTCTAGGCACCATAGCCTATAAACCGTTCAATGTTGTCTTTCAACGCGGCGAATGACTCAAATCCATCTAGGAGCTTGAACTCAATGACAGGTTTGCGGTCGTTGTAATACACTTCTGCCTTAATCAGATATTGAGAAGAGACATGTTGTTGAGATGTGATACCTTATAACCCTAAAACCCATATTTATACAACTTGTTATGCGTTCTAGACCACACAAAAGTGTCGGTGCAATCTGGACCCTTCAAAAATGTCGGCAAAATCTCAACCGTTGAAAAAAACAAGATAATGAAACATACCAGAAATTTCAGCCTTTTGCGAAATTTCCGGTATACCAAAAATTTCAAAAACACTTTCGTATTTTTGGCACATACCGTAAATTTTGAAGATTTTAAAATTTCTAGTATACCAGATTATTTGAAATAACCCTCCAAAAATTTGACATAAAATAAAAATATATCAGAAATTTGAAAATTTTTGATATACCGAAAATTTCAACTAAAAATTTCGTTCGAAAGAATAATCAAAGATAAAGTGGGAATTTAAAACTTTGAAACAAACGTCAAGAATAATTTTAGAAGTGACATTAAAAATTCTCATTATTTTGGCACTTGAAAGGATCCATATTTAACAAAAATAAAAAAGTTAGAAATAAGAAATTGCAAATAAATAACAGAAACATAAAATTGCTTATAAAAAAACATAATATTAAAATTAAAAGTACACTTGAATCAAACAAAAATAAATAAACAAATATTAAACATAGTACAAGACACTATAGAGCCTACGAAAACCTACGGAATACACAGAACAAAAGTTTTGGCTCCGTGCACATCAACGTGTTCATTTCTGAACCAAAACTCTCATGTCCCATCATTCATTTAACCAATGTTTTCACTTTTTAGTACAACAAAATTTCAAAAACTTAAAACAATAACCCAAGTATTCCAAAAACACACATTCAAGTTCAACACACTCAGATGAAGGAAAGTGGAGCAACAACAACAACAGGAGCACCTTCTTCTTCATCTTCTTCATGGAATAGGCTCCCTCCTATGCCTCCACAAAGATTTGGTAACTCTCAATTTTTTTATTTGTTATTTTATATTAAAGTTTATGTCTTTTGTTTTATTTTTTTGGACATAATACAAAATTAAGAATCTATATCAATATTTTATTAGGAAAATATGATTGGCCTAACCAAAGTCCAAACTTACTAGATTCTACAAAATATATTAATTAAATATTTATATGCTGGATTCTGATAATGTAAAAACAATTTGTTTTATGAAAAGTAGGATATGATATAATTTGATTGGGTCCTTTTATGAATTAAATATAGGGTTGGTTGATTTTTGTGTATGAGGACACACCTTGTTGACATAAATTCCTTGTTCAAATGGAGCATTCTGTTTTTATTCTATTATTTTAAATTTGGCCTCTGATTTTTCATACAGTTAGGTAGTTAAAAAAAATAATTTATGCACATTCACTTCTTCTTTTTTTTGTAATTTGTAAGTCCAATGATTTCATTCCAAATATTAAATTTTTTTAAAGATTTTTAAATATTTTATTGAATATTTATTAAGCATAATTTGATTAAGCATAATTTGTAAGACTTTAGGTTGATTTGGTAAGGTTTAATTATGACAAAATAATTAAGAAATTCTTTTAATTGTGAGCAAAACGTTAATGTTTTAACAATTGAAATTTATGTATTAATTTTATCTACTGATTTAATAATTCAGTTAGAGAATTATTATGTATCTGTAATTAGCACGAGTATTATTTTTGTTTTTTTTGAATAAGTTTAGTTTTTCATTTATAATAAAGAATATAAAGAATAATTGTTGCTCTATTTATTTGAATGACATATTCTATTACTGCACAAATGAATAATGAATTGATTGTTCTTGATCTTAAAATGTCAATTTATAACATTAATACTAAAAGGATTAAACCTAATGAGTTAAATCCAAGTTACATTTGACATTGTCGCTTAGGCCACATAAATGAGAAGCGCATTTTCAAACTCCATAAAGATGAACTTTGGACTCTTTTGATTATAAATCATATGAGACATGAATATCTTGTTTAATTAGAAATATGTTAAAGTCCTCATTCACAAGAAAAGGTTAAAGAGGTAACGATCTTTTGACATTTATACATATAGATGTATGTGGACCACTGAATATAACAGCCAAATGAGGTATTCAATACTTCATCATATTTACTATGATTGCAGTAGATATGGTTATGTGTATTTAATAAAACACAAATCTGAAAAAGTTTAAGAAATTTAAGAATGAAGTACAAAATCAACTAGGTAAAAATATTATAGTTCTTCGATTAGATCGAGATGGTGAATATTTAAGCCTACAGTTTAATGACCATCTCGAAGAGTGTGAGATTGTATCCTAACTTATTCTTCCTAAAACACCAGTGGGGTTGTGTATCTTAAAGAAGAAACTGAACTTTGTTAGACATAATTTGATCCATGATGAGTCACGTCAATCTTCCAAACTCGTTTTGGAAACATACTCAGATGACAATAAATTTCACACTTAACCATATTATAGAGTACATTACATATTTTTAAAAACAATTTTAAATAATTTACTTATATTAATGCATTAAAATAAAATATAAATAGAAATTGAGTTATATATCAATAATTTGTACTTTTTTTTTTCCGGAATAATAAACTCTACTTAAAAGATAAACTATTGGAGAAAAACTAAAATTAATTTGAATGAAATAATTTAGTATATATTTAATCTGTCAAATCTACGGTTTCTTTTTTATTAATTTTTTTATTGAACACATTAATTTTAAGAGGTGAAATTTTGAATATAAAGTATCATTTTAACAAGTATGTTACATCTTATTTCAACAATAACAAAAAATGTCATGTTAATAAGTAATGTTCTATTTACAAATTTTAGAAGATAGCGATGAAGATCTTTTCGAAGTTCCAGATGTAGAAGCTACACAATGTCAAAGTGTTCATTCTGAAGCCACAAATCAAAACAGTAACCATAATCAAAGCAATGTAACAGATCCTCAACTTCAAGCTGGAAAGCGCCGTCGAGGAAGAAACCCCGTCGATAAAGAGTATAGACGACTAAAAAGGTTAGTACATAAATACATTTTATTACTGTCTCCTCCGTTTTTTTATACAAGAGAAAACTCACTTTTTAGATTCGTTGAATAATTAAAACAAATATTTAATTTAATGGTTCGATCCGTAAATGTTAAAACAAACAGGTTGCTAAGGAATAGGGTGTCTGCCCAACAAGCTAGAGAAAGAAAGAAAGTGTACGTGAATGAGTTAGAATCGAGAGCTAAAGAAATGGAAGATAAGAATTCTAACTTAGAAGAACGTATTTCAACTTTGATGAATGAGAACACCATGCTTAGAAAGGTAACATAACCTAAAATGAGTAATTATTTTGTCACTTACAATAGAACTTATTTGATGTTATTTTACTTGTACAGGTTCTTATGAACACTAGACCCAAAGTTGATGAGAGCAATGAAGGTTAGATAGAGATTGAAGGTTCTTTTAAATTGTGTAATTCGGTATATTTAAAAATGTGCAATTGTTTAATAGTATTATTGTGAAGAATGTGGAATATGAGAATTATGATAAATTTAAATGAGTTTTTTAATTGTATTTTTTACTTCATATTTTCTCAATTTAGTGGTTTTGAATTTTTTGAGTTTCAAGCAATTTTAGGCTTCATGTTTACTTCAATTTTTAAAGTTCTTTGGTTTGCTAGTGCTACTGGATCAAGTTTCCAGACAAATGACTTTGTTTAGAAGGAAGGAATGAATATTGCTTGTAGGTAATCTCTCTTGTGTTCTATATCGATTATGAAACTCTCTTTTTAAATAGACAATATTAATAATAAATTATTTTTCAGTTTTCAAAATCAAATCCAGAACTTCATACTTAAAAATATTTCAATGTAACTCAAGAGTATTTAGATGAAATATTAAAGGATCTCTTTCATTTTAATTAGAAGACATGGTTTTGAACTCAGTTTTAAAAACGTAATATTATTAAATTCGTTTGATTGAGAGCTTTGTCGCTCATTGTACTCATCATTAGCTCAAAGAATTAGTCTTTAAAGGACATAATATTTCAATGACTCTTTCAGGAGGTTAGTATTTCTCATATGATGTTTAAACATTAACTTTGAGAGATGAAAGTGTCATAGGTTTATTAATATTTAATTGGACAAAGGGCGATTTTGTGGACAAACATCTATATCTTAACAAGTTCTCGGAAACCTGTATAACAAGTTATTTGATAAATGATATGTTGTGAATTTGATATCTTAAAAATAAAGTATAAATTTATTTTTTAATGATCAAGAAATAAATAAGGGTAAATAATATAAGAAACATGATGAACACAAGGAATTGGTTATTAACCATTATTCTTTCCTTTATCTTCAAAACAAGATTACAAGTATATAAGAATAACAAATAATCCTCTCACCCTAAATTAGAATTTGCAGTATGCAATGATGAGAGACTAATATGCTATTTATAAGAAACCTAACATACTAATTAATGAATTTTTATCACAAATATCCATTACAAGCTAACTTAGGGTACAAGCTAACTTAAACAATTGTACATAACAAACAGGCCCAATTAGAAATACTAACAACCCTAGCATTTCGATTCCCACATACTAGAACACACTTCGACTACAGTATAGAAATCTTCGACACTAGCATGTGAACAGACTTCGACGACATGCTCAATCCTGTCGAACCAGAAGCTACTCTTCGACCTAATAGAGTTCGATCCAATATTTCAAAAATCTCCACCTTGGAACAAACTCTATTACGGAAAAACAAACTAGCTTTATTCATGCAGCTTTATCAACTGCATACAGTGGAAACCTTCAACAACATTATAATCTGTCGAAACATTCAGCAGTTGGACTTCTCCACGCTCGATTACCCTTCTAACAAAATGCAACCTCACATCAATGTGCTTGGTTCGCTCATGATAGGCTGAATTCTTCGACAAGTGTATTGCACTTTGACTATCACATTTAATAGTGATAACTTCACCTTGAATTTTCAGCTCCTTAGTGAAACCTTCAAGCCACAATGCTTCTTTCACAGCTTCAGTTAAAGCAATATATTCTGCTTTATTGGTTGATAATGCAACAACCTTCTGAAGTGTTGCTTTCCAACTAATGTTGTACCAAACATAGTGAAAACATATCCAAAAATAGATTTTTTGGAATCCATACAACATACATAATCAGAGTCGACATATCCTTCGATTAGTGCTTTACTATCTTCACCCAAGGCTCCACCATAAATCAAGACTATATTCAAAGATCCATTTATGTACCTTAGAATCCACCTCAATGCTTGTTAGTGAGCCTTTCCAAGATTCTCCATGTACCTGCTCACAAGACTTACTGCATATGCTATGCCGGGTCTAGTACAAACCATAACATACATCAAAGAACCTACAACATTAGCATATGTGATGCTATTCATATAAGCTCTTTCGACCTCAGTACTGAGACATTGATCAATACTCAACATAAATTGAGGGTTTGTTGGAGTCACAACAAGTTTCGAATTCGACATACCATAATTTTTGAGAATCTTCCGTAGATATGCCTCTTGAGATAAGCATAATTTCGACAGTTTTCTATCTCTTCGAATGTCAATCCCAAGAATCCTGGAAGATGCTCCCAAATCCTTCATTTCGAACTCCTTATTGAGTTCATCCTTCACCCTCATTACCTCTTCGACATTGTTGCTTGCTATGAGAATATTATCAACATAAAGCAACAAAATAACAATTGAATTATCAGGTCGAAATCTGAAGTAAACACAGTGGTCGAAATATCTTCTAATGAAACTTATGTGTGCCATGAACTTGTTGAATCTCCTATTCCACTGTCGAGGAGATTGTTTCAGCCCATATAACGATCTATTCAACTTGCACACATAATCTTCCTTTCCCTTTTTTGACACACCTTTCAGGTTGTCTCATCAAGATTGTTTCATCTAGACCCCCATACAAGAACGCAATCTTCACATCCATTTGTTCTAGTTCAAGATCGAACCGTGCCACCATGGAAAATAACATTCTAATGGACCTACGCTTCACAATAAGAGAAAACACATCATTGAAGTCTACACCTTCTTTCTGAGTGAAATCCCTTGCAACCAACCTTGCCTTGTATCTTTTCGACGCCACTCCTTCGATTCCTTCCTTAACTTTAAAAATCCATTTACAATTGACTAACCTGGCTCCAACAGGTTTCTTGTTCAATTCCCAAATGTTATTATCATGAAGAGATTTCTTGTCATCATCCATGGCCTTTAGCCATTCAGTCTTATTTTGACTCCTCATACTTCTATCGCACCCTAAAATTTACCCTATTCTTTTTATTGCACGCAAATGCATTCCCATCAATGGTGTTATGATTATGGGCTTGAAGTGGCTCACAATGTTTCTGTTACAAGCCATAGGAGATGTTTTCATTTTCAATCAATCCAAGGGATTTAAGATTTACGAAGAATCAACAATCTCCTGTGCATCTTTTAAGGTTTAGTATTTTTGGGCCATCTAAATTTTGGTATAGATGAAAGATTTGATTTGAGTGGACGATCATGGAAAGTGCAGAATACTTGGAACTTTGGTTCTTTAGGAGTTTTGTAGTGGATTTTTGCTCAAGAGAAAAACCAAGGTGAATTGAGGATTGTGAGCATTGGTTTTGTTCAAGATTTTGACTCAAGCAAATTTGGGAGATTTATTTGAGAGTTCATGGATTTAAATACGGATTGAGTTTTGTTAATCGAATTGTTCTTCCCATTTTTCCCATCATCTTTAGGTGTTTAGAAACATTTGGACACTTAAACTTTTTTTGGAAATATTAGGGAATTAAAAGTTCAAGACAAGTTCATTTTTTTTTCCTTTTTCTATCCATTTATTACCAAGGTTGGTTTATGGCATGGGAATTAAGACATGAAATCACTATTAATTTGCAACATTCATTTGGATACTATTTTTTCCAAGATAATGACAAGTTCAAAATTAGTGTACAATTTTGGCATTTTTATTCAGGATTCGATTTAAGTTTGAATTACAAAGTTCCAATTGAATTGATATTTCACAAGTTTACAAGTTTAGTAAAGATTTTACATACTTTCTAAAGATGTAAATGAAGCCAAAATCCTAAGTTATTTCTAACTAGGATTGTTACAAGGTGAATTCTAACAGAAAAAAATCCTATGCTAACAAAATCTCCATTGTTGCATCTCTTTATCCTCCATCTTCAAGATTTCCATCATGTATTCAAGCTGCCCAAGCCTTGCCTTCCTCGCCATCAATTTCTCATGAAACAAAAAAGGAAAAAACATGGTTAGCAACATAATCCAAGCATAAACATAATTATTCAAGCAATTTATTTTATGACTCATCATTAGGGATTGAAGGCAAGGATCAGGATTAAGGATTTTCCATTATGCTCAAAGAAGGCCTCAGTCAAATTTAATTTCATCCTTCATTGGTTGTTACTTCCATTGCAAATCAACAAGTTTTACTTGGTTCACAATGCAAGTAAAAATATCCTTTACTACAAATCAACAAACAGGCAGTTCATGTTCACAGTAAAAGACGAAACTGAGTTACTGCAAGTTTTTTTTAACATTCATAGTGCAGTAAAAAGAAAATAGAAATACATTTCCATCCCAACAGATTTATGGCAAGCAAGTTTCATCCCAATTACTAAGTCCAGAACAGATACCAAAACCCTAATTCTTGAGAATACTTAAGCATTGAAGCTACCCTAACAAGAGGAAGCCACTGTTCACTACCCTAATCAGAGGCAACCCTAGCAAACCAGAAAAAGATCATAACCAGAGAAAAAACATTGTTCCAAAGCCAACAGAAACCATAACCAGAAAAGAACATTGTGAACAGAAATCATAACAAAAAAAAACATTGTTCCAAAGCCAACCAAAGTCCAAACCAGTAAACCATCACCAACTGAAAATGAAATCACACCAGGAACAATCCAAACCAGAAAAAGAAAACAGCAAGCTATCGTTCCAAACAACAGAAACCGAAATCACAACATTGTTCCACAACCAAAGCAAACCACAGAAATCGAGTGAGCTAGCATACAAACCCAGAAAACATAACCCAAACCCTAAATACTATCATCATTTCCTCACCCTAACCCCTTCAGAAATTGATTAAAGCACCACGTTTCAGAAATACAGGAAAATTGTTCACAGTACAAAAGCAGAAAAGAAAGGTATTACCGGATTCGAAGAGGTGGTTGCAAGCATGGCCGTCGTCCTTCCCTTTTCGCTCACAACATGCATGTTCACCGCCGTCAAACTCAGAAACCCTAGGGTTCCATCATCTTCCCGTTAGACCTAGGCCAAAATCGTGTGAATTTGTAAAAAACGAGCATGGATCAGAAGAGAGAAGAGAGAAACGAGTCAGAAAACATGAAAAAAGTGACCATCTGAGATATGCCGCCGCCGGAACCGCCGTGAGGCAATTTCCGGCACGGCCATGAGCGATTTCCGGCGAGGTTTTTTTTTTAGAGAGGCAAAAGAGCATTCGTGTAAGAGAGAGAAGGAGACCTGGGTTATGTTTAATTTTTTAATTAATTAGAGTTTTTTGTTTTAGTTTAGGATAGGTGTCTCCTTCTGGTGGTGACAAGTGTCACCACCTTGGTTTACTACCTGATTTCCTTTATTTATTTATCCTTTAATATTTGGTAAGTGACACTCCATCATGATCTTTGGATTGTCCTAAAAAGAAAGATCAGACGCCTCAGAATTGCCAGCATGCTGTACACCCTTGCTGACCAGCCACACAAGATCAGATGAACCTCTTCATGAACTTGGGCTCTTCTTACTTCCAGGCCCAGCGGATTGCTTCCTCACACCCCCATAATTACTGCAATATCAGACCCATTTTCTAAACTCTCATCTTTTAAATTATTTTATTTTATGTAAATGATTTAATTTTTGTTCGATGTATTAAATAATAATTAGTTATGATAGTTTTTATTTGATAATTTATCGATTAAACTATTAGTTGATTTTTTATCAAATAGAAAAAATCAATTCTAATAATTATTTAAATTTCCGATTGTATTGTGTGATAATTGTTTGTTTATTTGCTTATCCGGTACTTATTCACCATTGTACACTTCGCACACAACCAATATTAAAATTAATCTGATTTCTTTTGATTGGCTCATAAGCCAATTTCTTAAAGGGTCTCATAGTTGGGGATGGGCATGGCCATCCTCACAAGGTTAGTTAAAGCCCTTGTTGCTTTAATTAATCATAACCCGAATAAATGTTGGTCCACATACCAATTTTCCATGCACAAGGGTCTCATAGTTGGGGATAGGAGCACCTATCCTCACGAGGTTAATTAAGTCCATATACTTAATTAATCATAACCCGATTCCATTTCTCATTTCTTCACGAATCAAACTTCAAAACGCTTTCATAATTAACTTACAAACCTCGATCCAACGTCGAGTGCATTTTCAAAACTCTTTCACAATAAAAACCCAAGTATTTAAATCGTTGGTTGCTAGACCAATTGTTTAAACATTTGTGAAAAATGAACTTCGAGTCTTTAAGTCGTTGGATGCTAGTCCAATTGTTTAAAGACTCTTAATAACGTGAATTTTGTTTCACTTCATTCTTTTATAAGAAAACTTTTGGGATGATAGACGACTCGTTGAGCATTGAGCTCCTCTTGTTCTAGTATTTGAACCGTAGGATGCTAGTCCTATTGTTCGGTACTTTTCACCCACTTGAAAAATAATTCAATTCACTTAAATATTTTTCGCTCATATGCGACCATCAAGCTCTGCTCTGACAAAGATTGTGCAATAGCCATTTCAAACACGAACAAGGACTTAAGCTTTTCAAACAAACTAAACAAGTCCAAGTTCAAGCCTTTGAAATGTCTAATGCACGATTTTTTTTATAAAATCAACACAGCCAACTTAAAACCTTTTCCAGAGGAACTACAGAGTTTTGACTTTCCCATTGCACGAGGGGATACATAGGCACAAGGTTCTAAAACCGCGACAAACTCAAAATAATAATAAATAAGTCCCGTTTCTTTTATTTTTCGATCTTAACTTATGCATTAGCAATTTAACACACACACAAATACTTAGAACTAAACGGGTCCCATCAAGTACGATGGATGTGAGGGGTGGTAATACCTTCCCCTTGCATAACCGACTCCCGAATTCACTTCTTTTGGTCATGTAGACCGCCTTATCCATCTTTGTGGGTTTTATCTATATTTCCCCGTTCTTTTTAGAATAAATAAAATTAGGTGGCGACTTCATTGTTTTTAAAACAACCGATGAAAAAACCAGTCATCACAGCTGACGACTTCACTGGGGATAATTTTTAAAATTCTTTTTTGACTAAGCGAGTCAACCCTAGTTTAGTTCTTCGCATATTTGTTGTGTTTGTTTATTGCTTTGATGTTTATTATTCATTGCCTATTATTTCTTTATATTTTGTATATTATCCTGTTGATGTATATTATGGTATTGGGAACTTGTTGGTTATGGTTCATAGATAAGCCCAATACCCAGGCTTCTAGGAAACATTAAGCTTACAGTGGTTGCGTAGCTTAGGTCCATTGGACATCCATGTTCCTTGGATCGACGTGAAGACCACAACTTAGAGTTGGTCGTTTTAAGGGGATTGTTGCACCGTATGCTAGTGCGGGACAACAATTTCTGGACAAATGGCCTATAACTCTAAGTATTAGGATGTCCAAAACTGAGACCAACCGCTCAAAGGTTTTTTGAGTATCCCTTTAAGAGCCGTTTCTTGGAGTATACTTTTGAAAATACTATCGTCATGATGATAATATTTTTAAAAGGGGATCTGAGACTCCGAGAAACATTTAGCAAAAAACATTAGAACCAACCTTGTTTTGGGAATTGTTGGGTAGACGTCGAAACCATGTCCGACCATCCAGTGACCTATCATGTGATCTACACTGTTGTTGGATCCAAGCTTAACTCATTTGCATTGCATTTTTGCATTAATCATTCATGTTTCATCATATTTGTTGCCATTTTTAGGTATCTTTAAAAGACTCGTTCTTGAAAGTAATCAGACCGTGCAATGGATTCCAGCAGAAAGAACAATCCTCATATCAATTTCAAAATTCCAAGCATTCAGATACTATTGAGGCTTAGGGGAAAGGTGAAGCATGCTCAATTGAATAACTTTCATACCAGGTATGGGTGGATTTTGGAACTATTGGATGTTGACGTTGATCACAACGCCTTGAAGGCTCTGGTAAAGTTCTTTGATCCTTCTCTGCGGTGTTTTACGTTCCAAGATTTCCAGATGGTCCCAACAGTTGAAGAGTTTGAAAGATTTTTGAATTGGCCTTTAAAGGATAGTGCTCCTTTTACTAAGTTGGGGGAGAGTGTAGACGCAAGTGATGTAGTAGCTACCTTGAATCTTCCGGTCCGAGAGATAGGGCCAATTTTAGTGGAGAGAGGAATTTCCAGGAGTTTCTTGGAGAAAAGAGCTGAAGAGTTGGCAGTGGGGGAAGAAAATTGGATATCATTCAGTGCTATTCTAGCCTTGCTGATCTTTGGGGTGATAATGTTTCCGAGCCATGACGACGAGTATGTGGGTCAGCCTGCAATTAGCGTGTTTCTTTCAGAGAATCCTGTACCAGATTTGCTAGCATATATGCTCATCAACATTCATACTCGATACATCAAAAGGAAAGGAGTGGTGATGTGTTGTTCCGCTTTACTCTACTCGTGGTTGAAGTCCCATATTCCTCAACGAGGACCTTGGGTTAAAATCTTGGAGAATTTGATTTGGTCTCAGAAGTTGGCTTCTCTTACTGCTAGTGGGGTTTTCTAGTATTCTCCAAATTGGTATACATGGGAAGTCATCACTCATTGCGGAGCGTTTCCTAACGTTCCACTGATTGGATCCCAAGGGTGCATCAATTATAATCCTAGGTTGGTTCTCAAGCAATTGGGATGTCCTATGGAAACTGCACCGAAGGAAGAATTTCTGAAAGAGTTATCTTGCTAGACTTCGGAAGAGAAGATCCTGGTTTGTTGAAGCAGATATAGAAAGTTTGGACCCAAGTTCACAGGAAGGGTGCAGAGCTCAGAAAAAGAGGAAATGGCGATGGAGAACCTTACGAATCCTGGATACTTAGAAGAGTAATGGAGGTAAAGTTGTCATTTACTGTGGAAGTTCCATTTGATGTGCCAGAACCTGAACTCACTCACGTCCCTATTGAAGAGTTCAACAAACTCAAGCTCACCATTACAGAGATGAAAGCTGAAGAGGGGCGACAACAAGCAATCCTTACTCGTGTTTCTTGAGAAAGGGATGATTTGATGCAAAGTCTCAAGGAAAGAGATGATGAGCTACTAAAGAGTCAAGAGCAAGTAGAAAGAGAAAGGAAAGCAAAGTTCCGTGTGAAAGATAATCTAGATGCAGCCAATTTTGAGTTAAGTGAATTCAACCGTAGGCTAGCCAAAGCTGAACGCGAAAGAGGACAAGCTTACGCAGATGAACAGAGAGCTATCAAGGCAAAGTTTGACCTAAAGACAACTCTCACCACTCAAATCCAGGAGTTAAAGGCTGCGTTAAAGAACATTGAATCCAGTTTGGCGCGCGAGACTCGCCTCAAGGAAGAGGCTCGCATGACATGTAACATAGACTCCGAAGAATTGGCCCAAAAGATTCAAGAGTTGGATACTGCGAGAAACCTTGTAGGCCAATGGGAGGAAGCATATGGGGAATTGGAGGTCTTGTGTGAGGGATGGTAGGAAGAATCCCGACGTCAGAATGAACTTTGGGTAAATCGGGGAGAAACCATTTTCAACCTAGAAGAGCAAAACAAGAGTTTGTATCACAATTACTCATGCTTGGTGGAATTCTGCAGATAGTTGATGGTGGAGGTCCCATGGAGGCTTCAATCAACTGTCGAAGATCTAGAGGAAGACCAATTGCCCCCGGCAGTGGAGTACTTCATTTATCTTTGCAAAGACACGGTGGAGCAATTTAAAAAGGAGATAAGAGAGTTCAAGCCCCGAAGAGGACAACACTTCTGATATTTTGTTACCTTTATGTACTTTTCAGCTTCATTGTATCTGTTAAACTAAAAGCAGACCTACAAGTCTTGCTCTTTTTTTTCTCTACAAAGACTGATATTTGTATTCAACTTTTATGTTTGGAATGAAGGAGCTGATTATCCATTTGTTGTGCTGATTTCTTACAAGTGAATGAGTCGAATAAAGATCCTTGGGAATGGGAGCACGATCATAAGCATTTTGAATTAACCATACATTATCATGCATTTTTTTTTTATTAAAAAAAGGGGACGCCAAGCTGATTACGTTTCCTCTCATCCAGATTCAAGCTGACTACCCGACACCCGTACAGCACGAGGGCTAACGCAAGGAAATCAATGGATCAGTATGAGACCAGACAAGCTGCCATGCAAGGTGACATCGAGAGTTTGAAGTCCAAAATGGACCAGTTGATGGAAATGTTGACTGCTCAACATATAAGGGAAGAGGAACGAGCCGCTGCTGCTGCTACCGCTGCTGTTACAGCAAACAATGCAACTACTACCATTCCTTCCATTGTTACGGGAAATGTGAGAACCCATCGAGGTGGTGGCAATTCCCAATTGACAAGAGTGCAAGCACCTAATCCGTTACTCTATGGGATGCCTGTTGACTTCTTCAACGAAGCTGATAACCAAGGTACTACTGCTGCAGTGCATGTTGCTACCCAAACCATGGGAAATGATGAGCAAGATCAGGGTGAGGATGAGCAAGAAAATCATTGGTCTACGACTCCTCAAGAAGAGGAGGACCTACAAGAAGATTATATGAGACAATTTTACTAGAACGTTGCACCTGTGGGCAATCCGACTCCTTTTCAAGATATGGTTGCACAGAAGATGTGCAAAGAACTAGCTGAGCAGGTGAAGGAGTTGAGAGGAAAAAAACCCGTTGGTATGAGTGCTTTGGACATGTGCTTTGTCCCTGATGTCGTCATTCCACCAAAATTCAAAGTACTTGACTTTGAAAAATATAACAGAGTGAGCTGTCCCGATACTCATTTGAGGATGTATTGTCGCAAGATGGCGGCACATGTTAAAAATAACAAGTTGATGATTCATTGTTTTCAAGATAGTCTCTCGGGGGCATCCCTTGACTGGTATATGCAGTTAGAGAAGTCGAATATCCGCTCTTGGGATGATTTGTCTACAGCTTTCTTTAAGCAATACCACTTCAACACCACTATGGCTCCCAATCGTGTACAACTCCAAAATATGTCTCAGAAGGAAAGAGAATCTTTTAAAGAGTATGCTCAAAGGTGGAGGGAAGTAGCCTCGAGGGTTCAACCGCTTTAAAAAGAATTAAATGATTTGTTCATGGGAACATTGTGCAATATTACGAAGATTGATTAGTACCGATTTCTAATCCGGTGATGGTGGGTGAGAAGATTGAGGAATGTTTGAAGACTGGTAAGATATCCGGAGGAATGCAGGGATGTCTACAGTGAAGAAGCCGTTTAATGGCCTTTAAAAGCAAGCCAATCGTGTATGAATCAAGGCGAGGAAGAGGAAGACAACCAGCTAGACACTCTCTGTATGTCATATCCTTATGTTGCCGCGCCATACCGCCCCATGCAAATGTAGATGCCTTATTCAACTCAGGTTCCTCATAATCAAGCTTCCCAACAGCAACAAGTTAAAGGTCCGAACAAGGGTCTAGGTCAAAAGAAGAGCCCACATTATCATAAGTACACTAAGGAAGAGATCCAGCCTATTCCGATGACTTACACTAGCCTTGTCAGATTTGATTCAAGATGGAAGAGTAGTGCCGAAGCTTCTGGGCCACCCAAACCATGGTTTAATGAGAATGCTAGATGCGCCCACACTAATTCTCCGGGCATACTAGGAGGATTTCGCTTTTAAATGCAAGGTACAAGATAATCGCTGACTTTGATGTACTGCCGTGCCGCATGGGTTGTCATCAGTGAATGCTCTGGTTGAAGAAGGAAGAAGTCTGGTTATGGATGTAGATCAATTGGAAATGTCTTTGAAGAAGGTATTTGAAGAATTGAAGAGGGCTGATTTATTGGAAGGAGTTCATGATCATTGTTTGATTTGTCAAGTCAATCCAGAACACTGTGCAGAATTCAAGAAGTGTCTACAAAGATTAATGTGTCAGCATTTGATTCAGTTTAGCCGAGCTCAGACTGAAGTTGAAGTAGATGTGGTGGTTCCACTCATCAACAAAAGGAGACTTCATATATCTCCGACGGTCCCTATCCAAGAAGAAGAACCTGTTACGGCGGTAGAGCCAATGATGGTTTACCTGCCCATCTGTATTCCTTATGAAGATACTAAAGCTGTACCATGGAACTACGAGCCTGAAGTTGTTGTGGGTGGTAAGCGAATGGTATTAGGAGAGCCTACTGTTGAAAACATCACTGGTATGAGTGGCATGACCCATAGTGGTCGTATCTATCACCAGGATTTAACAAAGAGTAGAGCTGCAGAGAAAGCGCCAGATGTTCCTCCGAAGAAGGATGGGGTTATTTATTTGAGTACCGAAGAATTGAAGGATATTTTTAAACCAAGTGATGAGACTCTGAAAATCATCAAAAGGAGTGACTACAAAGTGGTTGATCAGCTTAGTCAGACTCCTGCAAAGATTTCGATCTTATCTTTATTGAAAAGTCTTGAAGCCCATAAGACGGCCTTATTGAAGTTCCTCGACAATGCATACGTGGGCGAAGATATTACAATTAATCAATTGGATGTTGCTATTTCAGGTTTAAATGATGGCAATTGTTTATCTTTCACCGATGCGGATCTTCTTCCGAATGGAGGTAATCATAACATGGCTCTTCACATTTCTGTTACCTGTGGTGAAACAAATCTTGCTAGAGTATTGGTTGATACAGGCTCAACTTTGAATGTGATCCCGAAGACAACTTTGGCCCAATTACAGGTGGAAGGGGCAATTATGAAACCTAGTTCTCTGATTGTAAAGGCTTTTGATGGATCTCGCAGGATGGCAGTAGGAGAGATTGACCTCCCAGTACTTATCGGACCCCAACTGTTTAATATTACTTTTCAAGTGATGGACATCTTTCCAGCTTATAGCTGCTTATTGGGAAGGCCCTGGATACACGGTGCTAAAGTTGTCACTTCAACTCTCCATTAGAAGTTGAAGTTCTTGTTGAATAACCAGGTGGTGGAGGTTAGTGGTGAAGAAGACTATTTGGTTAGTCACTTGTCTGAATTCAAGTATATGGATGTTGGAGACGAGGTGCACGAGACTCTCTTTCAAGCTTTAGAAATTGTGGGTACTGTGCAAAAAGAGATCAAGTCTGTTGAGAAGCCCAAGGGTAACATGGCCTGCTGGCAAGATGTTAAGGCCCTTATCGACGCTGGAAATCCAGAAGGATGGGGAACAGTGTTAGATGTGGCGGAAAATAAAGATAAGGGTGGACTTGGGTACCAACCATCCTCCAAGATCAATGAAGGTTCAGAGATAGGAAGAGGGAAGATCCCTCGTCTTGAGGATACTTTTGTTGCGAAAGGTTTCCGTTCTGAAAAGGCTATCAATGCCATTGATGACAATGAGCGTGCAACGGAGCTTTCTTAGATGGTGTTCCGTACTCCTCCCGGTGTTGCCCCCAAGAACTAGATCGTCAAGGATTTACCCCCCTCATTTTCGTTGTCAAAGTAATTTCTTATTTTAAAACAAAAAATCCTGTGCTCTGCCCAAGGCACAAAGGATTGCTTTGTAGGACTTATTTTTTTTAATGAATGAATTTTTATCTTCAATAAAAAGCGCATTTTGTTATTCAGTTTGAGATCCTTTTTATATTGTTTTTACTTTGCTTTCCAGTGCATACTAATAAAAATAACAACGTTTACATTTTTTTATTTTTATTAAAAAACATATACATAGCTAAAAAAAGAAAATCAATCATTTATGCAGATCACCTGAAACTGAGCTCATTGAACATAACCATGCTGTAATTCCTTTTGACTTCGATTTCCCGATCAACCAAGCCGAAGACGATGGTGAGGAAGACTATGAACTCCCTGAAGAGTTAACGCGTCTAGTCGAGCATGAAGAGAAGACAATCCAACCTCATCAAGAACCAATGGATGTGATCAATCTGGGGATTGAAGAGGATCGTAAAGAAGTCAAAGTTGGAGCTACTTTGGGGCAAGAGATAAAAGATGAGTTGGTCCGCTTGTTGCAAGAGTTTGTAGATGTGTTTGCATGGTCGTATCAAGATATGCCCGGACTTGACACATATATTGTTATGCACAAGCTGCCGCTAAAGCCTGAATGTTCGCCTATAAAACAAAGACCAAGGAGAACACATCCAGAGATGGCCAAGAAGATTTGAGACGAAGTCAAGAAACAGTTCGAAGCCGGTTTCCTTGCTGTGTCAGTATATCCAGATTGGATTGCCAACATTGTGCCCTTCCCCAAGAAGGATGGAAAAGTTCGGATGTGTGTGGACTACCGAGACTTGAACAGAGCCAGCCCGAAGGATGATTTTCCTCTGCCGCACATTGATGTTTTAGTTGATAGCACAACTCAGTCTTCAATATTCTCTTTCATAGATGGCTTCTCAGGATATAATCAGATCAAGATAGATCCTGCAGATATGTTGAAGACGACGTTTACCACTCCTTGGGTCACCTTCTGTTACAAGGTCATGCCGTTCGGATTGAAGAATGCATGGGCAACTTATCAGAGAGCCATGGTAGCCCTTTTCCATGACATGATGCATAAATAAATAGAAGTATACGTGGATGATATGATTTCCAAGTCTCAGACTGAAGAGGAGCACATTGTTCATCTCAGAAAGCTGTTTGACAGATTGAGGAAGTATAAACTTCGTTTGAACCCCAACAAGTGCACTTTTGGAGTTCGATCTGGGAAACTACTTGGTTTCATAGTGAGCCAACGAGGTATCAAAGCGGACCCCGATAAAGTGAAGGATATTCAAGATATGCCTGCGCCAAGAATGGAGAAATAGATTTGTGGTTTCTTGGGACGCTTGAATTACATTTCCCGGTTCATCTCACATTTGACAGCTACTTGCGAACCTTTGTTCAAGTTGTTAAAGAAAGATCAGGCCATTATATGGAATGATGATTGTCAGCGAGCATTTGACAAGATTAAGGAGTACTTGCAAGAACCACCAATCTTGATACCGCCTATGCCCGGAAAACCCCTCATAATGTACCTCACTGTACTTGAAGGATCCATGGGTTGTGTTCTAGGACAACATGACGAAACGGGAAGAAAAGAGCATGCAATCTATTACTTGAGTAAGAAGTTCATAGAGTGTGAAAGTCGGTACTCTTTGTTAGAAAAAACTTGTTGTGTTTTGGCATGGGCTGCCCGCCGTTTGAGGCAGTACATGGTGTGTCACACTACAATGCTAATATCTAAAATGGACCCCATCAAGTATATCTTCGAGAAACCAGCTTTGGTCGAAAGGATTGCACGTTGGCAGATGTTACTATATGAATATGATATTCAATACGTAACCCAAAAATCTATTAAGGGAAGTGTGGTATCAGAATATCTCGCTCACCAACCCATGGAAGATTACCAGCCAATGAGATTTGATTTCCCAGATGAAGATGTCATGTTTATCAGAGACTGTAACATTCTTGGTCCAGAAGAAGGACCTGAACCAGGATCCCGTTGGACGCTTGTGTTTGATGGTGCATCTAATGCAGTAGGTCATGGAATCGGGGCAATCATCACTTCTCCAACAGGATTTCATATTCCTTTCACCGCCAGAATTTGTTTCGACTGTACCAACAACATGGCAGAATATGAAGCTTGCATCTTTGGGATTGAAGCAACCATTGATTTAAGGATCAAAATCCTTGAAGTTTATAGAGATTCAGCACTCGTCATTTGCCAGGTCAAAGGAGAGTGGGAAACTCATAATGAAAAGTTAATCCCGTATAGAGATCATGTCTTGAAGCTGATATCGTATTTTGATGAGATCACTTTCCATCATATTCCTAGAGAGGAAAATCAGTTAGCTGATGCCTTAGCCACTTTGTCTTCAATGTTCAAGGTCAAGTGGGCTAACGAAGCGCCTTCTATCATTATTGAGCGTCTAGACGAGCCTGGTTATTGTATGACGATTGATGGAGAAACTGATGGTAAACCCTGGTTTTATGATATCAAATAATACATAGAAAAAGGCGAGTACCCAGAAGGGGCATCTATCACTGATAAGAAGACTTTGAGGAAGTTGTCTGCTAACTTTTTCTTGAGTAGTGGGGTGCTATACAAGCGGAATTTTGATTTGGTCTTGCTCAGATGCATGGATAGACACGAAGTAGATCAACTTATCAAAGAAATTCATGAAGGTTCTTTTGGTGTTCACGCAAATGGGCATGCAATGGCGAAAAAGATTCTTAGGGCTGGTTATTACTGGATAACCATGGAAACAGACTGTGTTGTCTATGCAATGAGATGTCATAAGTGTCAAATTCATGCTGATAAGATGCATGTGCCTCCCTCGCCTCTGAATGTTTTGACTTCTCCATGGCCATTCGCTATGTGGGGAATAGATATGATTGGAATGATTGAGCCGAAAGCTTCTAATGGACATCGCTTCATACTGGTTGCCATAGACTATTTCACCAAGTGGGTTGAGGCTGCTTCATATGCGAATGTGACACGACAAGTAGTTACCTGGTTTATTAAGAATAATATAATTTGTCGCTATGGTACTCCTAGCAAGATTATTACTGACAATGGGACAAATTTGAACAACAAGATGGTGAAGGAGCTGTGTGACACCTTCAAGATAGAGCATCACAACTCTTCGCCTTACAGACCGAAGATGAATGGCGCTGTTGAAGCAGCTAACAAGAATATTAAGAAGATCCTTCAAAATATGGTGAAGACGTATAAGGATTGGCATGAGATGTTGCCTTTCGCTTTGCACGGGTACATAACATCTATTCGCACTTCGATGGTAGCAACACCTTACTCTCTCATTTACGGCATGGAGGCAGTACTTCCTATAGAAGTTGAGATTCCTTCCCTCAGAGTTCTAATGGAAACGGAATGGGTCCGAAAAAAGAAATGGACCATAATGAGGGCTTTTGACAAGAAGGTTTTCAAAGTGGGAATTGGTGCTCTAATCTCTTTCATGGGTGCCGAACTATGAAGGACCGTGGTAAAGAGGTTTTCTGGCTTTACGCTATCAACTCAGACACGGTCAAGAAATATTATGTCTAAAAAAGAAAGAGAATTTTTTTAGCCCGATAAGCTGAAAACCCAAAAGGGCGGCTTAAGCAAAAAAGGGTAAAAGTCCCGGTGAACATCTTCTGAAGAGGGTTCACGCAAAATTTAGGGAATGTGTAAAGACATAATGCTGCAGTGCATGCTTCCGCGTCACGACAAAATCTTAGATGAAAGGGATCAGTTCAATCACCATCTTCAGAAGTGAAGTGATGAAGAATAGCAGTCAGAAGGGAGAATAGCATGTTTATGGGTCAATGAAGTTCAGTTTCAATTTCGTTGTTGTTTTAAGAAAAATGTGTATATACTTACTCTCTCCTGTATGTTCCTCCTAAAGGAATGTGCATCTTTATGTACAAACTCCTTATGTATGAGTTATTCTTCTCATACGTTAAATAAAAGAATTGTTTAGTTGAATCTTGTTTCTTCTCCTACCTTTTATCTTTTCTGCCTATTTAACTTAATGTCGCTGCTGTTTTAGATAAAAATTAAAATCATTAAAAGAAAATGGCGAAACAATAAAGCTCTTGAAAAAAAAACTTGAAATCGTTTTGATTTACGGAATGTAGGGGAATGATTGACTTTCTAATTATTGCGCCTATTTCTCTGAATTGGAAGTGCCTCCGTACTCATCATGGTGATTATAAGGAATCAGACGTTATCTTTCCTTTGAGGGACTCATGTGATGGCAATCGTGGTTTGGCAATGGTCGTTACCCTTCGTTCGATTTCCAGTGGTGTCGGGAATTCAGTCTGATAAACCAATACATCAACCAGTATATTCACGCATCAATTCATTCATTCATTCATGTCATATCATAATATATTCATGCATAAATCTCAGCCGAGACTCGGGATGGTCCAAGATCAAAATCAGACTCTGAAGATTATTTCTCAGATGACAATTTAGTTCTTCTCACCAGTGCAAGTTAAACGCTTAGTCAAAAGATAAATTGGCAGTGGTGTCAACTCTCAAGCTAAGTCTCTTCCCTAGAGAAGTGATTAATCATCCCTAGTGAGCTATTGTGCCAACGGGATCGTCCAATTAGATTTCCCCAGTGACGTTTTCTTTTCTGAACAGTATCGGGAATTCATCTTTACTACCCTTCACATTATAACATTAAAAGGACATCATGCATATCATACTCATGCATTTAACTTCGGCTAGTTGTTTGTTACAGGTTTTCCCCCGGCTAAACCTGCAAATATCCTCGTGAGGATCAAAGTTGAAGGATTAGTTCTCAGACGACATAACTATTCTACTTTCTCCAGCACAAGTTGTATACTTGTATGGGCTCAACAATTGATGGTTTCTCCAATCGAGATTTCTTCCCCAACGAAACAATTGTCTTTCGATGGACTCTGAGGTCAGCAAATTATCAACCGGGAATCCCCAGTGAAGTTTTCCACACGGTTTTCTTATGGAGTTTCCCCAGTGAAGCTTAATTTACTCCCAAGTGAGTCTCCTTCAGAAAGGATTACTACAACATTATTCTTGGTATTTTTAAGAATTCTTTCAGACAAGAATCTTCTCAGCAGATTCTAGTGGCAGTGACTTCTGCAATTTTTGCTTTTCTGAGCTATTCTCAGAAAATTACATCGAACTTCTGGGTTGTTTATTTCCCCAGTAAGTCATCAACTACTCAACACATAAATATCCACCAGGTAGGATGTTTATTCAATCCCAGGATATTTTCTCAACTCAGAAGTTGATCCACATATCCACTTGCTACAACGCATTGTCGGTACGATGCCAACAAATTGAAGCTCATTACCATAGAAGTTTTTCAGTCACAGGTGCTGAACTTAATTCTTCTATCTTCGGTAAAGCTATCTGCATACAAATTGAAGATTTTGTCAACTCAGAAGTTGTTCAACATGTCTGTACATGTTCATTAAGATCTCTTGTCAGCAGAAACGTCGGAAACAAGGATTTAATGACTTCATAAACATCTATATCACACCAACGTGCTGGATATTGATTGGTTTATCCCCAAAGAAGTGTATTCTCGGGTGCGCTACTGAATTTGTTCTGTTGGTAACTCGGAAGTTACATGGTCAAGACATTCAGCATGCCATTGCTCCTCGTACCTTCGTGCACAACAATTCTGATATTGTTCTAGCCATATATCTTCGTTAAGGTCTGCCAATATTCCTTAACTCTTCGGGATTTTCTGACAAATTTTCGATCTTATCTTCGTTAAAGTCTGCGGGTATTCTTTAACTCTTTGGGATCTTCAGACAATTTCTCAATTATCTTCTTCGGGATTTTCTGACAAATTCTCGATCATTATCTTCGTTAAAGTCTGCGGGTATTCTTTAACTCTTTGGGATCTTCAGACAATTTCTCAATTATCTTTTTCGCGATTTTCTGACAAATTCTCGATCATTATCCTCATTAAAGTCTGCGGGTATTCTTTAATTCTTTGGAATTTGCTGATAAATTCTCAATCATATCGAATCTCTTAAATTATTTTCTTTCTTGAGAAGTGCGGTTCGCTTCTCATAGCGTTTCCATTAAAACTTGTTGTTTATTGCTCATTTTGGTTACTCGGTTATCCCCAATGATGTTAAAGCATTCTTTTGATGCTTAACAAGTTTTTTTTCTTCTCAAGCGTTTCATCTTTGGTTCTTCAGTCAAGATAGCTTATCCGGTTTTGGTATCCCGCGTCGGGAAAATTTTTGGGGTTATTTTAGTATTCAATCCTCTTCTACCTTGAACGTTCGAAAGCTGTCACTTTTTCTCACTTATCAGGTTTAAGATGATTGAATAGGGGCAACTGTCGCACCCCAAAATTTACTCTATTCTTTTTATTGCACTTAAATGCATTCCCATCAATGGTGTTATGATTATGGGCTTGAAGCGACTCACAATGTTTCTATTACAAGTCATAGGAGATGTTTGCATTTTCAACCAATCCAGGGGATTTAAGATTTTCGAAGAATCAACAATCTCCTGTGCATCTTTTAAGGTTTAGTATTTTTGGGCCATCTAAATTTTGGTATAGTTGAAAGATTTGATTTGAGTGGACGATCATGGAAAGTGAAGAATACTTGGAACTTTGGTTCTTTAGGATTTTTGCAGTGGATTTTTGGTCAAGAGAAAAACCAAGGTGAATTGAGGATTGTGAGCAATGGTTTTGTTCAAGATTTTGACTCAAGCAAATTTGGGAGAGTTATTTGAGAGTTCATGGATTTAAATACGGATTGAGTTTTGTTAATCGAATTGTTCTTCCCATTTTCCCATCATCTTTAGGTGTTTAGAAACGTTTGGACACTTAAACTTTTTTTGGAAATATTAGGGAATTAAAAGTTCAAGACAAGTTCATTTTTTCCCCTTTTTCTATCCATTTATTACCAAGGTTGGTTTATGGCATGGGAATTAAGACATGGAATCACTATTAATTTGCAACATTCATTTGGATACTATTTTTTCCAAGATAATGACAAGTTCAAAATTAGTGTACAATTTTGGCATTTTTATTCAGGATTCGATTTAAGTTTGAATTACAAAGTTCCAATTGAATTGATATTTCACAAATTTACAAGTTTGGTAAAGATTTTACATACTTTCTAAAGATGTAAATGAAGCCAAAATCCTAAGTTATTTCTAACTAGGATTGTTACAATGTGAATTCTAATAGAAAAATAAATCCTATGCTAACAAAATCTTCATTCTTGCATCTCTTTATCCTCCATCTTCAAGATTTCCATCATGTATTCAAGCTACCCAAGCCTTGCCTTCCTCGCCATCAATTGCTCATGAAACAAAAAAGGAAAAAAACATGGTTAGCAACATAATCCAAGCATAAACATAATTATTGCAAGCAATTTATTTTATGACTCATCATTAGGGATTGAAGGCAAGGATCAGGATTAAGGATTTTCCATTATGATAGCCGTCTCTTGGGCTTACAATACAAGGACCCACATTCTTCTTAAAAGCATCCCCCTAATCAATAAAAAAATAATTCTCCTTAAAGATAAGACATGAATTATCTCTATGGAAGAAGTATCTCATCTATAGCATCACATTCGAATCAAACCTTTTTGAAATCAAACACTTACCGCCCAATGCTTACAATGAAAGATTCAAACGTTTTTCAAACATCTTTCTTAACTTGTAATTGTAACGCTTGTACACTCAAGAAAAACACCCAATGCTTACAATGAAAGATTTAAACAATCAAATTTTAAAAAATGTATGTGAAATAGATTAATTACATTTTTCATTAAGATGACACTTGTCGTTGTCTCTTAAAATCTTTGCTTCCACTAGCACATAAGTGGGAACTACAATTGCTCTGACTTTCTCAACCTCCTATTAAGAATACGTAGGAGCTCAAACCTAATAAATCTTAGTTTCCTTGGATCCGAGCAGATTCTAATAGGATATTATCTCCCAAAATCAGAAACAAATAGGAGAAAATACAAATATAGGTTCTTACACAATACTATAGATATATAGGGTGCTAATATATATACCCTCTTACCCTCAATGCATTGCGTTTAGCTCACACTAATCGCATTGCATATCAATTTTAGGGTATTTCTTCTTTCCCCCTTTCCTTTCCTTTCTTGTTTGGAAACAATAAAGCTTGGTGCTCGCGACATCTTTAAACAAAAAATCAAAGAGTAAATCATTTTGAGCCAGAGATTCGAATTCCGTTTTGATTCCCTCGTTCTTCACTTTTTACCGTGAACATACTCATGAAAAATCCTATTCATATATTCCATAAACACACCAGGAGAATTAGTCACACCGAACAACCTCACAAATTACTCATAGTGATCATACCTTGTCCTAAAAGCAATAGTCTGAATATCATCAGCTTTCACACGAATCTGATGATAACCAGACCTCAAATTAATCTTAATAAAAACACAAGCACCACATAGTCACCTTGTTCAACCTATAATCAAAACACAATATCATAGAACCCTCTTTCTTCTTAACCAACAAAACAGGTGCACCCCACAACGATACACTCGGACGAATAAACCTCTTTTCAAGCAAATACTCAAGTTGACTCTTCAACTCTTTCAACTCAGAAGCAGACATCTGATATGGAGACATCGAAATAGCACTAGTTCCAGGAACTAAATCAATCGAAAAATCCACCTCACACTTTGGCGGTGAATCACTTACATCTTCAGGAAATAGGAAAATCACAAACAACATGAAATTCACCCATCATTCGCTCCTCACTAAGATCCAACTTTGCCAACAAAGCAAGCAACACAACACCATCTTTCACAAATTTATCCACTTGCTTAGCAGACAAAAACAATTATTTCTCGACTCTAGAATCAACAAAGATAACCAACTTATCAAAATAATTGATAAAAACATGATTGTATTCCAACCTGTTCATACCAAGAATCACATCCAATTGATCTAACGGAAGACAAAATAAATCCATCCGAAAATCTCTACCAAAAATACTCAACAGACAATTCAAACATGCAACAGAAGTACAAACAGAACCCATGGCAGGAGTATCAATAATCATATTTCCATGCATATCAGACAATTCAAGATTCAACCGCTTAACACAATCCGAAGAAATAAAAGAATGAGTTACCCGAGTATCAATGATAACAATCAAATGTGTACCATTAATAAAGCACGTACCTCGGATAAGTCTATCCTCAACCGGAGTCTCAGCACCAGATAATGAAGCACTTAATCAAAGTAGAAGATCCTCCCCCACTTGGCTTCTTGCCACCACCATCTTGATGTTTCCTCTTGTCATTATACGACTTCCCACAAAATTTCCCTTTTCCTTTCATATCATTCACATCCTTATTCTCCCTACTATCTTCATCATAAATCCTACTATTGTTCACCAAATCAGTAAAGCGGGTAATCTACTAATATCCAATAGCCTTCTTGATACCTCAAACCATTCACAAACTTCAGACACTTAGATCTCTCAGCATTCGTAGTATTGTAATGAGGACATACTTAATCAACTCCTGAAATCTTGCAGCATACTCCGCTACGGTACCATTACCCTGCTTTAGCTCAAGAAATTCAACCTCTTTCTTACCACGCACATCTTTTGGAAAATAGTTTTCCAAAAATGCATCACAGAAAAGATCCCAAGAAACTTCAACACCTTCCTCATCAAATCTCTAAACAGTGTTGCTCCACCAATCTTCAACTTCCTTTTCCAACATATGAGTACTAAACTGCATCTTCTGTGCATCAATACAATTCATAACTCTGAAGTTCTTCTCAATTCCCTTCAACCGTGCTTGCGCCTTGTGAGGTTCATGCTCACCCTCAAAGATAAGAGGACTGTTCCTCTAAAACTTCCCCAAAGCATGAAATCATCAGCCTCATCTCTGTTAGCAGCATTCGCCAGGAGAATCTTCCTAAGAGATCTTGCCAACATCCTCAAGGCTTCAACAATAACATCATCATTCCTTCCCGCAAGCATCCTAATACATCCAACAACAACAGACAATAGTATCGATCGTGTCAAATACATAAATAAGATACAACAGGAATTAGATTCATTAATAACCTAGACAAATCTGACCGACCATTGCTCTGATACCACTAATGTAACACCCCTTTTCTATCCCAAATAATTAAGGCATACATTAGAGTAAAATAAAATGCACACATACAAGGGATGTCACATTTAAAATATACACATACATAAACACAAAGTTATATATATATATATATATATATATATATATATATATATATATATATTCTATATGTTCACCAAAATTGCATACTGGTCATGATCATAACACATATTCAAATTCATGTTTCCATGTAATAATCCAAAACATGCATTTCACAGCGGAATAATTAATTCATCAACAAAGTATAATGATTGATATCCCATACTACCAATCACACCACAAGTACTAGACACCAAGGCCAATCATCATATAATCTCATACATATCTAAAACCAAAGAGAGTAATAACAAATATCTCTCAACAAGTCATAACATGAATCCAAATAAACCCCGTGTTACGTAGACCAGAGAAATGGCTCACTACCTAAGGACAGTGAAATAAACAAGCTAAGCTTCTGCACTAGCCTCGTGCAAAGCACCACTATCCTCAGAACCTGCACGTTACCCACATAGAGGCAACATCACAACAGAAAGGTGAGAATTCACATCATTATCCAAATGTATATAAATTGGAAGCAATATAAAACAACATCTATTAAAGAATTCTACACACTCCATGTGATATTCCGACTAATATAATTATACAAACATTCCAAGCATAACATATCCACATTTATCACAAATAGCATAAATGTCATCAATACAATCAATTCAATAATTAATATAATCAATTACCACAAATTCCAACATACAACACACATTCTTTAATGATTCAGGAGACATCAATGCAATGTGATTCATGCATGTGGTGTAACATCCCGATTTTTAAATAGCTAATTATTAATTATTATGATATATTATATTATGTGATAATTAATTCAATTGGGTGATTTAAATGGAATTTGAATTATTTGAATAAGTGTGTTATTTAAATAATTGTGTTTTATGAATAGAATTGTGGTTATTTAGTATTAGGCCTATTTATGAGAATGGAATTAATAGAGAGATGTTAAGTATTAAGCCCAATAAGACAATCCTAGTTAGTAAGGATTAGAAGGGAATCATAATTAGAATTTTCATTTTGAGAAAGAAGAGAAAGAAGATAAGCGAAGAGGAGAAAGAAGAAAAGTGAAGAGGAAACCCTAGAAGAGGAATCTTCAAGAGGTAAGGGTGGAGAATCCATATTATTGGTTGTGTGATGACTGGTTTTTTCATCGGTTGTTTTAAAAACAATGAAGTCGCCACCTAATTTTATTTGTTCTAAAAGAACGGGGAAATATAGATAAAACCCCACAGATGTGGATAAGGCGGTCTACGTGACCAAAAACATGGAATCGGTAGTCGGTTATGCAAGGGGAAGGTATTAGCACCCCTTACATCCATCGTACTCGATGAGACCCATTTATTTCTAAGTGTTTGTGTGTGTTTATTGCTAAGTTATGAATAAAAAAGAAGAAAAAAGGATATGTTTATTATTATTTTGAGTTTGGCACGGTTTTCGGAACCGTGTGCCTACGTATTCCCTTGTGCAATGGGAAAGTCAAAACTCCGTAGTTCCTCTTAAAAAGGTCTTTATTGGTTGTGTTGATTTTATAAGGAAAAATCGTGCATTAGACATTTCAAATGCTTGAATTTGGACTTGTTTAGTTTGTTTGAAAACCTTAAGTCCTCGTTCGTGTTTGAAATGGCTATTGCACACTCTTTGTAAGAAAAGAGTTTTGATGATCGTGTATGAGCGAGAAAAGATTTGAGTGAGTTGGGTTGATTTTAAGTTGTGGATGACAAATATTGAAACATTAGGCTATCATCTAACGATTCAAGTACTCGAAATTGGCGAGCAAGTTCAACCAATCATCTCTCATCCAAAATATTTATTATGAAAACAATGAAGTGAAACAAAGTCCACATTTATTTAGTGTGCGAATAAAAGTATTTAAATCATTAGGCTATCGTCTAACGACCCAAATACTTTAAATTCAATTAAACCGTCGGGCTATCATCCAACAATTAAACCGAATGTCACAACACTAAGTTTTTATTTATTAAAACATGGGTAGAACTTTTTTAGCTTATTAGGCTATCATCTAACAACCTAAAAAACTTCAAATTTGTTTAAATCATTAGGCTAACATCTAACGATTTAAACAAACCCCATCCAAATATTTTTTTATGAAAATTAATTTGGAAAACAAGTTCAATTAAGTAATTTGATCTTTTGAAAGTGTTTTAAGATTCGGTACGCGAAGAAGAGAGAAATGGAATCGGGTTGTGATTAATTAAGTATATGAACTTAATTAATCTCGTGAGGATAGGTGCTCCTATCCCCAACCATGAGACCCTGGTACATGGAAAATTGGTATATGGGTCAATAATGTTTTCGGGTTATGATTAGTTAAAGCAACAAGGGCTTTAATTAACCTCGTGAGGATGGCCATGCCCATCCCCAACTATGAGACCCTTTAAGAAATTGGCTTATGAGCCAATCAAAGAAAGATCAGATTAATTTTATATTGGTGCGTGACGTATGTAATGGTGAATAAATCGTGTAAGCGTATAAAGCGGATAAATAATTACCAAAAAATAGAATCAGGAATTTAAATAATTATTAGACTAGATCGTTTTTGTTTGATAAAATCGACTAATAGTTTAATCAGAATTTGTCAAATAAAAATTATCAATGGCTAATAATTATTTAATACAAATTATCACAGTATATTTGCAGATAAGTAATAACAAAAGATTGAGTTCAGAAATAGCCTGTATGTAGCAGATTTGGGAGGTGCGAAAAGAAATCCAGAGATAACACTCCTGAGCCCAAATAAAGGGCCCAATAAGCCTTCAGAAAATCCAGCGTGGAGTATCAGGAGAAGATGCATCGTGGAGGGTTAAATCTGACCGCTTGATCAGAAGACCAAGGGGACTTGGAGCAATCAGACGGCAAGATGGCACAGGTATATCACGAATACAACATAGTATGAATAAATAATAAAAAAGAAAAAAAGACTAATATTTTCTTAATTAAGGGTGGTGACAAGTGTCACCACCATGGCTAACCAAATAAACTTAAGCTAAATATATTTTTAAAACTAATTAACCTATGTTTTTATATTATAAATTAACTAACATAACACTAATCATAGTTAATAATTAAATTAAAACTTAACCTATGTTTTTATATTATAACTAAATAAAAAAAACAAAACAGAAAAACCTCTGCCTCTCTTTCACGATCCTCTCATCTCACTCGCTCTATCACGAAAAAACTCTCTCGTTCTCGCTCTCTCACGATTCTCTCTTGTTCTCCTGATCGCGCTCACGTTCTCTCACACTCGTGTTCTCTGCTTTGGAACCCTGGCTTTCTGAGTTTCTCGTTTGGTTTCTGGCTTGTGATTGGAATCCTCACCGGAACATTGTCGCCGGAAATCGCCCCTGGGTGGCGGTAGACGGCGGTGGACAGAGGCGATAGGCTCCGATTTGCTTGTTTCTTATGTTTTCTGACTCATCTGTTTCCTCTGATCACGATTTGTGTTGGTTTTTTTGTAGATGCTGGCTGGAATAACGTTGACCTTGAAGAGGGTGAACGAAACCCTAGGTTTCGATTTGGTCTCTTCACTGTTTCCGGGTGAGATTGTTCTATATTAGAACTTCTTTTCCTCTTTTCTTTCTCTCTGAAGGGTCGTGTTTAGGAAAGTGATGTTAGAAATACTTAGGGTTTCTGTTCATGGTTTTGATGTTGCGAAAATGTTGATGAATTTCTGTTTTCTGGTTTACTGGTATTATGTTTCTGGTATTTTGTTGTTCTTGTTGGCTTGCTGGGTTTTTGAACGATGGCTTTTCTGATTTGGTTCTGTTCCTGGTATTTTGTTGTTCGGGTTTGGGAACAATGTTGTTTATGGTTTTCTATTTTCGTTTGGTTTGGGAACAAAGGTGGCTGCTAGGTTTGGTTGTGAACTGTGTTCTTTGGTTTCTGAATAATAGCTGCTGCCTCCTTGATCACGAACAATCTGCTTCTTTATGTATGGCCGCGAAATTAGGGTTGCCTCCTGTGTTGGAACTAGTATTTTGGCTTCTTGTAATGCTGGCTCCTCTATTCTGTGTTGCCTCTGTTACTGTTCTGCTACTTTTGGCCATAATCCTGCTGCTTTTTCAAATGGGCTTTCCTGTCTTGACATTTTTGGTTTTTATCTGCTCCTGCTCTGCTCCTGCTGTACTGATATCTGATATCTGAATCTGGTTTTATCTGCTTCTGGCTTATTGTCTCTTCTGCCTTGTTGCTTTTCTCACCTCCTCTGTGAACCAAACTGTTTTGTTTGTGATTTGCAGTAGAGGTGATGGCCAATGATTCAAAATTTAGATTTTGTATGAGGCTGGTGAATGATTACAAACCTGATTCCTTGAACTTAACCCTAATGATGAGTTACTTGAAATTATTCCTTGAATACTTCCTTGTTTAATGTTCAAGTTTATGCTAATCAATTCTTTCTCTTCTTGTTTTTCATGAATGATGGCAATGGTCGAATGGCATGGCATGGAGGTGAAGTTTCCGTTGGCTCGACATAAAGACTGATGCATGAGGATGAAGAAATGCTTGGACATATTAGACTTTAGGACATACTTGAATCATTATTGTCACTTGAATCCTTTGATGTAAATTTGAACTCGGTATTGTAATTGTTATGAACATGTAAATCACTTGTAGCATAGATAATATAACTTGAAAAGTAAGCCATGGGAATTTATACATTTCTTTGTATCTTGTGAAGAACTTTAGTCAAAATGGTAATGGCATGGTTGTTGTATTTTAAAGCTTGAACTCTCTTGTAAAGCTAACTTGAAATTTTTTGGCCATAAAGCTTGTGGTGCTTATTTATTCCTGTAGAATTTTGGAGCTCTTTTCCATTTGAATCAAAATTAAAACTCTAAATTCCACAATTGAAATTCTTAATTCAAAACCTTAATCTTCTTGACATTTACATGATTCTTTAAGAATTGAACTATAAACTCCACTTAAAATCAACGAGGTCATCACCAAGTTTGCAAATAAATTCCATGTAAAAACAACTTATACATTTACATTGAACACCTTGAATCTTGTGAACGATGAACACGACTTAGAAAAATCTAAGCATATGGAAACTTGGACATTCTTGAATCTTGTAAATAATCACTCTAGATGAGTATTTTCACACACGCCATACGTTAACTCTCGCTAAGAACAAACAAACTCGATGAGCAATCCAAATGAAACAAGAACTTGAATCGTTGATTAATAATCAGATAACCCTAATCCACCCTTTTACTTCTTGAGGAAGAAACTAAATAATCAGAAGAACTTGAGGTATCAGACTTTGAAAACGGTAAATTCTGATCAACACAAATTAAATTCCTCTATTTTACGAAGTCGCGAATGAACTTAGCTTTTCCCTTGTACACTACTTGAATGTACCTTGAACCAATATTTGAATTAATTATGGTTGAAACAAGAAATTAAGCATAAGGGAATGTTCCAAACTTTGCTTGCATTAACTCGTGTAACCATAAACATATAAGCTTTTGAATGAATCTAACACTTAATGCACCAAATAATCAACCACAAATCCAAATTCTAATCACTCTCAAACTCAAACTTTAATCTTCAAATCCGAATTAAAACATCAGATGAATCTAGGAAAACCAAAATGTTATGATCGTAATTCCAACCTTTGTACTACAGCTTATCTCAAACATGGGGAACTTCAATCATATACCAAATCAAAAGGCGAGCTAACTTAGAACCAAGAATCATCAAGAAATCCGCATTTTTGAACTCATGCCCTTGCAAGGAAATCCAAGAAAATTTATGATAAGGAGGGTAAATTTTGGGGTGCGACATGTTGATTGTATGTTGTGGGTAATGATTAGGAACATGCTAGGTTGTTCAATTTCAATTTCTAGAGTCTTTGAATGTTAGGGTTTGAATGGAAATTGTGTTTTTCAACTTAGAAATGATGACCCATGATTAGAAACATGTTAGGATACCCTTTAATGATGTTATTTAACTGATTGGAATGAGTTTTATATGGTAATTTTGTGGGAGAAGGAAGCTGGTCCATAGCAGAAAAAGTGCAGTATCGCAGACCGCGCTTAGCGTGAGGAGAAGCCCGCTTAACGCGAAATGTTCAGACTTTTGGGGTTGTTTGTTCAGGAAGGTGCGCTTAGCGCAATAGGCCAGACTTATCATGACCTGGAATGAAAAATGTTATCTTTAGGATCTTTTGACATGGAATCTTATATGATTATATTTATTGTAGTATTTTCATATATGTGATTAATTGATACAATTGTGATTGAATGTGTTTCAGATTAGTTTCGAATACTATTTCAATGTATGTTTGATTACTTGAGTATAGTATATGCTAATATTATTTGATGTAATCTTTTGGATAACATTAGTGGGATGATATTCCATATGCTAATTGTTTTCTGTGGTGATATGTATATGCTACACGTAATGATCGATGTGGTTGGATTATGATGTTGCGCAATTGATGGAAAATTCACTTGAGTGGAATGATGATGATATGCTTGGATAATTCAGGTTTTGTGAATAATCTTAATTTGCATATGTTGTCTTGATGAGTTGTACATGCATACATTTGGCTCGATCCTTGTGTGGATAAGTAAAGGTGAAATTATGGGTTCACAAATTGACTCGACCCATGTTGGATAAGTAGCGGTGAAACGTTGGGTTCACATTTGGCACATTTGGCTCGATTGCATTGGGAATAAGTATCGTAGGCTTTTGGTCTTGTCCGGATCAGAAGTAAGGGCTTGGATTCTATGAATGAATCAGAAGCAGGGTTAACTAAATGTTCCCAAAAACTTGGTACCACATGCATATTGGGTCACATTTCATTATTGTCACATGAGTCATTATTGAATATGCAATGTGTGAAATGAAATTGTGATTTTGTATTCATATGGATTAATTGGATTGTTTGAATGAATGATAATTATGCTATGGATTAACATATTATACTTGTAATGTTTGTATGATCATGTTATCTTGAAATATCACTTGAAGTGTTTGGAATTCGTGAATAGATGAGGTTTCTTCATTATTTCCATTTATATACTTTTGAATAATTATTTGAATTCTCACCCTTTTGTTGTGATGTTGCCTCTACGTGGGTAACATGCAGGTTCTGAGGATAGTGGTGCTTCGCACGAGACTAGTTGAAGAGTCTAGATAGTTTATCCGTTACTAGGTAGTCTAGTCATTGCTCTGGTCATGTAACACGATATTTATCTAGATTTCTGCTTTGATGAGATATTTGTTATGTATACTCATCTATTTTGATTTATATGATTTAGATACTATGATGATGTGGCCTTGGTGCTGATATATGAATTCTGATGACTTGAGTATGTTATGGATTCATCGCTTTTTTATCCAATGATTATAGTATGGGATGTAATCATTAATAGTATCTATAAATAAGAATTAATTCGCTGTGAAATGCATGAATTGTTATAAAGCATGAGATTTAAATATGTGTTATAATTATGACCAGTGTGCATGTATTGTTTTAATTTTAAAGTAAATCATGTGACACCCTCTTGTTATGTATTTTATTTACTTTGATTGTGTAATAATTATGTGGGGAATTAGAGGGGGTGTTACATTATGGTATCAGAGCAATGGTCGGTCAGATTTATTTGGCCAGGTTATTAATTGATTTAACTCCTGTTGTATTTGATTTTTGTATCTGACACGATCAATGCTATTGTCTATTGTTGGATATCTTAGGAAGATTGCAAAATGGTTGCAGGAAGGAACGATGATGTTATTACTGATGCTTTGTGATTGTTGGCTGGATCTCTTGGGCAGATTCCACAGGCGAATGCTGGACATCGTGGTGAGGAAGATGAGTTCCGTGCTTTGGGAAAGTTTCAGAGGAAAAATCCATCTTTGATGGTGAGCATGAACCTGACAAGGCTCAAGCATTGCTAAAAGCAATTGAGAAAATATCCAGAGTTATGAATTGTACTGATGCGTAGAAGGTGCAGTTTGGTACTCATATGCTGGAAAAGGAAGCTGAAGATTGGTGGGGAAACACTGTTCAGAGATTTGATGAGGAAGGTGTTGAAGTTTCTTGGGCTCTTTTCCGTGATGCATTTTTGGAGAACTATTTTCCAGAAGATGTGCATGGAAAGAAAGAGGTGGAATTTCTTGATTTGAAGCAACATAATGGAACCGTGATTGAGTATGCTGCAAGATTTCAAGAGCTGATTAAGTATTGTCCTCATTCCAATACTATGAATGTTGAGAGATCTAAGTGTTTGAAGTTTGTGAATGGTTTGATACCTGATATCAAGAAGGCTATTGGATATCAACATATTACTCATTTTGCTGAGTTGGTGAACAAGAGCAGGATTTATGATGAGGATAGTATGGAGAGTGCTTCTTACTACAAGAATGTAAATGATAGGAAGGGAAAAGGTTAATTTCGTGGGAAACCTTATGAGGATAAGAAGAAAGCTAGTGGTGGAAAGAAGTCAAGTGGGGGAGGATCATCTACTCCACTTAAGTGCTACAAGTGTGGTGTGGAAGGACATCATGCTTATGATTATGGGAAGGATGCTGGAAAGGATGTTATGAAATTTCATAGGTGTGGCAAGACCGGTCATAGAGTTGCTGATTATAGATTTAGTGCGGATGTGACTTGTTATAATTCTGGTGAACGAGGTCATATTAGTACTAAGTGTGAGAAGCCAAGGAAGGAGCAAGCGAAAGGGAAAGTGTTTGCATTGGCTTGTGCTGAGACCCCGGCTAAGGATAGACTGATCTGAGGTACGTGCTTTATTAATGGTACAACTTTGATTGCTATCATTGATACTGGTGCAATGCATTCTTTTATTTCTTCAGATTGTGTTAAGAGATTGGATCTTGAATTTTCTGATATGCATGGAAATATGATCATTGATACTCCTGCTATGAGTTCTGTTTGTACTTCTGTTGCATGTCTGAATTATCCGTGGAGTATTTTTGGTAGAGATTTTTAGATGGATTTAGTTTGTCTTCCGTTATATCAATTGGATGTGATTCTTGGTATGAACTGGTTGGAATACAATCATGTTTTTATCAACTGTTTGACAAGTCGGTTATCTTTCTTTATTTTGGTGTCGAGAATGATTTTTTTTGTATGATAAGCAAGTGGATGAATCTTTGAAAGATGGTGCTGTGTTGTTTGCTTTGTTGGCATCATTGGATCTCGGTGAGAAATAAGCTATGGGTGAATTGCCTGTTGTTTGTGATTTTCCTGAGGTATTTCCTGAAGGTGTAAGTGATTTTCCGCAAAAGCGTGAGGTGGAGTTTTCAATTGATTTAGTTCCTGGTACTAGTCCTGTTTCGATGCCTCCGTATCGGATGTCTGCTTCTGAGTTGAAAGAGTTGAAGAGTCAACTTAAGGATTTTCTTGAAAAGAGGTTTATTCGTCTGAGTGTATCTCTGTGGGGTGCACCTGTTATGTTGGTTAAGAAGAAGGAAGGTTCTATGAGGTTGTGTGTTGATTATAGACAACTGAACAAGGTGACGATTAAGAACAAGTATCCACTTCCGAGGATTGATGATTTGATGGATCAGTTGGTTGGTGCTTGTGTTTTCAGTAAGATTGATTTGAGGTCTGGTTATCATCAGATTCGTGTGAAAGCTGAGGATATTCAGAAGACTGCTTTTAGGATAAGGTATGGTCATTATGAGTATTCTATAATGTCGTTTGGTGTGACTAATGCTCCTGGTGTTTTTATGGACTATATGAATCAGATTTTTCATGAGTATCTGGATCAATTTGTGGTTGTGTTCATTGAGGACATTGTGATTTATTCCAAGAGTGAAGAAGATCATGCTGAGCATTTGAGGATTGTGTTATCGGTGCTGAAATAGAAGAAGTTATATGCTAAGCTTTCTAAATTTGAGTTTTGGTTTAAGGAAGTGAGTTTCCTTGGGCATGTGATTTCGAGTGGTGGTATTTATGTGGATCCTTCTAAGGTTGAGGCCGTGTCTCGATGGGAAGCTCCGAAATCTGTTTCTGAGATTAGAAGTTTTCTTGGGTTGGATGGTTATTATTGTAAGTTCATTGAAGGATTTTCTAAGTTGACTTTATCGTTGACGCAGTTGACGAGGAAAGGTCAAGCTTTTGTTTGGACTTTGCAGTGTGAAGCTAATTTTCAAGAGCTTAAGAGAAGGTTAACAACCTCTCCTATTTTGATTTTGCCTAATCTGGCAGAACCATTTGTGGTGTATTGTGATGCTTCATTGATGGGTTTATGAGGTGTGCTGATGCAGAATAGATAAGTGGTAGCCTATGCTTCGAGGCAACTTAAATTTCATGAGAGTAATTATCCGACGCATGATTTAGAGTTGGACGCAATTGTGTTTATTTTGAAGATTTGGAGGCATTATTTGTTTGGTTCGAGATTTGAGGTGTATAGCGATCATAAGAGTTTGAAGTATCTATTCGATCAGAAAGATTTGAATATGAGGCAAAGAAGATGGTTAGAATTCTTGAAGGAATATGATTTTGGTTTGAATTATCATCCGGGTAAAGCGAATGTTGTAGCTGATGCCTTGAGTAGGAAGTTTTTCCAAATGTCGATGTTGATGGTGTGAGAATTGGATTTGCTTAAAACATTTTGAGATTTGAGTTTGGTTTGTGAAGTGAATTCTTATTGTGTTAAGCTTGGTATGTTGAAGCTTACTAGTGGTATTTTGGATGAAATTCGAGAAGGTCAAAAATCTGATTTCGTTTTGGTAGATAAGATGGCATTGATCAATCAAGGTCGTGGTGGTGATTTTCGGATTGATGAACATGGTATCATGAGGTGTTGTGATAGAGTTTGTGTTCGTGATATTGGTGATCTGAGAAAGAGATTTCTTGATGAAGGACATCGTAGTGGTATAAGTATTCATCCTGGTGCTACTAAGATGTATTAAGATTTGAGGAAATTATTTTGGTGGTCAGTTATGAAGAAGGATATTGTTGAGTTTGTGTATTCTTGTTTGATCTGTCATAAGTCGAAGATTGAACATCCAAAACCGTCTAGTTTATTGCAGCCGTTATCCATTCCTGAGTGGAAATGGGACAATGTAACATGGTGGGAGAACTGATTTGTTTGTTTTGCGTTTTATCGCAAAATTTGTGGATAGTAAGAGTCGCCACCGAATTTTCGTTGATCTAATAAAGGGAAGGTGAAAAGAACAGGATAAGACATTCGCTAGATTCTGAGTACGGGAGGTAATTATGAAAAGGGAAGGTATTAACACCCTTTTCATCCGTAGTTATCTACAGGCTCTTAATTTCTTAGCTCACTTTTGAAAACTTGCTTTCTATGTTTGTGTGGTTTGAAAAGTATTTGAAAAATATTTCTCTTTGAGTTTGTAATGATTTTCGTTGGAATGTATACAAAGTGTTTGGAAATATTTGTTTGGAAAATGTTTAAACCTTTGTAATGATTCTCGTTGGAATGTATACAAAGTGTTTGTTTGAAAGATAGTTTGAAAATAAGTGTGACGTGTGAAAAGTATTTTGATTGATTGGAGCAAGAAATAGAGTCTTATTTACCTACTTAGAATAGTCGTTTCTTGTTATCTTCCTTCTCCTTTAGGATAAGACTATCCATACCATTAGTTGGTAGGTAACTTTATCCGTTGCACGTGAAGGGACAATCGTAGGGTCATCGTATGGTCATTGAAGGCAACATGGTAAGGATACCTTAACAATTTCGTAGGGACGATCATCACTTGTTTGTAGGCAACAACCGAGGGACGAGATCATATATTCGTAGGCAACATCGAGGGTCATCAAGGGACTATGATCTTTGTGATGATTTAACTGAGGCACTTTTCTAATGGTATCCCTACGTTCGAGGGACATGACCATTGTATTCGAAAGGCAACAAGATAAGATACCCTAAGGGGGGTGTAAGTGTGATAGAGTGTGTGAAGTTCAGATATTTATCTTCGAATTAGGTTTATTCTAAGATTGATTTTAATCTTTCCATTCAAACCCTAGTTATCATACATCTAAGCAATTAAAAATTTGCAGAAAGATAAAGTGCGGAAAGTAAATGCAGAAAAGAAACCTACGCTATTACAAGGCTTTGGGGCATATACATAATATAGGTGCAGATAGTAAAGGCAGAAAATAAATCTACGCTATTATAAAAAACTTTGCAACCTATACAACAATTTCTAAGATTTAAAGTGCGGATTAGTAAATAAATAATAGAAAAAAATGTTAGTAAAATGTTTTAATGTTTTAGAAAATATTTTAGGGTTAGTGACCCTAATTACTAGAAAGAAAAATATTTTTTAGATTTTTGGATTGATTTTAATTAGAAAAATCAATTAAAAGTTAATTTTAATGGTTAACTAACAATTAATTAATAAAAGAAAAATAAAATATTTTTTTGATGTCAAAAATAATATAAAGATTGTAAGTGTTTTGTGTTGGCTACAATTTTTGGTAAAACCAGATTGATGTCCTGACTGATGTCATGACATTCTGGGTTGAAGACAAATTCTACAGAAGGAGTGTTTTACAGGTGCAGCTCAGAATCTTTGCATAACACAATGTTTATGCTATAATCAGATGTACTGGATTCTGCAAGATCAGTATGCAGGATGTGTGATGTCATGACCAAGCTATTTTTGTGGAAGCCCAAGATGAAGTCTACTACGGCTTCTATATTATCTCACTAACCCTGTTTTGTGAGAGCTGCGCGATTTTGAAGAAGAAGAAGGCAAATAGTTATGTACTGTGAACGTGTCTCTAGTATTACTTGTGAGCCAAGCAATTATCTTCTGATAAGTGCATTGGAGTAGGATTTTTTTGTAAGGGTAGTTTTTATCAATCAAAGCTGAAGCACGGGTGTTATGTCTCTTGATTAAAAGCTTTGAAGCAAAATCAAGTATGTGTATTGAAGGATGTCTTCACAATTCTATTAAGTGTTAGATTAATATCACTGTTGTGATTGAGGGGGAGTGAGTAGGTTCTCAGGTCTAAGTGGGACTTAGATTGACGTTGCATTGGGTAGGTCTTAAGTGAAGGAGATAAACTATTGGTTTATTCCAGAATTAATACCTCTTATAGTGGATTTCCTCTCTTGCTTGGTAGCCCCTAGATGTAGGTGTAGTTACACACTGAACCGGGTTAACAATTGATTGTCTTCTTTACTGCTTTTACTCCATTGTTTAGATTGTTAAAAGGTTTTTCAGATACTAGTGTCATAACATTCTATTTGACATCAAGTATCTGTTGCCAGAATTTCAATTGGTATCAGAGTAGGCACCCTGCCTGTTTTTCTTGGTGAGATCTAGGGACATTACTTTCTGGCACTATGGACAAGGAAGGAGGATTTGGGAGCAAACCACCCATTTTGGATGGGTCAAACTATGACTACTGGAAACCTCGTATGGTTGCCTTCTTGAAGTCACTGGATAATAAAGCTTGGAGAGATGCTGACATAGGATGGAAACATGCTATCAAGATTGAGAAAGATGGAACTACTAGTCTGAAACCTGAGGAAGAATGGAGCAAAGAAGAAGAAGAGTTAGCTATGGGAAACTCTAAAGCATTGAATGCCTTGTTCAATGGAATTGATAGAAACATATTTAGACTAGTGCATCAGTGTGAACTTGCCAAGGATGTTTGGGACACTCTCAAAACCACTAATGAGGGTACGTCCAAGGTAAAAATGTCAAGACTTCAGATGCTCACTACTAAATTTGAGAATCTGAGAATTAAGGTAGATGAGACCATTCAAGAGTTCCACATGAACATTTTGGAAATTGCCAATACTTTAGGAGCCTTGGGAGAGAAGATGTCTGAAGAAAAACTGGTGAGAAAGATTCTCAGATCTTTGCCAAAAATATTTGCAATGAAAGTGACTGCTATAGAAGAAGCTCAGGATATTTGCAGCTTGAAGGTAGATGAACTCATTGGTTCCCTCGAGACATTTGAGATGGGAATTAGTGATAATGGTGAAAAGAAGAAAAAAAGAATAGCCTTTGTATCTAATGTTGAAGAGGAAAGCAAAGAAAGTGATGAAGAGAATCTATCAGAAGCTATATCTATGCTTGGAAGACAATTCAAAAGAATCATCAAGAGAATGAACCAGAAGCCAAAATCAAATGTCAAGAACATTTCCCCTGACACTAGCAGGTCCTATGACTCAAGCAGAAGAGCTAAACCTAAAGAAAAGGGCAACCAAAGTAGAGGGATTCAATGTCATGGATGTGAAGGATATGGACACATTAGAGCTGAATGTCCCACCTATCTAAAGAAACAAAATTAAGGAATGTCTATTACTTGGTGTGATGGTGACTCAAAGAGTGACTCTAAAGAAGAATCAGCTAAACTGGTTACTGCACTTACTGGTATTTTTAACTCTGACAATGATTCAAGTGATGAGGAGCTGACATTTGAAGAACTTGCTAACTCTTACAAGAAGTTGTGTATAAGGAGTGCTGAAGTCTATCAACAAAATGAGAAGCAGAAGAAGCTCATAGTGAAGTTGGAGGCTGAGAAGAAGGTAGACATTGCAACTATGAGTCACCTTAAAGGTGAAGTTCTCGCGTTGACTCCAAACTTGATCAGATGACAAAGTCTGTCAGGATGTTAACAAATGGAACTAATAAATTGGAAGAAATACTTTAGACTGGACAAAATGCAGGAAATATGTCTGGACTAGGATTTGTGGATGCAAAGGAATCTACTTTTGACAGAAAGAAACCTAGGCCTGATAAACAAATGTCAAAACAGATGTCACAATATAAGGCTCAACATCAAGGACAAAGAAACATGAAGAGAAAATACCAACGATGGAGATGTCATTATTGTGGAAGGTTTGGTCACATAAAACCATTCTGCTTCAGATTATATGGATATCCTAATCAGAATCCATATGTCAAACCTAAGACTAATGGGGCACCAAATAATCAACAGTGGATAAAAAAGACCACAGCCCTAATAGCTCACACCTCTCTTAGAGTCTCTGCCAAAGAAGACGGGTACTTTGATAGTGGATGTTCTAAACACATGACTGGAATCAAGAATATGTTGAGTGATATCAAACCTCACGCTACTAGCTATGTCACTTTTGGAGATGGAGCAAGAGGAGAAATCAAAGGTGTTGGAAAACTGGACTGTCCTGGAGTTCTAAACCTGGATGGTGTGTTACTGGTAAATGGACTAACTGCTAATCTCATCAGTATCAGCCAACTATGTGATCTAGGATTCAAAGTCAACTTCACAAAGTCTGAATGCCTTGTTACAAATAAAGAACAGGAAGTTGTCATGAGAGGAGTCAGGTCAAAAGATAACTGCTACTTATAGGAGTCTAAGAACACTAACTATTCTTCTGTGTGCTCCATAGCCAAGGAAGAAAAGGAAGTGAAACTGTGGAACCAAAAACTTGGTCATTTACACCTTAGAGGGATGAAAAAAATCATATCCATGGAGGCTGTCAGAGGGATTGCAAAACTTCAGATTAATGAAGAAAGAGTCTGTGGTGAATGTACGGTTGAGAATCAAACTAGGATGTCACATCCAAAGATGAGACATCTGACCACTTCCAAGGTCCTAGAACTGCTACACATGGATCTGATGGATCCCATGCAGGTAGAAAGCCTTGGAGCGAAGAGGTATGCCTATGTTGTTGTGGATGATTTTTCCAGATATACCTGGATAAACATCATTAGAGAAAAATCTGATGTGTTTGATGGCTTTAAAGAATTGTGCAAAAGACTTCAAAGAGAAAAGGAATGATGTATTTTCATGATCAGAAGTGATCATGGAAAAGAGTTTGAAAACAGTAAGTTTGATGAGTTCTGCTCTTTAGAAGGAATTAATCATGAGTTCTCCTCACCTATAACTCCTCAGCAAAATAGAGTTGTGGAAAGGAAAAACAGAACCATACAGGAATCTGCTAGGGCAATGATACATGCCAAGAAACTTCCTATTTATTTTGGGGCTGAAGCTATGAATACAACCTGCTATGTTCATAACAGAGTCACATTGAGAAAGGGAACATCATCCACCCTGTATGAAATATGGAAAGGGAGAAAGCCTACTGTGAAGTACTTTCATGTATTTGGGAGCAAGTGTTATATTATGACGGATCATGAGCAAAGGAGAAAAATGGATCCTAAGAGTGATGAAGGAATATTCCTGGGATACTCTACCAACAACAGAGCATATAGGGTGTTCAATTCCAGGACCAAAGTTATGATGGAATCTATAAATGTCATTGTTGATGATCATCATGAGGAAGGTAATGTCACATATGATGTTGAGACATTCTTTGAAACCCCCACTCAAGAGCCTACAAAAGTTGATGACTCTAATCCTACCCCCTCAGATTCTGAATCAAAGGCATCTAACAAAGAACCTTCCATCAGAATTCAGAAAGATCATCCTAAAGAACTCATTATAGGAGATCCTAACAGTGGTGTCACTACAAGATCTAGAGAAATCATCTCAAACTCTTGCTTTGTATCCAAGATTGAACCAAAGAATGTTAAGGAAGCCTTGACTGATGAATACTGGATTGGTGCCATGCAAGATGAATTGAACCAGTTCAAACGACATGAAGTATGGGAGTTAGTCCCTAGACCTGAAGGAACAAATATCATTGGCACCAAATGGATATACAAAAACAAGTCTGATGCTGAAGGAATTGTCACCAGGAATAAGGCAAGGCTAGTTGCCCAAGGCTACACTCAAGTTGAAGGGGTTGACTTCGATGAAAATTTTGCTCCTGTTGCTAGGCTGGAGTCAATTAGACTACTCTTAGGATTTGCCTACCTTCTGAAGTTCAAGCTGTTTCAAATGGATGTGAAAAGTGCCTTTCTAAATGGGTACTTAAATGAGGAAGTATATGTGGAACAACCTAAGAGATTTGTGGATCCAAATTGTCCTGATCATGTATACAAACTAAGAAAAGCCCTATATGGTCTGAAACAAGCTCCTAGAGCTTGGTATGAAAGGTTGACAAGATTCCTCATTGACAAAGGATACATGAAAGGAGGATTGGACAAAAATATTTTTGTGAAGGATGAAGGAGGAAAAATTATGGTTGCTCAAATTTATGTGGACGACATAGTGTTTGGTGGAATGTCAGACAGAATGGTTAAACATTTTGCTGATCAAATGCAAGCTGACTTTGAAATGAGTCTCATGGGAGAATTAACCTATTTTCTTGGGCTACAAGTCACACAAATGGAAGATTCTATTTCCTCTCTCAAAGCAAGTATGCCAAGAATATTGTCAAGAAGTTTGGGATGGAGAATGCCAGCCATAAAAGAACTCCTGCTCCTACTCACCTAAAGCTGTCCAAAGATACAGGTGGCACCAGTGTTGATCAAAGTTTGTACAGAAGTATGATAGGAAGTCTGTTATACTTGACAGCCAGCAGACCTGATATAGCTTCTGCAGTTGGAGTTTGTGCAAGGTACCGGGATGAACCCAAAGTCAGTCACATAAACCAAGTAAAGAGAATTCTGAAGTATGTGAGTGGAACTTACAACTATGGTATGTTGTATTCTCATGGATGTGATCCTATCTTGTCTGGTTATTGTGATGTGATTGGAAGTGTCGATGATAGAAAAATTACCTCTGGAGGATGTTTCTTCTTAGGGAACAACCTTATCTCCTGGTTTAGCAAGAAGCAAAATTGTGTTTCTCTATCCACTACTGAAGCTGAGTACATAGCAGCTGGTAGCAGTTGTTCTCAAATATTCTGGATGAAACAGATGCTAACTGAGTACAATGTCACACAGAATGTCATGACATTATACTGTAACAACCTGAGTGCTATCAACATATCCAAGAACCCTATACAGCACAACAGGACCAAGCATATTGACATTAGACACCACTTCATCAAAGATCTTGTGGAAGAGAAAGTGATTACATTGGAGCATGTTGCCACTGACCTACAGCTGGCTGATATTTTTACCAAGGCCTTGGATGCAAATCAGTTTGAAAATTTAAGGGGCAAGTTGGGTATTTGCCAATATGAGGAGTTATAGCAATTAACTTTGTTTAAGAAAAGTGCTAAGAGAGACATTTATTTAATGTTAATTTTAATTGGGTAAATAACAAATTTCCCTCTCTCTTTCCAAATATACCAGAAGAGGAATAGACGCATTCATACACCTTCTCTCACTGTCTGGACTGTCACTCTTCATTCTCACCAAAGAAGCTTTACTCCTTGCCTACGTTTGAAATCTTTATTTATCAAGATGTCACAACAATCTCTATCATCATCCTCTCAGAAGACCACCTCTTCTTCATCTACTGACACGGATTCTAGGGCAGACATGAATCCCAATGATGTTCTTGAGATTACACCTCTCCGTGTGATGGCTGCTGAACCTACTAAAGTAAAGAAGATGAGAACTACGCATGCAAGAAGATCGCAGACTTCATCCTCTAGTAACTTTGCTCAAACTTCATCTTCTGTTCCCCCTAAAATAGCTAATAGGGAGGGTACTGCATATGTCCATCAGGCGATTTCCAGATTAGTTACTAGGATCTTGAATGAAAACCATGTTGTTCCTGGTGTTTCTATACCTCTGAATCAAGAAACTGTTAACCCTAGCATAGAGGGTGTTCACAATGTCACTCAAAATGTTGAGACAAAGGATGACAACATTGATGACACTACTGGCAAGTTTGATGATCATCAGACTGCTGCTGATAAGGCTGGTGATACGCCAATTGTAGATGTTGATGAAGATTATTCTAATAATGACCTAATTGCTACTGTTAATCCTAGCATAGCAAGGAGACTGATGACAAGAAATGAGAAACAAGGAGCTGATCAAAGCTTCTCCAAAGGGAAGATTGCTGAAGTTTAGTCTGGGAAGGTTGGTGTAGGTGCTACAAAGAAAAGTCTATTGGCCCTTCAAAAGGAAAGGCTAATGTGGAATCAAAGAGAGCTGTGGTTAGCCCTCCAAGATCCTTGAGCAAAATAGTTTCCAAGAAGAGGAAAGCCATTGCATCCTCTGGATCTGATGAAAGTTCTGACTTTGATGTTGAGAGCGATGTCCCTGACATTCCTCTCAGGAAGAAGCCCACGACAAGCAAGCTTGGTAAGGTACCTGATGTACCTATAGATAATATTTCTTTTCATCTTCCTGAAAGTGCTAGTAGATGGACATATGTTTTCTTGAAGAGAATAGCCTTATATAGAGAACTGAACAACAATGCCCTTGCTTTCAAGGAGATCATGGAACTTATCCAGTTTGCTGGATTAATGAAAACTGTGGCTCATTTCTCTAGATGCTATGAAATTCTTGTAAAAGAATTAATTGTGAACTTGAATGAAGATGTTGCTGATGGAAAGTCTAAGGACTTTAGGAGTGTATATGTTAGAGGGAAGAGGATTACTTTCTCACCTGCTGTGATAAACCAGTTTCTGGGAAGGTCTGATGCAGCTCAACCTGAGCTTGAAGTCACTGATGATCAAGTCTGTCAAGTGGTCACTGCCAAGCAAGTGAAGAACTGGTCGTTGAAAGGGAAGCTGTCTGCCAGCAAGCTGAGTGTGAAGTTTGCAATGTTGCACAAGATAAGAGCAGCTAACTGGGTTCCTAACAATCACAAATCTACAATCTCAACTGGTCTGGGAAGATTTATCTATGTTGTTGGTACAAAAGCCAATTTTGACTATGGTACTTACATTTTTGAACAAACCATGAAGCATGCTGAAAGTTTTGCGGTCAAAGGTCCTGTAGCTTTTCCCTCCCTTATATGTGGTATAATTGTGAATCAATATCCTGACATCCTTGTTGAAAAATATTATGTCTGCAAAAGAGGCCCTGCTCTTAGATTTCACTATAAGCTGTTTTAGGGAACACATGTTCCTGACATTGTTATAACATCTGCTAAGACATCCAATGTCAAAACTGCTTCCAAGAAAGCTGATGTTATTGTTGTGTTAAGAGAAACCTGCAGAGAGCTTGAGGCTAGAAAGAGGTCACTTGAAGAGTTGATCATTGCCCTTGAATAAGAGAAGGATGACATAGAGGTTGAGGATGAGAAGCTGGAAGAGGATGCTAAGAAGAACAACATGATGGCTCTGCAAACAGTTCCATAGAAGATGATGCTGAAGACAGTGTGTAACACGGTGGAAGAACTGACTTTGGATTGTTTTGCGTTTAATCGCAAATGTTGCGGATAGCAAGAGTCGTCACCAACTTTTATTTTATCCAATTAAGGGAAGGTGAAAAGAACAGGAAAAGACCTTCGTTAGATTCTGAGTAAGGGAGATGATTATGAAAAGGGAAGGTATTAACACCCTTTCCATCCGTAGTTATCTACGGGCTTTTAATTGCTTTAGCTCACTTTAAAATTTTCTTTCTGTGTGTGTGTTTGAAAATGTTTTTGAAAAGGCATTTCGCTTTGACTTCGTAATGATTCACGCTGGAATGTATACAAAGTGTTCGGAAATGTTTCGTTTTGGAAAAGTGTTTTAACATTGTAAAAGTGTGAGGTGTAAAAAGCGTTTTGATAGAGCAAGCAATTAGGAATCATTACCTACTCAGAACGGTCGTTTCCGTGTTATTTTACTTTCCTTTAGAATAGTTCTATCCATACCATTAGTTGGTAGGTAACCCTATTCGTTGGATGTAAAGGGACATTCGAAGGGACATTCATTATGGTCATAGAAGGCAACTTGTAGGAGTATCCTAGCACATTCGTAGGGGTGATCATCACTTTTCGTAGGCAACAATCGAGGGACGAGATCATGTATTCATAGGCAACATCGAGGGACTATGATCTTTGTATCGAAGGGACCATGATGATATGTTTCGTAGGCAACTTGTGCTAGGATACCTCTATGTTCGAGGGACTTGACCATTTATTCGAAAGGCAACGAGAGAGAATACCCTAGGGGGTGCATGTGTGAAGAGAGTGTGTTAAATTCAGATAATTTTTCTTGTACTTAGAAGTGATCTATGTTGTTTTTATCTTGCCATACACGCCTAATTACTAGCAGTTTATAGGTGCAGAAAGTAAAATTGCAGAAATGTAAAGTGCGAAAAGTAAATCCTACGCTATTACATGGCTTTGGGGAAGTTACATAATTGAGGAGTGCGAAAAGTAAACCTAATTAAACTATTACATCCCATGAGCAGTTACATAATATTGGAAAAAATGCGAGAAAATAAATAACGGAATAGAAAACTAATCCTAATATTTTTTGATTTTTTGATTTGAAAATTATGGAGAATAATCCTAAGTCTAATTGATTTTAATTAATTTTAGAGAAAATATTAGTTAATTCTAACCCTAAATTAATTAATTAAAATGAGAGAAAAAATTAGTGGAAGTTGTCTAATTAATCCTAATTGTTTAACCTAATTTACTAATTTAATTAATTATGAAATTAATAAAAATATGGAAAAGATAAATGGAAAAAAGATGCAGAAGCGCTTATGGAAGAAACGCCCAGTCGGAGCTCGGGCAATCCCTTGTTGAGGCACCCGAGTTGGAACCGGGTTTCTGCTTGGAGGTGCCCAAGAATTGGAATTTCAGGGCTCGATGAAGACGGATCCAGAAGTAGGCACTTCTGGGCGTGGCGTCTTGTGATGGGGTCCAGAAGTAGGCACTTGTCTTTGGAAAGGACCCGTGTCGGAGCTCGGGCGTGACTTCGAGCGTGCTCGGAACCGAAACTCGAAAAAAACTTTAGAAATTATGGCAAAAGGCAGGGTTCGAACCCGTGCCTTTGGAAGCCAGTGACTTAATGCGTGCAAGGTTAACCGTTGGGCCGGTGATACATCCATGAATTAATTTGCATTGATTAACATGTATTCTGGTTCTTTCCCTTGTCGATTCAAGCCAGATGCTCCGAATCGGACTCACGGTTTTCTTCTCCGGTTGGGTGCTTTGTCCAAAACCTGTATAAACGCATCATTTGAAAAGAAACAAAAGTCTTGATCATATATTTAGGGTGCTACAAATTCAATGGTGGTGTTATTTTAGTCTAATACTATCTATACTCCTAGATCCAAAACTCCATAGGTTTGAAGCCCTAACAATGGCAGATCAAGTTCTGGTCATGGAAAGCTACATGTAATCGTCCAGACTTGTTCTATGATGTCTCAGGAACACATTGCAACGGTTAGTTTCAGACAAAACACAATAAATATTGAAACACGAATTTAAAAAAGATATGCAAGTGTATGTTCATGTATCGCACGATTTAGGGGCATTTGACCATGGCTATTCATCTGTCCTTACTCTATCACACCTCAGGAGCACAATGGAGTGCTTGGATTGGATTGAAAACGGCTGGAAAATAGGATTCGCATTTTGCAAGTTTGTATGATTTTTTTGAGAGTTTAGGGTCGCTGTTTGAGGCTAGGGTTTCGTCTCTTGTGCTTGTTGTTCGCGTTAAAAGGTGACGCGCCTGAGGATGCGAACGTGAATTCGGATCTTCTGGCTCGTAACGATTTAAATCTTTTGATTTGTTTATAAAGATGCCGCGAGCATCAAGCTTTATTATTTTCAACACAAGAAAGATCATTTAATGATTATGAAAAAGGGGAAAGCTGAAATACCCTCAATTGATTTGATATGCGTAACGACTAGCGCAAACTAGACGCAACGCATTGGGGAGATTCTGAGTAAGGGGGATTGGTATATAAAGGGAATAGATGGAGCACCCTAAATATATGTAGTTATCTACAGCTTTATATATGAATACGTTTGATATGTTGTGTGTTTTTTAGTTGCTATTTCTATGATTGGGAAAGTTTCTCCTTTGGGTTTTTTAAGAAACAGATAGGTTATGTAGAATTCTAGGTTTGTTATTATTGTGCTCGCAAAGATTTGTGGATCTTCTGCATACATATCCCCTAGTGGGAATCAGAGCATTTGTAGCTCGGGTCTAAAGGGTTCTATGGTTTGTTTGGTCTGAGAGAGATAGAAATTTGCTCGGCAAGGATGAGACCTTGTGCCTACGTATTCTCAAAAGGATGTTGAGAAAGTCAGAGCAATCGTAGTTCCCACTTATGCTAGTGGAAAGCAACGGGATGTTAGTAAGAGACAGACAAATGTCATCTTAATGAAAAATGTATCTAATCTATTTCATCACATACATTTTTGAAAAGTTTGATTGATGAAAATCTTTCGTCATAAGTATTAGGTGTTTTGCTTGAGTGTACAAGCGTTACCACTTACATGTTTAAGAAAGATGTTTGAAAAGATGTTTGAATCTTTTAACTGTAAGCATTGGGTGTTTTGCTTGAGTATACAAGCGTTACCACTTACTGTTAGTAGATGTTTTTTTGTTTGTTTGAAAAGAGTTTGAAAAAAGTTTGTGAAAAGTTTTGACTGTATGTGATGTGATAGATGAGATAATTCTTCCATAGAGATGATAGATGTCTAAATCTCGAGGAGAAATTGATTGGGTTAAAGGGATGCTTTTAAGAAGCTCGTGGGTCCTTGTATTGTAAGCCCAAGAGGAGGCATTCCGAGGATCATCGAGGGTCCTTGTATGAAGCTCAAGAGGAAGCTATAGGGTATGGCTGGCTTTGGCTTGAAAGGGATTTCACCGAGAAATCATCCTTTGCTGAATAAGAGCAATTTCACCGGGAAATTTTACTCTCTGGTGATTTTGAAAGTGATTTCACCGAGAAACCGTCCTTTCAGGGTTCTATCTTAGCGCGGGTGATTCTTTGTATTGGAAGCCCAATAGGAGGCTGTTAAGAGATTTCCTGTCTCTTTCTTTGTATGATGCCCAAGAGAAGGCTAAACTCAATGAGGAGTTCTTTTGAACGAAGCCCAAGAGGAGGCTGACTCAACAGGGGAGTGTTGTCTTATATAAAGCCTAAGCGGAGGCTAAACTCATGTTGGGGATGAGTTATCTTGTACAAATCCCAAGCGGAGGCTAAACTCTGTTGGAGATAATTATCTTGTATGAAGCCCAAGCGGATGCTATACTGTGTGGGGAGCCTATTGATTAGTCTAATTGTTATGTTATGATTTAGACAATTTGTATAAACAAGTGTGTGTGTGATATATATTCACAGGAGTTTATGAAGGAAATATAAACAATGCATGATGTTTATTTACAGCAGTTTATGAAATATAAACAAGTCTCTGTGAAACGAACGTTTAAAACGAGCGTAACTTGTTTATTTACAAGTTTGAACTGTGTACAAGGAAATGAATATGTACACGAACGAGTTTTTATGTACAGAGAATGATGGATGTACATAGGAAGGTTGGGACTTACACTTGTAAGAGAGGCCTATTGGTTCGAAAGAAAATTTACTCAGGAGAATGCTCCTTTCAAAACCAATGGTATTCAGTTGTATATACAGATGAAACGGAAACGAATGATCGAAGTTTATCTGTTGTTTGAATATTTGTAAAAAGTATATGTGTTATGTACAGATAAAAGTTTGTAATGTGTTTGATATGTACAAAGAAAATATGTACACAAAAGACTGTTTTGTTTGAATATACACAAGTGAAGTGAAAACAAACGATCGAAGTTTGTCTGTACTTGAGTATAAAAGAAGTATCTGTATTATGTACAGATGAAACTTTGTAAAAAGTGTTTGACAAAAGTTTTGATATGTACAAAGAAATATTATGTACATAAAAGAATGTTATGGGACTTACACCGTGATGGAGGCCCATGATCGATCGAGAAATTCGAGAGAAGACGAAATCAGTTTTGTCGTTTAAATCGGATCGATCATGGTAAAAAGATGCAAGTTTGATGAAATGTTTTGAAAAATGATTTGAAAATGTTTTTGAAATGTTAAGTTCATTTATGAGAAGTTTTGAAAAAAATCGGAAGTCGAAAACTCGAAAAATTCACCTTTTAAGGAGGTTTGAAAAAGTGTTCAGAACTTCGTTTTCGGCTCGATTAAAAATTAATCAAATGAAAGTTTTTTCTGAAAATTTTTGCACTATCACAAAATAGATGTATTTATTGACAAGTGTCCAAAAAATCACCTTAAAATAAGGAGTTTTGATTGGTCAAAAAAATTGTGAAAGTTTGATAAAAAAACATGAAAAATTGACAAGTTTGTAAAAAGAATGGTCCTGATGGGTGTTGAACCCATGACCATGAGGTAGACCACGTGGCAAGATGACTTAAGACCAAGCCAGGAACCACTAGACCAAACGTGCTGGGATGTGTTAGTGGAAAATGACACGCGTTGATATCATGTTGGATTATTTAAAAATTTGAAATGAAGAACAGATGAAGAACACGCGCGTAATGTTCTTCATGGTTTTGATTTTCAGTTTCTTTGATCCAAGCTACCTCCCTCGTTTCTCAATGAAATCCAACGTTGTAAACATCAAAGTTGCTTGTTTTTTCCTCACGAACACGATGGCATATGTTAATTTCATTTATTTTAAGCCTAACGTGTTTTGATTTCTGGAAATCGCGATGAACCCTAAACTTAAGATTTCAAATTAAATGATGCACAATTTATGATTCATTGATTTTGTTGAGGGTTAATGATCGTTATGTGTGCAGAAACAAAACGGCCGTGAGCTTTTTTCAATTGGTGCAAGGAATTATGAGAATCAGTTTCGTGTTCTAACCTGGGAAAGTGAGAATCGAAAACGATGCAAACGTGTTTCCAGTTGTTGTTTCTTGATTGTGTGAGCACCAGCGGCCTCTAGGGATGGTGTATGTGTGGTCTGCACTTCATGAGCATGCCTGGATTACTCTACTCAAGTCCACCTGCACAGAGCTCAAATGCAAACTGGAAATCGGGGTTAAAGCAGTTACAACTTGTTGTTTATGGTCTGGATCACATACATGGTGTATAGTGATGATGTTCAAAGGATCAGAACTCAAGTTGCTCACTCCAAACTCAAAATTCGATGGCTATGGCAGTTTTGCAAGCTTTGGAGCATGAAAGATGAAAACTGATTTTTAGCTTAGCTTGGGTTGATTTTAAGTTTCAAATAGATTACATGTTAGTATTAGAACATGTTAGACACCAAAGAGTATCACAGTTCTTGCTTAATTTGAAAATTGCAATGTTTGGCAAATTGAGCTATGATACTTGAATTTCAAGAAAAAGAGTGAGAGCATGTATTTGTATTTGCTTTGGTGTTCATTGAACTTGAATTTATGATCCTTTTATAGGCAAACAAGCTCTGCAAAATTAGGCACAAAGGAATGGCATTTTGCAATTTGAAGTTGCCTTAAAGGGCAAGAAAGGCATTTTGCCTTAAAAGGAAACTTCCTTTTTTACCATGTGCTATTTTTTCACAACTTGATCCAATCTTCAATTCTTATCTTCAAGCTGATATTTATCAGTTCACTAGTCAAATTGGCAAGGTGGCATGCTTCTAAATGAAGAAAAACACAAAATGACCTATAATTGAAGTTTTGAACTTTGAAAAATCAAGTTTCATGGAGCCTTATGTTTCAATTTCAAAAGCATAGCTAGACTCCATGGATTTCAGAGTTCTTGGACATTTTGGAAAGATCTTTTCACAAGCTACAACTTTCATGTTTTGAGTTTTTTCAAATTCAAATTGGAACTAGGTGAAAAAATGGCTTGAAGTTTGAAAAAAATGACAAATTTCCACACTTAGAAAATTTTCTAAGTATAAAAACTTTTGACTTTTTGTTGACTTTTTCAAATTCTTTGATTTTTGATGATCATGATGGATCATTTGAAGTATTTTGATGATTGAAAAAGTTTTGTTTTGAAAATTTTGACCAAAAGTCAAAGTTTGACTTTTCTGTGCAGATGAAATTTCATCAGATGTTTCTGAAAACGAATGATGAATTCTGTGAACTTCTGTGATGATTTGAATCCAGAAATTAAGTCAAGAGGTTATATCTAAGATATGATGACCAATCTCTATCCAAAAAAGTCATCCACTGCTCAAAAAGTCAGAGAATTCTCATGCCCGATCAAAACCCTAATTGGTCGATCCTTGATTGATCTGTGAGAGAATTTGATATCTGATGATCAGAGGTTGATGATTTGATCAAGATAGATCAAATGAGATGGAAAAATCTCAAACCCTAATTGGTTGGCTCTTGAATCAGATGAAAATCTGCTGAAACCCTAATTTTGACCTGTGAGTGCTACACCCGATTAATGCTATCTGAATTGTTAGTTATGCAATGATGCAAATATGAGGTGGTATATTAGGTCAAAATTTGGGGTATGACAAATGCCCCTATTTAAGTTTCTTTAACCTGAGAGATGAAGATGAATATCTTCATTTTGATAGGTGTAAAGATACTTAAATATCAGAATACGCAAAATTTGGACCTAAGATACCAAAAGATGCGGATGATGCAAAATGATTGAAAAAAATTTCACCCGGATAATGTCAAAGAAAATGACATGGTGGGTGAAATTTGTGAATACGTCCCTGTTGGGGGAAGAATGATTCACAAAACATGTGAACGTTTGTTCTGCTTTGGAAACAGAGAGATTACCTTCTGTCAGCCTTGTGACAATGTTTAAGGTAAATGAAGATGATATTACCAATTATCAGCCTTGTGATAGTTTATGGTAATGGATTTTGAAGATATCACCAATTATCAGCGAAGTGATAACTATAACAAGGTAAATCTTTTGAGAAATGAGTTGCTGTGTATTCAGCTTTGTGAATAACAGACAGTGAAAGAAACAGAACTCAAAATGAGTTTCTATTTTCTTGAATACAATCTTGCCGAGGATCTCTCTCTCTTGAGAAGATGCGGGCGTTTGGATTGACAGACACAGGTTTTCTTTTAGACAGAAAGACCATTGCTGGGGATTTTCTCGTATAGTCATGATTTGACCTTGTTGAGAAGAACAAACTTTTATGACAAGTTTGGAAATGAAAGACAAGCGGCTCGGACAAAACTATCGCTCATTGTTTTGGAGACAGGATTCTATTCCGGAATGATCTGGAAAGAGACAGTCAATCAAGACTTTGTTTTTGATGAGGAATGATCTCCACTGGGGAATATGAGAGAAGAGATATACTTCTCTGTTCGGGGATACTCTGCCGGGGAAAACAAAAAATGCGTCTTTTCTGTTTGGAGAGAATCTGCTGGGGATATGACATACTCGTATAAGTATATATATAACCAGAAGCAAACATTTTAAGAAATGCAAAAATGCATGAATGATGCTATTGTGTATGAATGTCATGAATGTTATATGCATGCTAACAAGACTTGACAAAGACACTAAAGAGGTATTTGGGAAAAGGACCACGTCACAGTTCGAACAAATACTTAGTGAAGATTACAGCACTGGTGCAAATGTTCACTGATGAAGAATTTTGAGTTGCATGCTTTAAGCTTTCTGAGAAAGGCATTTCCTTAGCAACTTTGCTGGGAATTCTTTTTGGATAAGAGTACCGTCCTTTGATGATTTCTGCTGAGGAGAAGACTGCTGTAGCAATTGTCTTTATCCTTTGGAGATTGAAACATTTGTGGAGAAACTGTTGAAGTTCTTTCCGTGTTCATAATTCAAAGGAAAATTTTTGCTTTTATTTTCAAAATTTTGAAGTAAAAATTCATTTAAAACATTTTTGTTTCAAAAAGTGATTTTCACAATAAAAGCGTTATTTTGCAAAACAGAATAAACAGGAATTGCAAACAAAAGGCACAAGGCTCAAGTTTATTGAATAGAATGGTAATCAGCCTAAGGCGTGATTCCATGAGCTATTTACAAGAGTTGGAAATGATAATTTATTGGGAAAAGGCTACATTGAAAGCAAATAACCGCTATTATCCCTAACAACTTCGAATTCCCACTGTGCTTGAGGCTTTTAGAAGAGCTGACTGAAGATCCAATGATGGAAGATTCTTCAATTTGACGAAGTACAGACTGAGTGCAGTTACTTTGTCATTTTTTTTGTATCCTTGTTTTTGCCTAGACTGCCTTTTCAGGTTTTCAATCTATCAGGATAATTTCTGCTTATTGTCTCTAATTTTTGCCCGATCGCCTTTTCGTGTTTTCAATCCACCGAGACGCTATTTTGCCTAAGCCGCCTTTTCGGTTTTCGACTTACCGATTTTTTTTTTTTTTAGACAAAGTATTTTTGACCGCATCAAGATTCACAGGATACGGAGTTCATCGCCGTCCATGGTTGTGAGAGTCATAGCACCGCCAAAAGCTTCTTTTGACGATGTATGGGCCTTCGTAGTTAGGAGTCCATTTGCCCTAGAATCTGCTTGAAAAGATGTAATCTTTTTAAGCACGAGGTCGCCTTCTCAATTCACGAGGTCGGACCTTTTGTCGAAAGCTTTCTTCATCCTCCTTTGATAGAGTTGTCCGTGACACGTAGCGGTCGCGCTTCAATTAAGTTCAACCGGTCGTGATCCGCTTTGACACCATTCGGCCTCGATAGCTTTGTTTCCATGAGAACTCTCATTGATGGAATCTCAACTTCTACGGGAGCACTGCCCATGCCGTATACTAGAGAAAAAGGGTTGCCCTGTTGAAGTGCGTCTGTACACGATACCCATGCAGCAAATGGCATTTCGTGCCGCTTTGTAAGTGATGACCATTTTCTAGACGATCTTCTTGATGTTCTTGTTGGTGCTTCAACGGCGCCGCTCATTTTGGCGGTAAGGAGACGAGTTGTGATGCTCAATCTTGAATTCCTCACGCTTCTTTCATCATTTTGTTGTTCAAGTTCGATCCATTCCGTAATGATCTTACCGGATTCCATATCGGCAAATGAGGTTGTTCTTGATGAACCTCACAACCACTTGTCTTGTGACGCTGGCGTAAGACGCTTCACCCATTTGGTGAAGTAATCAATAGCCACTAGAATGAAGCGATGTCCGTTGGACGCTTTTGGTTCGATCATCCCGATCATGTCGATGCCCCACATGGAGAAAGGCCACGGAGAGGAGAGAACGTTGAGTAGAGTCGGTGGCACATGGATCTTATCTGCGTAGATCTGGCACTTGTGACATCTTTTGACGTGTTTACAGCAATCGGATTCCATCGTTATCCAATAGTATCCTGCTCTCAAGATTTTCCTAGACATTGCATGCCCGTTTGAATGGGTTCCAAAAGACCCTTCGTGTACTTCATGGATGATCGTATCGCTTCTCTGCCGACGATCTCGAGCGTAACCATATCGAAGTTCTTTTTGTATAGCACATCTCTATTGAGGAAGAAGTTTCTAGAAAGCCTCCTCAGAGTTTTCTTGTCCTTGTACGATGCCCCGAGTGGGTACTCTCGTGTTTGAAGAAAACGTTTGATGTCGTGGAACCACGGTTTATCGTCGAAGACGGCCTCAGTAGTGAAGACATATGCAGGTCTTTCAAGGCATCTGATACGAATTCTGGGCATATCATTCCAACTGTTGACTTTGAACATGGAAGATAGAGTGGCCAAGGCGTCTTCCATTCGATTCTGATCTCGAGGGATATGATGCAATTCTACTTTGTTGAAGAAAATCAACAAACGTCTTGCATAATCTCTGTAGGGAATCAAACCAAGATGATGAGTTTCATACTTGTCTTTGATTTGGTTGATCACAAGGGCTGAGTCTCCATATATATCAAGGATCTTGATCCTTAAGTCGATGGCTTCTTCGATACCCATGATGCAAGCTTCGTATTCTGCGATGTTGTTGGTGCAATCAAATAATAGTCTGGCAGAAAACGGGATATGAGAACCCTCGGGAGTAATGATGACTGCCCCAATTCCATTGCCAAAAGCGTTAACTGCTCCATCAAAGACTAAACCCCATCTGGATTCTGGATCTGGTCCTTCTCCGGGTAGCGGTTCGTCACAATCTTTCATTTTTAAGTACATAACGTCCTCGTCTGGGAAGTCGAATTTGAGAGATTGGTATTCGTTGAGCGGCTGATAAGCCAAGTGATCGGTGAGAATGCTCCCTTTGACCGCTTTCTGAGCGTGGTACTGGATGTCATATTCAGATAATAGCATCTGCCATCGAGCAATTCTTCCGGTTAAGGCGGGCTTTTCAAAAACGTACTTGATTGGATCCATTTTGGAGATTAACCAAGTCGTGTGATTGATCATGTATTGGTGAAGACGTTTTGAAGTCCATACCAAAGCGCAGCATGTTTTCTCGAGCATGGAGTAACGAGTTTCACAGTCTGTGAACTTTTTACTCAAATAGTAAATGACATGCTCCTTCTTACCGGTTTCGTTTTGTTGTCCAAGTACGCAGCCCATGAACTCTTCTAGTACGGTAAGGTATAAGATTAATGGCCTTCCTTCGACTGGAGGGATCAGTATTGGTGGTTTTGACAGGTATTCCTTGATACTATCGAATGCCTTTTGGCAGTCATCTGTCCACACAATTTTCTGATCTTTGCGGAGAAGTTTGAATATCGGCCCACAGGTAGCAGTCATTTGAGAGATAAATCTGGAGATGTAATTCAACCGTCCGAGAAATCCTCTGACTTGCTTTTCCGTATGTGGCGTAGGCATTTCTTGAATAGCCTTGACTTTGTCAGGATCAACCTCAATCCCCCTTTGACTGACGATGAAACCCAGGAGCTTTCCAGATCTCACCCCGAAGGTGCATTTGTTAGGATTCAGGCGAAGCCGAAATTTCCTTAGTCGTTGAAACAGTTTTAAGAGATATTCTATATGTTCTTCTTCTGTATCAGACTTTGCTATCATATCATCCACGTAGACTTCGATCTCTTTGTGCATCATGTCATGAAAGAGAGTAGTCATTGCCCTTTGGTAAGTTGCGCCTGCATTCTTTAATCCAAATGGCATTACTTTGTAGCAAAAAGTGCCCCATGGCGTGATAAAAGATGTCTTCTCCATGTCTGCGGGAGCCATTCTGATTTGATTATAGCCAGAGAAGCCGTCCATGAAGGAAAAGACGTTGAATTTTGCAGTGCTGTCCACTAGCATGTCGATATGCGGTAGTGGGAAGTCATCTTTTGGACTTGCTTTGTTTAGATCCCGGTAGTCAACACACATTCTGACCTTGCCATCTTTTTTGGAGACAGGCACTATGTTGGCTAGCCATTGAGGATATTCAGAAGTGACTAGGAAACCAGCGTCAAGCTGCTTTTGGACTTCCTTTTTGATTTTCTCAGCCATCTCAGGATGTACTCTCCTCAGTTTTTGCTTAACTGGCAGACATTCTGGTTTTAACGGCAAATGATGCTCCACAATGCTGGTATCTAACCCTGGCATGTCCTGGTAGGACCAAGCGAAAACATCAACATACTCTTTGAGAAGATTGGCCAGTTTACCTTTAACACTGCTTTTGAGTGAAGCTCCGATGTTTACTTCTTTTTTATCTTCCTCAGAACCCAAGTTGATTGCTTCTAAAGGTTCTTTGTGAGGCTGAATGATCCTTTCCTCGTGCTTAAGTAATCGAGAAATTTCATCAGGGATCTCTTCTTCAACTTCCTCCTTGGCGACATCACAGGGGACTTCGAAGTTAGGAGAGAGCATAGAGTTATTGCTTTCAATGGATTTGTCCATCTGTTTAATCTACATATTTGATTTATGTCTGATTATTTAATTCCTTATCATTTTTTTTTGAAGAAAGTTAATGTGAAAGTGTATGCAGATTAATTTGTTATGATTTTTTTTTTGAAGATTTTTTTTTGTTATTGTGTTTTTTAGGATTATCATTTCAAAGAAAGGGTAAAATGAAAATAAACACAAAGTGTGGAATCAAAACAACGCTTTTTATTTATGATTCACAATATGAAACAGGGCCCTAAAATACAAACTCATTCGTCTTGGGCAAGACAAAGAGAAATTTATCTAAAAGCTAAGCCCTATAAAACATCTCTTCACTTTGGGCGAACTGAGAGTTCAAAAACAAAAGCAAATATAAACTACTTAGAGCTATGAACATTAGTCCTAACTTCAACAGGCTTCCAGTAGTGGCGAACTCCTTGGATGTCGATATACTCGGGTAATTTTCCGCTTGGCTTAATCCTCGAGTAAACTTTGGTTGTTGGTTTAGCAGACTTTGAAGATTCTGGACGACGACCCTTGCCCTTCGTACTGCTAAAGCGATCTTACTCAGTTTGATTAACAGATCGGGAAGCAGAGGATACAGCATATGTGCTTCCTGTTGACCTTCGTGTTTAATTCTGAGGATGCACTTTCCAATCTTCTGAGTGAAGAGACTCGTTGTCGGCGACACTTTCCAAATCGTATCCTGAGTCATACTCTTGATCTTCAGTGATCATGTTGATGTGATGATAACCAGGATCTGGCTTGGTGAAATCCACAGCAGTGTTGAAGCAGAGATCTTCATTGGGGACCTCGACTTGTTGATTAGATTGAGAAGATGCATATCCCTCCTCTGATTGACTAGGGTATTCAAAGTCATCACCCCATCCTGTGGGTTGGATATCTTCGATCCGGATTTTTGAACTTTCCGGCGCAGAGTATTTTACCATATAATCGTACTTGCCGCTTGGTTCTCCCAAGGTATCCCAAACTTCAGCGGGGACAGGCAGATTTTCATGTTGCTGCTGCAGAGACATGTCTTTGAATTGATCAGTCGGTGCATATGATTCCTCTTGGGACACATATTCAGGGCTGTTCAAATAAGTGCTCCATTTTTCAGATTCAGAGGGATCATCTTCATCCTCTTCAATGATGACAACGTTAACTTCTTGTGGAACAGGGTTTAGGAAACCCCCACTGTAAAATACCTCTTTGATTGGGCGAAGTGTTTCATCCTTTTGCTTGTCTTTGGAGAATACAGGCGTAAACCCAAGTCCGATTTTTGTTTCATTCTTGACAGGTTTGATTATTTGTCCCCATCCTTCAGCATTGCCATTTTTAACCATCCGTGCTGCTTCTTTATATGAAGAGATAGACGATCTGTTTTTGCTGGTAGATTCATCTTCTAACGGATGTTTGAGGAAATGTGCTCCTTCAATGTCATTAGCCGTGATGAAGGAGAAACTAGACAAATGATTTACAAGCAAAGCTTGTTCACCGCTGATAGTCACCAATTTTCCATTTATTGTGAATTTTAATTTCTGATGGAGAGTGGAAGTTACTGCTCCGGCCTCATGGATCCAAGGTCTTCCTAGTAGACAACTGTAAGTATCTGGTACGTCCATAACTTGAATGTGATCCGAAAGTATGCGGCCAATGGTCACCGGAGATCAACTTCCCCAATAACTGACTTTCGTGAGCCGTCAAAGGCTCTCACCACTATGTCGTTAAATTTCATTGGCGTCCCTTTGTAAGCCAAACGAGCGAGCGTAGACTTCGGCATCACATTTAGGGATGAACCTGTGTCTACCAATACATTTGACAAGGAATCTGATTGGCAAATCAACGAAATGTGCAAGGCCAAGTTGTGCTCTTTTCCTTCCTCCGAAGTTCTTCACAACGAAACTCGATTATTGCAGTCGTTATGTTGGTGACAATCCAATTGGTCAAGAGTCACATCATGATCTACATAGGCCTGATCTAGTACCCTCATTAAAGCTTCTCGATGAGCTTCGAAGTTGAGAAGTAAAGACAGTATTGAAATCTTGGAGGGAGTCTGCATCAGCTGATCTATGACTCGGTATTCACTCTTCTTGATTAGCTTCAGTATCTCTTCAAAGTCAGTGTTGACGTTGGCTCTATCAGGAGAATCGATATTTGTGCTTGGGTTAACAACAGGAATCGTTGCAGGATTCTCGGAAGATGTGTTAACAGGATTTTGTTTGGTAACTGGAACTGCAGGTGGTCTGGGTGGTAACGGAGCGTGTACTCGTCCACTTCGTGTCACTCGTCCAATTTCTGTTATATTGACATTGGCTGAAAGCGTTGGAATGGGTTTCTCCTTCCCATCCTCTATCAGAGTTGCGTTATATTGGTACGGAATTGCTTTGGTAGAACTGTACGGCACAGGACCAGGTAAACAAATCACCAAAGGAGATGCCGGGATACTTGAACCATTGTACGCGATCTCCACATGCTCGGGTATGTTGAAACAAGGGATCACAACGTTTACTTCGGGATCTTCCGAGTTGATATCTGAGACTAAAAGCTCATGCGGAAAATGCCCTACTGTATTTACGTCATGGTCATTTCTATTTCTGTAAATCTGCAGGTCACCAATGTCTAGCAAATGCTGAATGTCTGTTCTTATGGTGTAACATCCGTGAGTACTCCTGGAGCAAATATTGCAAGCTGAGTAATCGTGCTTAGTGAAACCACCTATTGCACTGTATGATTCATGGAGATGCACCAGGTTTCCTTTGATTAGATTTACGTCCGTAATGAGATATCTGTCCGTATTCTTTAGAATCAAGATTTACTGTATGTCCACTGTGACTGGGAAGTGGATTGGTTTGTACATTCGGACTTGTGTTTCTGAAGGAAAGAAGATTAGTTTTCACTAATCTCTGCACTTCTACTTTCAATGCTATGCAATGCTCAAGGTCATGGCCTGGTGCCTCTTGGTGAAAAGGGCAAGAAACATCAGCCTTGTACCACCATGGTAGTTTTTCAGGGACCGGAGGTGGTAACCTTGTCTGTATTAGATTCCTTTCTATTAGCGCAGGGTAAAGCTCTGTGTACGTCATTGGAATCGGATCGAACTGAGTGACCCGAGGCGTATGGCTTTGGTTGTTAAACTGTTGAGCCTGTTGGCGAGGCTGTTGAGTTTGTTGATTTTGTTGAAATTGCGGAGCAATTCCTGCGTTCGGAGTTGTGTTAACAGCAGGTGCTATGGCAGCTACCTGTTGCTGTTGATTGACATTTCTACATGGTTTCCCTCGGGATACCATTCCTATGTCGTGCTCTTTTTTCTTTGGAAAGCTAGTTCCAACTTTTCTAGTTCCACTAGAAGATCCTGCTTCCCTGGTCAGACGTCCAGTTCGAACCCCTTCTTCTAATCGCATTCCCATGCTCACCATTTCATTGAAATCTCCGGGAGCGCTAGCGATCATTCGCTCATAGTAGAATGGACCAAGAGTGTTGAGGAATACCTTAGTCATCTCTTTTTCTTCCAAGGACGGATTAACTTGGGCAGCAATTTCCCTCCATCGTTGGGCATATTCCTTGAATGTCTCTCTTTCCTTTTGAGACATGGAGCGGAGTTGATCTCGATCAGGAGCCATATCCAAGTTAAATTTGTATTGCTGGATAAAGGCTTTGCCTAGGTCGTTGAATGTTTGGACATTCGTGCTGTCTAAGCCCATATACCACTTCAGTGCGGCACCGGTAAGACTGTCTTGGAAGTAATGAATTAACAGCTGGTGATCTTCGTTGTATGTGGACATTTTCCTGGCATACATCGTGAGATGGCTTTGTGGACAGGAATTTCCTTTGTATTTTTCAAAGTCAGGGACCTTAAATTTCGCGGGTATCCTTACGCGAGGAACTAAGCAAAGATCCTGGGCGTTTTTCCCAAACAATTCTTTCCCTCGAATCGTTTTTATCTCAAGCTGCATTTTGAGGAGCTGTTCCTGGAGATTCTCCATTGGACCACGAGCGTCAGGCTATTTCTCGAGTGTGATGAACTTCGCTCATGTAGCGCACTACGTGTCGAGTTTATCAAGATCGGTTGAGAAACTGACATTGTTACTTGTGGAAGAGTTATTCCACGTCGCGGAGTGAATGTAGCGTTATGCTGCAAAGTAGGTATTTCAAGCGAGGTTATTTGAGAAGTCGGCTGGCGAACTCCAATGCCGGAGTTAAAAGGCATTCCCCATGGATAGCCCTCGCATGCTAAAAGGTAAACCACCGATCGCGATGAGAGACTGGAGTGGTAGTATCCTCTGAAGTTGCTGCTTGGTTTTGACTGCTCGATGCTGCTTGTTGACTTTGCGCTGTGGCAAGTGAGTTGACTAAAGACGTGAGTCTTTCCACTTCTCCTTGTAGCGTTGTTACTGTGCTACGAAGTTCAACGTTCTCTTGTTCAAAATTCTCCATCACTTTTCTTCTTTTGATCTAGTATCGACGCTCGAAGTTGGTCGACGCAATGAGAAACTCTAAGACGCGACACTGACTATCTGCTCCTACCGAAGCTTGAAAACGAAAGTGTTAGACTCTAGACGAGAGTCCTAAATGCAAGTTATGATGCATGAATATGATTGTAAAGAAAAGGAATTTCCAAAGAATTTATGCTAAAAGAGATATTTCTGGCAAATATTTGGATGGAAAACACTCATTTTATTAATTATTGAAAGAAGATTACAACAATTTTTTTTTTTGGAGCATTGCTCACAAATGATAAAATAAATGATACAAATTACAAACTAAATTGAACTAATTAAAAGTCTTCGTCGGATGAAGATCCAAAGGCTTGATGCACCTTCCTCTTCGTGATTTTTCCATAGCGAGCTTTTAGTTCTCGCTTTCTGCTTTTAGCTTGTGACGACTTTTTCCATTCGTTGGGAGTAAGATTGTTATTCATCAAATCTTCAGGCGTTCCTTTTCTTTCTTTGATGAATTTCTTGATGGCGTCATATTTCTGGCGAATCTCCTCGTCTTTTTCCATGAGCCATTCATCCTGGAAATAAAGCGTCTTTTCATGATCTTTGACTTGTTTCTTGAGCTTCTCATTCTCAAGGTTAGTCTTAAGGAATTTGCTTTCCAAAGCTTCTTTCTCAAGCCTCATCTTTGTCAAGGCTTCTTGGTATTCTCCCACAGCTTCAACGGGAAAATTTGTTGATTTGGAGGCGATTGAGAACATGGGTCTTTCATAAGCGTAAGGCATTCGGAATTCCTTTGCTCTTTTCTTTACCCAAGAAGTGTAGGTTTCCATGGCTACACAATTCTTTGCCTTACCTTTTTCTTTCTTTCGGATGTGATGCCAAGCTTTGATCATCCTAGCCTTCAATCCTTGAGAATCCACTCCTTCATGGTAGAAGTAGCTTTCTACTGTAAATCCAAGAGGTTTACCGAGTTTATGATCCGAGCCGACTTCGCCAGAATGGGTTATAGTTGATTCCTCCTTTCGTACCAATGAGAGGTACGTTGGAAAACTCTCCACAACTCTCAATGATTTCCATCTCATTGTTTGCCAAAGTATACCAATGGATATCGTCGTTTGTAAGTGGACATGAGTCTTCTGGACCAATGCCACTGCCTTTGTTTCATGGAAGATAGAGATTTCGCAAGACAATCCATTTGAAAAAGAGGTACACAACACACGATAGTTCCGTCTCCTTGACGATTCCTATGATGAATAGAGACGTATGTGTCACCAAGCAGAGTGGGAACGGGATTTCCAATTAGAAAGATCCTTATGGCGTTGATGTCAACAAAATTTGGGACGTTAGGAAACAACACCAATCCATAGAGGAGTAAAGCTAAAATAGCTTCAAAGGCTACCATACTACCGGCTTCAGAAAATTTGAGAGCCTTCTCCATTAGGAACTTTGAGGTTAGTCCTAAGAGTTTTCCTTTGGTAGTTAGGTTTTTGTCTATCTCAGATTTCTTTAAATGATTCATCGTTGCAATGACTTGTGACTTGGGAATGGCTTCCAAACCATTGAAAGGCACTTTGTCTGATACTGAGATACCTAGGATATGCGCGTACTCTTCCAAAGTAGGCATCAACTGATAATCGTGGAAGGTGAAACAAATGATAGACCGTAGAATTGAACGAAAGTTTTGAGAAGTCCTTCATCGACGTTAGCGTTCAGAAGAGTTAAAAGAGTTCCATAGCGTTTTCTGAAATCCGAGGGATCTTCTACCAAGGATGCCAACTCTTTTAATTTTCCTACGTCAGGAATCCTAAAACTGTATCTTTTGGTGAATCTTCCTCTGACGCCCATCACTCTAACCTAAAATATTTTACAAAGAAAAATCTCTAAATTCTTTGAAATGGGAAGAGAAATGAAGTTTTTTTTTTGAATGAATGAATGCATGAATGCGGCAAACATGGTTAGTTGTTATACACACGGTCAAGCGTTCGAAGTCACGAGCATGAAGCCATCGATAAGAATCAACGTGGTTAAGTTCTATGGGCTTATTCATCCGTGAAACGGGTTCTATCGATAATACAGCTCAACACTCCCTTCAAAACATTATTGGATTTGTTGAATACCGATGGTCCAATAATATTTTCAAGAGAAACTCTCGATCGTAGCATCGCATGACAATTACTCTAGGCTTACACCCAATAATCTCTCGCACTACATCCTAATGGCGGGATGGTTTATGTGTTCTACACCACTCACCTTCTTAAGTTCCCTTGAAAATACAAATTTGCATTACTTGCTAAACACAATACCCTCAAGACAACCTCCATCACAGGGAAATATTAACTTGAAAGCATTGAATCACGTATTAATACCTCCACCTAGATCTTAAAATGTTTCTTAAACCGGTTAGATTTCTTTCCATCAATGAAATCGCAAACACACAATAAAGGAAACAGATATATGCAAAACATAAAAAGCTTATCCCCTTTCTTTTCTTTTTGAAAACAAAAAGCTTGGTGCCTTTACAGAACGCTGCTTTTCTTTTTTTTGAAAATCAAAATTTCAACAGACCCCCAGAGTCGCCATTTTTCCCGTTTCAAAGGTGACGCTACCGAGGATGCGAACGTGAATTCGGATCTTCCGCTCGTAACGATTTAAATCTTTGATTTGTTTATAAAGATGCCGCGACCATCAAGCTTTATTATTTTCAACACAAGAAATATGATTTAATGATTATGAAAAAGGGGAAAGCTGAAATACCCTCAATTGATTTGATATGCGTAACGACTAGTGCAAACTAGACGCAACGCATTGGGGAGATTCTGAGTAAGGGGGATTGGTATATAAAGGAATAGATGGAGCACCCTAAATATATATAATTATCTATGCTTTATATATGAATACGCTTTGATATGTTGTGTGTTTTTAGTTGCTATTTCTATGATCGGGAAAGTTTCTCCTTGGGTTTTTAAGAAATGATAGGTTATGTAGAATTCTAGGTTTGTTATTATTGTGCTCGCAAAGATCTGTGGATCTTCTGCATACATATCCCTAGTGGGAATCAGAGCATTTGTAGCTCGGGTCTAAAGGGTTCTATGGTTTGTTTGGTCTGAGAGAGATAGAAATTTGCTCGGCAAGGATGAGACCTTGTGCTCACGTATTCTCAAAAGGATGTTGAGAAAGTCGAGCAATCGTAGTTCCCACTTATGCTAGTGGAAAGCAACGGATGTTAGTAAGAGATGCATAAATGTCATCTTAATGAAAATGTATCTAATCTATTTCATCACATACATTTTGAAAAGTTTGATTGATGAAAATCTTTCATCATAAGTATTAGGTGTTTTGCTTGAGTGTACAAGCGCTACCACTTACATGTTTAAGAAAGATGTTTGAAAAGATGTTTGAATCTTTTAATTGTAAGCATTGGGTGTTTTGCTTGAGTATACAAGCTACCACTCATCGTTAGTAGATGTTTTTGTTTGTTTGAAAAGAGTTTGAAAAGTTTGTGAAAAGTTTTGATCAGATGTGATGTGATAGATGAGATAATTCTTCCATAGAGATGATAGATGTCTAAATCTCGAGGAGAAATTGATTGGATTAAAGGGATGCTTTAAGAAGCCCGTGGGTCCTTGTATTGTAAGCCCAAGAGGAGGCATTCCGAGGATCATCGAGGGTCCTTGATGAAGCTCAAGAGGAAGCTATAGGGTATGGCTGGCTTTGGCTTGAAAGGGATTTCACCGAGAAATCATCCTTTGCTGAATAAGAGCAATTTCACCGGGAAATTTTACTCTCTGGTGATTTTGAAAGTGATTTCACCGAGAAACCGTCCTTTCAGGGTTCTATCTTAGCTGGTGATTCTTTGTATTGGAAGCCCAATAGAGGTCGTTAAGAGATTTCCTCTTTCTTTGTATGATGCCCAAGAGAAGGCTAAACTCAATGAGGAGTTCTTTTGAACGAAGCCCAAGAGGAGGCTGACTCAACAGGGGAGTGTTGTCTTATATAAAGCCTAAGCGGAGGCTAAACTCATGTTGGGGATGAGTTATCTTGTACAAATCCCAAGCGGAGGCTAAACTCTGTTGGAGATAATTATCTTGTATGAAGCCCAAGCGGATGCTATACTCTGTGGGGAGCCTATTGATTAGTCTAATTGTTATGTTATGATTTAGACAATTTGTATAAACAAGTGTGTGTGTGATATATATTCACAGGAGTTTATGAAGGAAATATAAACAATGCATGATGTTTATTTACAGCAGTTTATGAAATATAAACAAGTCTCTGTGAAACGAACGTTTAAAACGAGCGTAACTTGTTTATTTACAAGTTTGAACTGTGTACAAGGAAATGAATATGTACACGAACGAGTTTTTATGTACAGAGAATGATGGATGTACATAGGAAGGTTGGGACTTACACTTGTAAGAGAGGCCTATTGGTTCGAAGAAAATTTACTCAGAGAATGCTCCTTTCAAAACCAATGGTATTCATTGTATATACAGATGAAACGGAAACGAATGATCAAGTTTATCTCGTTGTTTGAATATTTGTAAAAGTATATGTGTTATGTACAGATAAAAGTTTGTAATGTGTTTGATATGTACAAAGAAAATATGTACACAAAAGATGTTTTGTTTGAATATACACAGTGAAGTGAAAACAAACGATCAAGTTTGTCTCGCATTTGAGTATAAAGAAGTATCAGATTATGTACAGATGAAACTTTGTAAAAAGTGTTTGACAAAAGTTTTGATATGTACAAAGAAATATTATGTACATAAAAGAATGTTATGGGACTTACACCGTGATGGAGGCCCATGATCGATCGAGAAATTCGAGAGAAGACGAAATCGCTTTGTCGCTTAAATCGGATCGATCATGGTAAAAGATGCAAGTTTGATGAAATGTTTTGAAAAATGATTTGAAAATGTTTTGAAATGTTAAGTTCATTTATGAGAAGTTTTGAAAAATCGAAGTCGAAAACTCGAAAAATTCACCTTTTAAGGAGGTTTGAAAAAGTGTTCAGAACTTCGTTTTCGGCTCGATTAAAAATTAATCAAATGAAAGTTTTTTCTGAAAATTTTTGCACTATCACAAAATAGATGTATTTATTGACAAGTGTCCAAAAAATCACCTTAAAATAAGGAGTTTTGATTGGTCAAAAAAATTGTGAAAGTTTGATAAAAAAACATGAAAAATTGACAAGTTTGTAAAAAGAATGGTCCTGATGGGTGTTGAACCCATGACCATGAGGTAGACCACGTGGCAAGATGACTTAAGACCAAGCCAGGAACCACTAGACCAAACGTGCTGGGATGTGTTAGTGGAAAATGACACGCGTTGATATCATGTTGGATTATTTAAAAATTTGAAATGAAGAACAGATGAAGAACACGCGCGTAATGTTCTTCATGGTTTTGATTTTCAGTTTCTTTGATCCAAGCTACCTCCCTCGTTTCTCAATGAAATCCAACGTTGTAAACATCAAAGTTGCTTGTTTTTTCCTCACGAACACGATGGCATATGTTAATTTCATTTATTTTAAGCCTAACGTGTTTTGATTTCTGGAAATCGCGATGAACCCTAAACTTAAGATTTCAAATTAAATGATGCACAATTTATGATTCATTGATTTTGTTGAGGGTTAATGATCGTTATGTGTGCAGAAACAAAACGGCCGTGAGCTTTTTTCAATTGGTGCAAGGAATTATGAGAATCAGTTTCGTGTTCTAACCTGGGAAAGTGAGAATCGAAAACGATGCAAACGTGTTTCCAGTTGTTGTTTCTTGATTGTGTGAGCACCAGCGGCCTCTAGGGATGGTGTATGTGTGGTCTGCACTTCATGAGCATGCCTGGATTACTCTACTCAAGTCCACCTGCACAGAGCTCAAATGCAAACTGGAAATCGGGGTTAAAGCAGTTACAACTTGTTGTTTATGGTCTGGATCACATACATGGTGTATAATGATGATGTTCAAAGGATCAGAACTCAAGTTGCTCACTCCAAACTCAAAATTCGATGGCTATGGCAGTTTTGCAAGCTTTGGAGCATGAAAGATGAAAACTGATTTTTAGCTTAGCTTGGGTTGATTTTAAGTTTCAAATAGATTACATGTTAGTATTAGAACATGTTAGACACCAAAGAGTATCACAGTTCTTGCTTAATTTGAAAATTGCAATGTTTGGCAAATTGAGCTATGATACTTGAATTTCAAGAAAAAGAGTGAGAGCATGTATTTGTATTTGCTTTGGTGTTCATTGAACTTGAATTTATGATCCTTTTATAGGCAAACAAGCTCTGCAAAATTAGGCACAAAGGAATGGCATTTTGCAATTTGAAGTTGCCTTAAAGGGCAAGAAAGGCATTTTGCCTTAAAAGGAAACTTCCTTTTTTACCATGTGCTATTTTTTCACAACTTGATCCAATCTTCAATTCTTATCTTCAAGCTGATATTTATCAGTTCACTAGTCAAATTGGCAAGGTGGCATGCTTCTAAATGAAGAAAAACACAAAATGACCTATAATTGAAGTTTTGAACTTTGAAAAATCAAGTTTCATGGAGCCTTATGTTTCAATTTCAAAAGCATAGCTAGACTCCATGGATTTCAGAGTTCTTGGACATTTTGGGAAAGATCTTTTCACAAGCTACAACTTTCATGTTTTGAGTTTTTTCAAATTCAAATTGGAACTAGGTGAAAAAATGGCTTGAAGTTTGAAAAAAATGACAAATTTCCACACTTAGAAAATTTTCTAAGTATAAAAACTTTTGACTTTTTGTTGACTTTTTCAAATTCTTTGATTTTTGATGATCATGATGGATCATTTGAAGTATTTTGATGATTGAAAAAGTTTTGTTTTGAAAATTTTGACCAAAAGTCAAAGTTTGACTTTTCTGTGCAGATGAAATTTCATCAGATGTTTCTGAAAACGAATGATGAATTCTGTGAACTTCTGTGATGATTTGAATCCAGAAATTAAGTCAAGAGGTTATATCTAAGATATGATGACCAATATCTATCCAAAAAAGTCATCCACTGCTCAAAAAGTCAGAGAATTCTCATGCCCGATCAAAACCCTAATTGGTCGATCCTTGATTGATCTGTGAGAGAATTTGATATCTGATGATCAGAGGTTGATGATTTGATCAAGATAGATCAAATGAGATGGAAAAATCTCAAACCCTAATTGGTTGGCTCTTGAATCAGATGAAAATCTGATGAAACCCTAATTTTGACCTGTGAGTGCTACACCCGATTAATGCTATCTGAATTGTTAGTTATGCAATGATGCAAATATGAGGTGGTATATTAGGTCAAAATTTGGGGTATGACACTTGTGAATGTATCATGTATATATAGAGCATGAGATTTGATCAGAAATAATGAGAAAATATCCTCTCTTGAATGCAAAAATATTCTCTTGTCAATATTCACCAAATCTTTCCAAAAGCGTATATTTTTCTTCTTTATAGCTTCTTGCACGAATTATACAGCTTGCATGGGCTATCTTGGACCTCAAGATAAGTAGAAACCAAGCCCAGCTTGTCTTAGACCTTGCCTTTGTATTTTATTTAATTAAAATTGAATTTAATGCTTTAAATTCAAAATAATTTAAATAAATTGGGAAAGAGGCGTGGCAAGGAGCATAGAGACCATGGATAATGTTAAGATCTAGTTCGGATCATAAAATTATAAGCCCATTTTTGAAAAATATTTGCATTTGTCAAGTATTTCTCTTTGTGCACCTCCTCAAAAATGCTCAACTTGCACAATGTGTATCTTGCTCAATTTTTAACATTTTTGGGTGTTCTTGGACTTTTTAGATTGCTCAAGATGTATTCTAAATGGTGTTCTTGGACTTTTTAGAAAGCTCAAGATGTCTTCTAAAGAGCCTTTTTGGTTTCATCTTCATTGGAGTTTCCATGCTCATGAACACTTCTTTTCAAAAAGATGACTTTTTGTTGACTTTTAAAAGGACCTGTAATGTTTTGATCCAACTTCCAAATGAAGCATTTTCTGCCCAAGCTTGTGAGACATGAAGTTGTAGAGAATTGAATTCTCTTCAAAATGAACTGTGGTGGAAAAATTTCTGATGAAGTATGTGAAAGTTATGCTTGGTCATAGTTCTGTTGACTTTTGTCTGAAAAACCCTAATTTAGAAACTTTGACTTTGGATCAAATCTTGAATTTTCTTGAGGAATCATGATCAACCCTTGATCAAATGATGAATATTACTTCAAAATGTTGGTGTTGACCAAAAATTATGAAGTTTGACTGTATGTTGACCACACTTGACTTTTTATCCCATACAGCTAATTTTCAACCATCTGAGCAATTGTTTGAGCAAACTTGACTTGTTAGGCTTGAAACTTGACATGGTGATTCTTTGAAGCATATGATGAGGTATGATGACCACTTGAAGAACTGGAGGTCCACCTTGACTTGAGAATGGCCAAACCCTAGTTTGGGTTTGATTGCTTAGAATAGGGTTTGTCTGGTCAACCCTTGTGAAATCCTTGAGTATGGATATGTGAGTTGTCTTGAGAAGTGGGAGGGAAAATTTTGGGGTATAACAGTTGCCCCTATTCAATCTTCTTGTACTGGAAGGGTTAGATTGGCATACTTGCCTTTCGTGACCTGAAGGTAGAAGATGATTGAACACTCGAGTACACCTGAAAATTTGCACTCGCTGTTGGTTGATGATGCGTTGGAATGGGATTATAGATGCCATTTGGAGAAGCTGAGCTAAATAGTGAGTCTTACGCTGGACTCTGTATTTGTCTTTTGAGTAGAAGAGACAACGGAGATGGGCTTAAGACGCGTCAGAGAACACTGAGTTGTGCGCTAGACTCAGTAGGTGTCTTTTGAGTAGAAGAGGCGATGGAGATGAGCTTAAAGATGCCATCCAAGGAAACTAATGCTAGGGGAGTGAGTCGTACGCTAGACTTCACGCTCTTCTTGAATGAGGTTATTGGTATGTATTTATTTTTAACCAAATATGCAGCATTCTGAAGGTGGAGAGATGTCGACAAGTAGTCGGAGATGGGCTTAAAGATGCCATCCGGGGCGATTGATAATAAGAGAGAGTCAGAATGAACCTTCATCTTGGCAATTCTCGATGTGGATATTTTGCAGGATGTGGATAGCTTTCCCGTATTGTTTCGGGTGTTAATCCAATATCTGTTGCCTGGAGATGATTTGTATGGTCGTTCAGATAGGTTTCCCGTCTTGTTTCGGGCATTAATCTTTGACCAGTTGTATGGAAGTGATTTTTCATGGTCGTTTAGATAGTTCTCCCGTCTTATTTCCTGTATTAATCTTTGACCTTTCGTTTGGAAAATAATTTTCATTATTGTTCAGATAGTTCTCTCGTCTTGTTTCGGGTATTAATCTTTGACCTTTCGTTTGGAAAATGACTTTTAGTTGTTGGGGAAATAAATCTTGACAAGATATGGTTAGTTCTATGCAGATTATGATGCATGCAGATGTATGGTAATATTATGATGTGGCTATATGAATATAGATGTATGAATGCAGATGTATCTCAAAACATATCCATCTTGAAGAAAATGGGAATGCCCTGCTGGAGATTTCTAATGCTCGCTTGGGGATAGGGTTGTTGCAAACCTTGACTCGGAGGGGGAAAAGAGATGTTTTTGATTCCTTCGATGCACTATCTGACCAAGTCTCGAGTCTGGATATTAATGCCGTTGGAAGAGTAGCAGCGATCAAGAGATACTCGGCTAGGGATCTTACGTGTAGATCTTGTTGGGGAATATCCGGTTACTGCTCGGAGACTGATGTAACGTGGTAAAGCTGATAGGAACGTTAAAGCTGACGAGGCTTGAAGAATCCTTTAAGCGATGGATCTGAAGCTTGTTAAAACCTCTGGATGGGGAATAAGAGAGATGTAGGTTCCTCTGATGCACTATTTGACCAAGTTTCGAGTCTGGATATTGCTGCTGTGGGGGAATGATAATCGTCGGGAGGTACTCTGCTGGGGATGAATATCTTTGTGCATATACCATGTTGGGGAATGATGTGATATGGAATAACCGGTTACTGCTTGGAGACTGACGTAATTGGTTGATGTGTTACCGCTCGGGGACCAATGTAACATGATAACTTGAGAAGGTAGATAAGTTTGATAGGATCACTGCTCGGGGACTAACGTGATAGAGCTGATAGGATCACTGCTCGGGGACTAACGTGATAAAATTGAAGTATTGGAATACTTGCTGAGATGAGATTAGTACTTCATTGGAGAAGGTTTATCCTTGTGGGGGGGGGAGCGATGGCTCTGTGGGGATTGTACTCAGTGGATGCATTTCCTGTGAGAGTAACTCTGCGGGATGTATTGGTGACTTTGGTCGTCATCTGAATTCCTAGAGTTTGTAGTAATTACTTTTGTTCGTTCACTTTCATATGTTTGTGAATAGATGTTTACTGTCAGATGCATATAATCATTCAAAGTAATCATTGGACTTTATGCAAAAAACAATAAAAATTAACACTGAAAAAGGGAACTTGCATTAATTTTGAAAAGTGGCGTATGGCCAAGCAGTTTGTGTACAAGAGACGAATATCCTAGTAGGAGGAAATTGTCAGAATAGTAAAAAGCTGTGCGGAAATAAACTCGTCGAGTTTCAACTATGCTATTTCTCATATATTTCGACTATCTCATCTCTTTGCTGTCAGTAGAAAGCAAGTGAATTGATTTTCGCCATTTGAATCTTGAAGCTGGTAGTGGTGTAGTCTGTAAGTAGGTGATCTGGATGAGACATAGTTGTACGCTTGAATCCCTAACTTTTGCCTAGACCGCCCTTTCGGGTTTTCAGTCTACTGGGATACCCTTTTTTGCCCAAGCCGCCTTTGCAGGTTTTCGACTTGCCGGGTGTACATATTTTTTTATATATCCTTAACTTTTGCCCGAACCTTTTTGGTCCTCCAGAATGCCCTTATTTTTTCCTTGGCCGGTCGACCTAGCGGGTCTCTTTCATGCGTAATATTTTTTGACTATGTCTGCGTTCACAGGGTGTGGGAAGTCTTCTCCATCCATGGTGCTAAGTATCATAGCTCCGCCGGAAAATACTGTCTTAACTACAAATGGTCCCTTATAGGTGGGAGTCCATTTGTCCCTGGGGTCACCTTGTGGAAGGATGATGCGCTTGACTACTAGATCACCGACTTGGTAGACCCGATGCTTGACTTTCTTGTTGAATGCTCTGACCATTCGCTTCTAGTAGATCTGTTCGTGGCAGATGGATGTGATTCGTGTTTCGTCGATCAAGTTGATCTGGTCAAGGCGAGTCTGGATCCATTCGTCTTCACCTAGTTTCGCGTCCTGGAGGACTCTGGTTGATGGTATCTAAACCTCGATTGGTAGGACTGCTTCCATACCATATACGAGAGAGAAAGGGGTTGCCCCTGTAGATGTTCGTACTGTAGTGCGGTAACCTTGAAGAGCAAATGGCAACATTTCATGCCAATCCTTGTAAGTCACTGTCATCTTCTGTATGATCTTCTTGAGATTTTTGTTGGCGGCTTCCACTGCGCCGTTCATCTTGGGCCGATATAGAGAAGAGTTGTGATGCTTAATCTTAAACTATGTGCATAGCTCGGTGATCATTTTGTTATTGAAATTGGTACCGTTATCTGTGATAATCCTTTCGAGGATGCCGTACCGACAGATAAGATTAGGCTTGATGAATCGAGCCACAACATTCTTGGTAACAGATGCGAACGAGGCTGCTTCTACCCATTTGGTAAAGTAGTCAATTGCCACAAGGATGAAACGATGTCCATTGGAAGCGGTGGGCTTGATTTCTCCGATCATGTCAATGCCCCACATTACGAAAGGCCAAGGAGCGGTCAGGACATTCAACGGTACTAGAGGTACATGTACTTTGTCTGCGTATATCAGGAATTTGTGACAAGACCGAGCATAGAAATGACAATCAGCTTCCATGGTGGATGTTATACCCCAAAATTTTCCCTCCCACTACTCAAGACAACTCACATATCCATACTCAAGGATTTCATAAGGACTAACCAAACAAACCCTATTCTAAGGAATCAAACACAAACTAGGGTTTGACAATTCTCAATTCAAGGTGGGCCTCCCATTATTCAAGTGATTATCATACCTCATCATATACTTCAAAGAATCTCCATGTCAAGTTTCAAGCCTTACAAGTCAAGTTTGCTCAGACAATGGCTCATATGGTTGAAAATTAGTTGTATTGGACAAAAAGTCAACTGTGGTCATCTTACAGTCAAACTTCATAATTTTTGGTCAACACCAATATTTTGAAGTAATATGCATCATTTGATCAAGGGTTGATCATGATTCCTTAAGAAAAGTCAAGATTTGATCAAAAGTCAAAGTTTCTAAATTAGGCTTTTTTAGACAAAACTCAACAAAACTTTGACCAAACATAACTTTCACATACTTTATCAGAATTTTTTCCACCACAGCTCATTTTGGATAGAATTCATTTCTTTACAACTTCATGTCTCACAATCTTGGGCAGATAATGCTTCATTTGGAAGTTATGGATCAAAACATTACAGGTCCATTTAAAAGTCAACAAAAAGTCATCTTTTTGAAAATAAGTGTTCATGAGCATGGAAACTCCAATGAAGATGAAACTAAAAAGGATTTTTAGAAGATACCTTGAGCTTTCTAAAAAGTCCAAGAACACCCAAAAATGTTAAAAATTGAGCAAGATACACATTGTGCAAGTTGAGCATTTTTGAGGAGGTGCACAAAGAGAAATACTTGACAAAAGCAAATATTTTTCAAATGGGCTTATAATTTTATGATACAAACTAGATCTTAACATTATCCATGGTCTCTATGCTCCTTGCCACGCCTCTTTTCCAATTTATTTAAATTATTTTGAATTTAAAGCATTAAATTCAATTTTAAATAAAATAAAATACAAAGGCAAGGTCTTAGACAAGTTGGGCTTGGTTTCTACTTATCTTGAGGTCCAAGATAGCCCATGCCAGCTGTATAATTCGTGCAAGAAGCCATAAAGAAGAAAAAAAAATACACTTTTGGAAAGATTTGGTGAATATTGACAAGAGAATATTTTTGCATTCAAGAGAGAATATTTTCTCATTATTTCAGATCAAATCTCATGCTCTATATATACATGATACATTCACAAGCACAAAAGAGAGAACCCTAGCTTCAAACAGCAACCCTAATCTCTCAAATTTTTTCATAAAATTGCAAAATTCGTATCCTAATCTCTAGCCATTACCAAGGTGATTTGAGCATCCCATCATTCTCCAGAACATTCTAGGAGTTGATCCCAAGCTTTACACGATCCTAAAGCACCCAAAAATCGCTTCCCTAAGTGCACCGATTTGGTAAAGATTTTTGAAACTCAAATTATTGATTCATGTAAAATAAATCGTTTTTATGCATTCATATGTGCTCATGATGTTATTTAGAGTCAATTTGATGCTTTGCTTTTGAGGTTTAACGCAGGAACACGTGTTTTCCATTGTTAGGGCAAAACTGGTTGAGATCTTCGAAGCTCAGGATGTAGGGATTTTTAGGGCAAGCCAATACCACCATTGAGCTCACAGGGGTCGATTTATGGGGGGTAGCCTTAATCTCTTGCGTGAATTCTCTTTATTTTGCAGGTTTGAAAAAGCACCCAACCGGAGAAGACAACCAGAGGTTCGATCCGGAGTTTCTGAGTTGAACCAGCGAGGGAAAGAATCTTGCATATATATATATTAATCCATGTAAATTAATTCATGGATGTATCACCCCCCAACAGTTAACCTTGCACGCATTAAGTCACTCGTTTACAAAGGCCCGGGTTTGAACCCTGCCTTTTGTCATAATTTCCAATTTTACTGAGTTTCAGGTTCCAGAAGCACGCTGTCCAGAAGTCACGCCCCAGAAGCTCCAGCTTCTAGGTTCTTTCCAACAACAGAAGTGCCAACTTCTGATTTCTCCAGAGGCAGATACGTCCAGAAGCTCCAGCTTCTGGACCCCATCACAAGATGCCACGTCCAGAAGTGTCTACTTTTGGATCCGTGTCCAGCAGAAAGCCCCAATTTCTGGCACCTCAAGCTTAAAAGCCCTGTGCCTACTGGCGCCCAGAGTAAACCCCAAGTTCTAACTGGGTGCCTCTAGCAAGGGATTGCCCAAAAGCTCCAGTTTCTGGGAGCGTTTCTTCCAGAAGCGCTTCTGCATCTTTTTTTTCTTCCATTTATCTTTTCCATATTTTTATTAATTTCATAATTAATTAAATTAGTAAATTAGGTTAAACAATTAGGATTAATTAGACAACTTCCACTATTTTTTCTCTCATTTTAATTAATTAATTTAGGGTTATAATTAACTAATATTTTCTCTAAAATTAATTAAAATCAATTAGACTTAGGATTATTCTCCACAGTTTTCAGATAAAAAATCAAAAAATATTAGGATTACTTTTTCTATTCCGTTATTTATTTTCTCGCATCTTTTCCAATATTATGTAACAGCTCATGGGATGTAATAGTTTAATTAGGTTTACTTTCCGCACTCCTCAATTATGTAACTGCCCCAAAGCCATGTAATAGCGTAGGATTTACTTTCCGCACTTTACTTTCCGCAATTTACTTTCCGCTCACTATAAATTACTAGTAAATTAGGTGTGTATGGCAAGATAAAAACAACATAGATCACCTCTAAATACAAGATAAATTATCTGAATTTGAAACACCCTCTTCACACATGCACCCCCTAGGGTATTCTCTCTCGTTGCCTTTTCGAATAAATGGTCAAGTCCTTCGAACGTAGAGGTATCCTAGCACAAGTTGCCTACGAAACATATCATCATTGTCCCTACAAAGATCATAGTCCCTCGATGTTGCCTACGAATACATGATCTCGTCCCTCAATTATTGCCTACGAAAAGTGATGATCGTCCCTACGAATGTGCTAGGATACTCCCTACAAGTTGCCTTCTATGACCATACGAATGTCCCTTTACATCCAACGAATAGGGTTACCTACCAACTAATGGTATGGATAGTATTATTCTAAAAGAAAGTAAAATAACACGAAAACGACTGTTCTGAGTAGGTAATAGACTCTTAATTGCTTGCTCCATAAAAACATCTTCTTACACCTCACACTTTCTAAAAATCATTTATGAACACTTTGTATACATTCCAACGTGAATCATTACAAAGTCAAAGCGAAATGCCTTTTCCAAAACATTTTCAAACACACACACGGAAAGCAAATTTCAAAGTGAGCTAAAGCAATTAAGAGCCCGTAGATAACTAATTACAGAACTGGCGACTCTGCTGGGGACATTCTACATTCTCTCCACACTCGTACCATCAAACGACAAGGAACTCTCACGTGTTGCATACCGTTACTTTCCAGGTGGTTTATTTCGCACTTTCCTCATTCCGTAATGAAGAACGAGCAAAGATTGAAGTGGTCTCAAAGGCTGATGTCACTCTTTCATTCAAATATACGTTGGTGTCTCTTTTCTCAAAAGGACTTCACCTTCATTGAACGTTGTGGGGAATTTCCCAATGTACCACTCCTTGGCATAAGGGGAGGTATCACTTACAACCCTTCTCTATCTCTACGTCAGTTTGGTTATGCTCGAAGAGATGGTCCTCATGATATGCTTTTCCAAGACATTGTGTTCAACTACAACCACGATCTCCAGAATTATCGTCGAAGATTCGTGCATGCTTGGGGCATGGTAAATAAGACTGATACCAAGACTTTGGGACACAAGAATTCTATTCCTTGGGAACCTTACCTCAAATGGGTGCGAGCTCGAGCTCAAAACCTCATGATGCCGTTTATGCCTATTTTACCCGTGATCATGGAACCTGTTGCTATAGGTGATGAACCCTATACCGTTCTCCATCCTAACATGCCTACTGATTTCGAAGACTTGAAGAGGTCCAGGATACAACTTAAAGAAGAAAGGGATACGTTTGAAGCTCAGTGCTATACAAGCGAGAAGAAGGTACTAGAATTGACAAAGCTACTTCACGAGGAGCAAAACATCAACACCTACTTCAACACCAAGAGGAAGCGCCCATGGGAGACTTAAAACTCTAGGAATTTGTTCTTTTATTTTTCCAAACTATCTTTTGTACTTAAAAAGAAAAAGAAAAAGAGAGAAAACTAATAAAAGTTTGTTCGTGCTTGTTTAACAAATTTAAATTCCTAAGTTCCTTGAAACATTGCATTGCATAAACATTGCATATCATGGCATAACATTTCATAACAGGTACATTGAAGACCAGTTTTCTTATTCTCTCGCTGTTTATTTTAGCAGAAATGGCTCTTGAAAAGACTGTGAAGGATCTCTAGGCTCAGAATTCTCAATTCCAGGAGATGTTCACCAACTTGGTCCAAGGCCAGAAAGATCTGAAGAAGGTCATCACTAGAAAGAAGAAGACCATCGGTATTCTCAACATCGAAAGAAATCACAAGGGTGCAGCCAAGGTGGTCAGCCGCTTAGAAAACTCAAACAAGAGTGGTGAAACCGAGGGAAGCATCAGGAACAGCGAAGGAAGCCGTCAAGGGTCTGAAAATAGAGAAGAAGACTACCGGAGTGAGCAGTATCCTCCTGATGATGACAGATACAAACAACTTGAAGACCGTCTGAATGCTGTGGAAAATCTGAAAATGTCCGGGCTGAATTTTTATGATCTGAATCTTGTTCCTGGTGTGGTAATTCCCCGCAAGTTCAAAGTTCCTACCTTTGCCAAGTGTAAGTGTTTTTATGTTGGCATTAATTTTTGGTAAAATTAGGATATGACAATGTCTTGATTGATGTCATGACATTTAGAGTTGAAGATAAATTCTGCATGAGAAGGATGTTTAAGCAGTACCGATCGGAAGCAAAATATCAGGCCGGAATTCAGAGAAGATTGACCGATGTCATAACCGATGTTATGACATTCGTGTGACATTTATCGCTCGTAGAACTGCTTTTTCCGAGAGTTTTCGTGAAGTTTGTTGAGCTGTTTTATTATGTTTTATGTTATTAGATTACATGCTCACGTGGCTAATTGGTTAATCTTAGTTAAACCTAAATTGGTTGTTAAAAGACCAAGTCTTTAGGATTAATTAAGTGAACCCTATCTATTTTTATGGAAGCCCAAAACTGAAGTTACAGAACTGCTTCTATAATAGGAATAGAACCCTTACTCGTCACCGACTGTATTGAAGATTTAGCAGTTGTAATTTGTGTAATTCTAGTTACTCTTGTGAGCCAAGCAATTACCATTTGATAAGTGCCTTGGACTAGGATTTGGTTGTAAGGGTTGTTTATCACTCAAAGCTTTGAAGCACGAGTGTTGTGTCTCTTGATTAAAGCTTTGAAGCAAGATCAAGTTTGTTTATTGAAGAGTGTCTTCACAATTCAATTAATCAATAGGTTGATATCACCGCTGTGATTGAGGGAGTGAGTAGGAACTCGTGTCTAAGTAGGACTTAGATTGAAGTTGCATTGGGTAGGTTTTATGAAGGAGATAAACCGTTAGTTTATTCTGAATTAATTCTACTAATAGTGAATTTCCTCCCTGGCTTGGTAGCCCCAGATGTAGGTGTAGTTACACACCGAATCGGTAAACAATTTATTGTGTTTTTACCGCTTAAATTTATCGTGTGAATTGTTACAGAGTGTCGATCCGTGTCATAACATTCTCTGTGACATCACGTATCTGCTGCCAGGAATTTCAATTGGCATCATAGCAGGCACCCTGCCTGTTATTTCTGGGTGAGATCTATGGATAATATTTTTTGGCGTTATGGATAAGGAAGGAGGATTTGGAAATAGACCACCTATACTGGATGGATCTAATTATGATTACTGGAAACCTCGTATGGTTGCTTTTTTGAGGTCACTGGACATTAAAGCTTGGAGAGCTGCTGACAAAGGATGGAAACATCCTACCAAGCTTGAGAAAGATGAGACTACTAGTCTGAAACCTGAGGAAGAATGGAGCAAAGAAGAAGAAGAGCTAGCACTGGGAAACTCTAAAGCGTTGAATGCCTTATTCAATGGAATTGATAGAAATATCTTCAGACTAGTATATCAATATGAACTGGCCAAGGATGTTTGGGACACTCTCAAAACTACTCATGAGGGGACATCCAAGGTGAAGATGTCAAGACTTCAGATGCTCACTGTTTGCGCTAAAAGGCGTCGCGCTAGAGGAATGCGAACGTGGTGTTCGGATTCTCTGGCTCGAAACGATTTAATCTTTTGATTTGTTTATAAAGATGCCGCGAGCATCAAGCTTTATTATTTTCAACACAAGAAAGATGATTTAATGATTATGAAAAAGGGGAAAGCTGAAATACCCTCAATTGATATTGATATGCGTAACGACTAGCGCAAACTAGACGTAACGCATTGGGGAGATTCTGAGTAAGGGGGATTGTTATATAAAGGGAATAGATGGAGCACCCTAAATATATGTAGTTATCTACAGCTTTATATATGAATACGTTTGATATGTTGTGTGTTTTTTAATTGCTATTTCTATGATTGGGAAAGTTTCTCCTTTGGATTTTTAGAAAGGTAGGTTATGTGGGATTCTAGTGTTTATTATTATTGTGCTCGCAAAGATCTGTGGATCTTCTGCATACATATCCCCTAGTGGGAATCAGAGCATTTGTAGCTCGGATCTAAAGGGATCTATGGTTTGTTTGGTCTGAGAGAGATAGAAATTTACTCGGCAAGGATGAGACCTTGTGCCTACGTATTCTCAAAAGGATGTTGAGAAAGTCAGAGCAATCGTAGTTCCCACTTATGCTAGTGGAAAGCAACAGGATGTTAGTAAGAGACAGAAAAATGTCATCTTAATGAAAAATGTATCTAATCTATTTCATCACATACATTTTTTTGAAAAGTTTGATTAATAAAAATCTTTTGTCGTAAGTTATAGGTGTTTTGCTTGAGTGTACAAGCGTTACCACTTACATGTTTAAGAAAGATGTTTGAAAAAGATTGAAATCTTTTAACTGTAAGCATTGGGTGTTTTGCTTGAGTGTACAAGCGTTACCACTTACAATTAAGAGATGTTTTTGTTTGAAAACAGTTTGTAAAGTTTTTGAAAAGTTCTGACTGTATGTGATGTGATAGATTAGATACTTCTTCCATAGAGATGATAAACGTCTAAATCTCAAGGAGAAATTGATTGGATTAAAGGGGATACTTTTAAGAAGCCCGTGGGTCCTTGTATTGTAAGCCCAAGAGGAGGCATTCCGAGGGTGATCGAGGGTCATCGAGGGTCCTTGTATGAAGCTCAAGAGGAAGCTATAGGGTATGGCTGGGTTTGTGTTAAAAGGGATTTCAACGAGAAACCATCCTTTTGGAAATAAGAGCAATTTCACCGGGAAATTTTACTCTCTGGGGATTTTGAAAGTGATTTCACCGGGAAACCATCCTTTCGGGGTTCTATCTTAGCGTGGGTGATTCTTTGTATTGAAGCCCAATAGAGGCTATTAAGAGATTTCCCCTTTCATTGTATGATGCCCAAGAGAAGGCTAAACTCAATGAGGAGTTCTTTGAACGAAGCCCAAGAGGAGGCCGACTCAGGGAGTGTTGTCTTATATGAAGCCTAAGCGGAGGCTAAACTCAGATGAATGAGTTTTCTTATATGAAGCCTAAGAGGAGGCTAACCCATGCTGGGGATGGATTATCTTGTACAAAGCCCAAGCGGAGGCTAAACTCTGTGGGGAGCCTATTGGTTAGACTAATTGTTATGTTAATAACTGAACAGTTATATAAACAAGTGTGTGTGTGATATTTATTCACTGTGAGTTTATGAAGGAAATATAAACAATGCATGATGTTTATTTACAAGAGTTTATGAAGGAAATATAAACAAGTGTCTGTGAAACGAACGTTTAAAACGAGCGTAACTTGATTATTCACAAGTTTGAACTGTGTACAAGGAAATAAGTATGTACATGAACGAGTATTTATGTTCAGAGATGTGTGGATGTACATAGGAGGGTTGGGACTTACACCATAAGGGTGGCCCATTGGTTTAAAAGCAGTTTCACAGGGAATAATGCTCCTTTCAATACTAATGGTATTCAGTTGTATATACAGATGAAACGGAAACGAACAATCGAAGTTTATCTGTGTTTGAGTATTGGTAAAAAGTATCTGTGTTATGTACAGATAAAATTTGTATGAAAATAATTTGATATGTACAAAGAAAATATGTACACAAAAGACTGTTTTGTTTGAGTATACACAAGTGAAGTGAAAAACAAACGATCGAAGTTTGTCTGTTCTTGAGTATAAAAGAAGTATCTATGTTATGTACAGATAAAAATTGTATTTGGAGAATGTTTGATATGTACAAAGAAATATTATGTACATAAAAGAATGTTATGGGACTTACACCGTGAGGGAGGCCCATTGATTTGAAAGCAGTTTCACAGGGAATAATGCTCCTTTCAGAACCAATGGATTCGGTGTATAAACAAACGAATGAAAACAAACGAAAGAAATTTGTTTATGTTTGAATATTAACAATGGTGATTTGAGTATGTACAAGTAAAACTAAATATGTACATAAAAGGATTGGGACTTACACCATAAGGGAGGCCCATGATCGATTGAGAAATTCGAGAGAAAACGAATTCAGTTTTGTCGTTTAAATCGGATCGATCATGGTAAAAAGATGCAAGTTTGATGAAAAGTTTTGAAAAATGGTTTTGAGAATGTTTTGAAATGTGAATTTGATTTATGAGAAGTTTTGAAAAGAATCGGAAGTCGAAAACTTGAAAAATTCACCTTTTAAGGAGGTTCAAAAGTGTTCGTAACGCCGCCTCGATTAAAATTTAATCAGATGAAAGTTTTTTCTGAAAATTTTTGCACTATCATAAAATAGATGTATTTATTGACAAGTGTCCAAAAAATCACCTTAAAATAAGGAGTTTTGATTGGTCAAAAAAATTGTTGAAGTTTTGTAAAAAAAACATGAAAAATTGGAAAGTTTGTAAAAAGAATGGTCCTGATGGGAGTTGAATCCATGACCAAAGGGTGACACACGTGTCAAAGAAACTTAAGAGCAAGCAGACTACCACTGAGCCAAACGCGCTGGGTTGTTTAGTGGACAATGACACGCGTAGACATGATATTGGAAAGTTTAAAAATTTAAAAATGAAGAACACGCGCGCAGCTGTTCTTCGTGGTTTTGATTCTCAGATTTATCAACCCCAGCTACAATCTTCGTTTCTCAACCAAATTGAATGATATAAAAACCAAACTTGATCGATTTTGAACAACGAACATGATAGTAACTGTTAATTGCATTTATTTTAAGCCTAACATGTTTGGATTTCTGGGAAACACTATGAACCCTAAAACTGAGAAATCAAATTAAATTATGTATGAGGGATGATTCCTTGATTTTATTGAGGGTTAATGATCGTTAGATGTGCAGAAAGAGAACGGCCGTGAGTTTTTTTCAATTGGTGCAAGGAATATGGATATCACAGTTCACGTTCTAACCTATTCAAGTGAGAATCGAAGAAGCTCAAAACGCGTTTCCAGAACTTGTTTGAGGATTGCTACACCATCATCGGCATGTATGGAAGCTTTGTGGATGGTCTGCACTTCTTGAATCAAGCTGAATCGTGCTACACAAGTCCACCTGCATAAGCTCAAAAATGGAAACTGGAAATCGTGTTAGAGCTGTTACAGTTGCTTGCTATGGGTTTGGATCATGTCTATGAGGTTCATAGATGATGTTTGAGTGATCACAACATAGTTTAATCAAGCCAAGCCATGGATTCGATTGCTTAGGCAGTTTTGCAAGTTTATGAGCATGAAAGATGAAAACTGGTTTTTAGTGTTTCTTGGACTGATTTTAGATTTCAAACATGTTCCATATTGATCATTAGATGTATTAGACACCAAATTTTATCATGGTTTTCAATGATTTTGAAAATTGCAAGAATTCTCCAATTTGCACTATGTTTTGTAAATTTTGAGAAAGTGGAGAGAAAGCATGAATTTGTGATGCTTTGGTGTAGTTTGGACTTGAATTGGTGAGCTATTTATAGGCAAGAGGTTCTGAATTGTTAGGCAACAAGTACAAGCCAATTGGTGAATCAAGGATACCTTAGAGGGCAAGAATGGTATTTGCCAAAAAAGGAAACTTCCTTTTTTCACCATGTGCTCATTTTTTATAAATTTGATCCAATCCTCTCAATCATTCCTCTAACTGATATTTATCAGTTCATCCATCCACTTGGCAAGGTTAGAAAGCTTCTAGATGAAGAAACACAAAAATGACCTATAATTGAAGTTTTGGATTTTGAAAAATCAAGTTTCATGGAGCCTTATGTTTCAATTTCAAAAGTATAGCTAGACTCCATGGATTTGAGAGTTCTTGGACATTTTGGAAAGATTTTTCCACAAGCTACAACTTTCATGTTTTGAGTTTTTTCCAATTCAAATTGGAAATAGGTGAAAAAATGGCATGAAGTTTGAAAAAAGTAAGAAATTTCAACACTTAGAAAAATTTCTAAGTATAAAAACTTTTGACTTTTTGTTGACTTTTTTCAAATTCTTGATTTTTTATGATCATGATGGATCATTTGAAGTATTTTGATGTTGGAAAAAGTTTTGTTTTGAAAAATTTGACCAAAAGTCAAAGTTTGACTTTTCTGTGCAGATGAATTTTCATCAGACATTTCTGAAATTGACTGATGAAGTCTGTGAGCTTTTGTGATGTTTTGAATCCAGAAATTAGGTCAAGATGTTGTATCTAAGATATAATTACCAATCTCTATCCAAAAAAGTCATTCATTGCTCAAAAAATCAGAGAATGCCTATGCTCGATCAAAACCCTAATTGGTCGATCCTCGATTGATTAATGAGAAAAATGGATATCTGAGGATTGAAGGTTGATGATTTGATCAAGATAGATCAAGTGAGGTGAGAAAAACTCAAACCCTAATTGGTTGGCTCTTGAATCAGATGAAAATCTGATGAAACCCTAATTTTGACCTGTGAATGCTACACCCGATTAATGCTGTCTGAATTGTTAGTGATGCAATGATGCAGATGTGAGGTGGTATATTAGGTCAAAAATTGGGGTATGACAGATGCCCCTATTTAAGTTTCTTTAACCTGAGAGATGAAGATGAATATCTTCGTTTTGATAGGTGTAAAGAGACTTAAATATCAGAGTGATGCAAACTGATTGCAAAAAGTTTTACCCAGAGGATATCAAAGAAATGACACGGTGGGGAAAATTTGTGAATATGTCCCTGTTGGGGAAAGAATGATTCACAAAATATGTGAATATCTGTCTCGCTTTGGAAACAGAGAGATTACCTTCTGTCAGCCTTGTGACAATGTTTAAGGTAAATGAAAATGATATTACCAATTATCAGCCTTGTGATAGTTTATGGTAATGAATGTTGAAGATGTTACCAATTATCAGCGAAGTGATAACTATAACAAGGTAAAATTTTTGAAATGAGTTTGCTGTGTATTCAGCTTTGTGAATAACAGACAGTGAAAGAAACAGAACTCACATGAGTTTTGGCGATATTACCAATTATCAGCAAAGTGATAACTATAACAAGGTAAATCTTTGAAAATTTTTATTGATTATTCAGCCTTGTGAATAACAGACAATGAGAGAAACAGAACCCAAAATGAGTTTCTATTTCCTTGGGTACAAACTTGCCGAGGATCTCTCTTTTGAGAAGATGCGGGCGTTTTGATTGACAAACACAGGTTTTCTTTTAGACAGAAGACCAATGCTGGGGATTTTCTCGTACAGTCATGATTTGACCTTGTTGAGAATAACAAACTTTGATGACAAGTTTGGGAATGAAAGACAAGCGGCTCGGATAAAGCTATCGCTCATTGTTTTGGAGACAAGATTCTATTCCGGAATGATCTGGAAAGAGACAGTCAATCAAGACTTTGTTTTTGATGAGGAATGATCTCCGCTGGGGAATATGAGAGAAGAGATACACTTCTCTGTTTGGGGATATTCTGCCGGGGAAAACAGAAAATGCGTCTTTTCTGTTTGGAGAGAATATGCTGGGGATATGATATACTCGTATGAGTATATATATAACCAGAAGCAAACATTTTGAGAAATGCAAAATGCATGAATGATGCTATTATGTATGAATGTCATGAATGTTATATGCATGCTAACAATACTTTGACAAAGACACTAAAGAGGTATTTGGGAAAAGGACCACGTCACAGTTTGAACAAATACTTAGTGAAGATTACAGCAATGGTGCAAACGTTCACTGATGAAGAATTTGAGTTGCATGTTTTAAACTTTCTGAGAAAGGCATTTCATTAGCAACTTTGTTGGGAATTCTTTTTGGATAAGAATACCGTCCTTTGATGATTTCTGCTGAGGAGAAGAATGCTGTAGCAATTGTCTTTATCTTTCGGAGATTGAAACACTTAAGGAGAAACTGTTGAAGTTCTTTCCGCGTTCGTAGTTCAAAGGAAAATTTTTGCTTTTATTTTAGAATTTTGAAGTAAAAATTCATTTAAAACATTTTAGTTTCAAAAAGTGATTTTCACAATAAAAGCGTTATTTTGCAAAACAGAATAAACAGGAATTGCAAACAAAAGGCACAAGGCTCAAATTTATTGAATAGAATGGTAATCAGCCGAAGGCGTGATTCCATAAGCTATTTACAAAAGTTGGAAATGATAATTTATTGGGAAAAGGCTACATTGAAAGCAAATAACCGTTATTATCCCTAACAACTTCGAATTCCCACTGTGCTTGTTGCTTCAGAAAAGTTGATTGAAGATCCGTTGATGGAAGATTCTTCAAATTGACGAAGTACGGACTGAGTGCAGTTACTTTGTCATTATTTTTTTGTATCCTTGTTTTTGCCTAGATTGCCTTTTCAGGTTTTCAATCTATCAGGATAATTTTTGTTTATTGTCTCTAATTTTTGCCTGGATCGCCTTTTCGTGTTTTCAATCCACCGAGACGCCATTTTGCCTAAGCCGCCTTTTCGGTTTTCGACTTACCGAGCTGTTCTTTTGGTTTTTTAGACAAAGTATTTCTTGACCGCATCAAGATTCACTGTGATACAGGAGTTCATCGCCATCCATGGTTGTGAGAGTCATAACACCGCCGTAAAAGCTTCTTTTGACGATGTATGTGCCTTCGTAATTAGGAGTCCATTTGCCCCTAGAATCGTTGAAAAGATGTAATCTTTTAAGCACGAGGTCGCCTTTCTCGAATTCACGAGGTCGGACCTTTTGTCGAAAGCTTTCTTCATTCTTCTCGACAGCTTGTCCGTGACACGAGCGGTCAGCGCTTTTCTTCAATTGTTCAACCGGTCGATCCGCTTTGACACCATTCGGCCTCAGATAGCTTTGTTTCCATGAGAACTCTCATTGATGGAATCTTAACTTCTACGGGGAGCACTGCTTCCATGCCGTATACTAGAGAAAAAGGGGTTGCCCCTGTTGAAGTACGCACTGAAGTACGATACCCATGCAGAGCGAATGGCAGCATTTCGTGCCAGTCTTTGTAGGTGATGACCATTTTCTGGACGATCTTCTTGATGTTCTTGTTGGCAGCTTCAACAGCACCGTTCATTTTTGGTCGGTAAGGAGATGAGTTGTGATGCTCGATCTTGAATTCCTCACACAATTCCTCACACAATTCCTTCATCATTTTGTTGTTCAAGTTTGATCCATTGTCTGTAATGATCTTGCTTGGAACTCCATATCGGTAAATGAGGTTGTTCTTGATGAACCTCACAACCACTTGTCTTGTAACATTGGCGTAGGATGTTGTTTCGACCCATTTGGTGAAGTAATCAATAGCCACTAGAATGAAGCGATTTCCGTTGGACGCTTTTGGTTCAATCATTCCAATCATGTCGATGCCCCACGTGGAGAAAGGCCACGGAGAGGAGAGAATATTGAGTAGAGTCGGTGGCACATGGATCTTATCTGGCGTAGATCTGGGCACTTGTGACATCTCTTGACGTGTTTACAGCAATCGGATTCCATCGTTATCCAATAGTATCCTGCTCTCAAGATTTTTCTAGACATTGCATGCCCATTTGAATGGGTTCCAAAGGACCCTTCATGCACTTCATGGATGATCGTGTCTGCTTCTTGTCTGTCGACACATCTGAGCAGAACCATGTCGAAGTTTCTTTTGTATAACACATCTTCATTGAGGAAGAAGTTTCTAGAAAGCCTCCTCAGAGTTTTCTTGTCCTTATACAATGCCCCAAGCGGGTACTCTCGTGTTTGAAGGAAACGTTTGATGTCGTGGAACCACGGTTTATCGTCAAAGACGGCCTCAGTTGCGAAGACATATGCAGGTCTTTCAAGGCATCTGATACGAATTCTGGGCATATCATTCCGATGGTTGACTTTGAACATGGAAGATAGAGTAGCCAAGGCGTCTGCCATTCGATTCTGATCTCGAGGGATATGATGCAATTCTACTTTGTTGAAGAAAATCAACAAACGTCTTGCATAATCTCTGTAGGGAATCAAACCAAGATGATGAGTTTCATACTTGTCTTTGATTTGGTTGATCACAAGGGCTGAGTCTCCATATATATCAAGGATCTTGATCCTTAAGTCGATGGCTTCTTCGATACCCATGATGCAAGCTTCGTATTCTGCGATGTTGTTGGTGCAATCAAATAATAGTCTGGCAGAAAACGGGATATGAGAACCCTCGGGAGTAATGATGACTGCCCCAATTCCATTGCCAAAAGCGTTAACTGCTCCATCAAAGACTAAACCCCATCTGGATTCTGGATCTGGTCCTTCTCCGGGTAGCGGTTCGTCACAATCTTTCATTTTTAAGTACATAACGTCCTCGTCTGGGAAGTCGAATTTGAGAGATTGGTATTCGTTGAGCGGCTGATAAGCCAAGTGATCGGTGAGAATGCTCCCTTTGACCGCTTTCTGAGCGTGGTACTGGATGTCATATTCAGATAATAGCATCTGCCATCGAGCAATTCTTCCGGTTAAGGCGGGCTTTTCAAAAACGTACTTGATTGGATCCATTTTGGAGATTAACCAAGTCGTGTGATTGATCATGTACTGGCGGAGACATTTTGAAGTCCATACCAAAGCGCAACATGTTTTCTCGTGCATGGAGTAACGAGTTTCACAGTCTGTGAATTTTTTACTCAAATAGTAAATGGCATGCTCCTTCTTACCGGTGACATCTTGTTGTCCAAGTACGCAGCCCATGGACTCTTCTAGTACGGTAAGGTACAGGATTAAGGGTTTTCCTTCAACTGAGGGATCGTGATGGTGGTTCTCGATGTATTCCTTGACACTGTCGAATGCTTTTTGGCAATCGTCTGTCCACACAACCTGTTGATTCTTGCGGAGAAGTTTGAATATCGGCCCACAAGTAGCAGTCATTTGAGAGATAAATCTGGAGATGTAATTCAACCGTCCAAGAAACCCTCTTACTTGCTTTTCTGTATGTGGCGTAGGCATTTCTTGAATAGCCTTGACTTTGTCAGGGTCAACTTCAATTCCTTTTTGACTGACGATGAAACCCAAGAGTTTTCCGGACCTCACCCCAAAGGTGCATTTGTTAGGATTCAGGCGAAGCTGAAACTTCCTTAGTCGTTGAAACAGCTTTAAGAGATATTCTATATGCTCTTCTTCTGTGTCAGACTTTGCTATCATGTCATCTACATAGACTTCGATCTCTTTGTGCATCATGTCGTGAAAGAGAGTCATCGCCTCCGTAAGTTACCGTGATTTTTAATCCAAACGGCATTACTTTTGTGCCCCAGCGTGATAAAGAATGTTAGCCATTATTTGATTATAACCGAGAAACCATCCATGAAGGAAAAGATGTTTTCCACTAGCATGTCTCGGTTTCGCTTCGATGGATTAGTACACCTGACCTTGCCATCAGACACACATGTTGGCTCCATTGAGGTTTAAGGAAATGCACGCTGAATTTTGCGGTCTGATTCTTTGATGACTGGAACCTGATATCCTTGATTAGATTACAGATTTATCTTCCTCGGAACCCAAATTGATTGCTTCTAGAGGTTCTTTGTGAGGCTGAATGATCCTTTCCTCGTGCTTAAGTAATCGAGAAATTTCATCAGGGATCTCTTCTTCAACTTCCTCCTTGGCGACATCACAGGGGACTTCGAAATTAGGAGAGAGCATAGAGTTATTGCTTTCAATGGATTTGTCCATCTGTTTAATCTGCATATTTGATTTATGTCTGATTATTTAACTCCTTATCATTTTTTTTTGAAGAAAGTTAGTGTGAAAGTGTATGCAAATTAAATTATGATTTTTTTTTGAAGATTTTTATTTATTTTTTTATTTATTTATTTTTTTGTTTTTTAGGATTATCATTTCCAAGAAAGGGTAAAAATGAAAATAAACACAAAGTGTGGAATCAAAACAACGCTTTTTATTTATGATTCACAATATGAACAGAGCCCTAAAATACAAACTCATTTGTCTTGGGCAAGACAAAGAGAAATTTATTTAAAAGCTAAGCCCTATAAAACATCTCTTCACTTTGGGCGAAGTGAGAGTTCAAAAACAAAAGCAAAGATAAACTACTTAGAACTAGGAGCGTTATTCCGAACTTCAACAGGTTTCCAATAATGACGAACTCCTTGGAAGTCGATGTACTCGGGTAATTTTCCGCTTGGCTTAATCCTCGAGTAAACTTTGGTTGTTGGTTTAGCAGGCTTTGAAGACTCTGGACGACGACCCTTGCCCTTTGTACTGCTAAAGCGATCTTCTTCGGTTTGATTAACAGATCGGGAAGCAGAGGATACAACATATGTGCTTCCTGTTGACCTTTGTGTTGAATTTTGAGGATGCACTCTCCAATCTTCTGAGTGAAGAGACTCGTTGTCGGCGACACTTTCCAGATCGTATCCCGAATCATACTCTTGATCTTCAGTGATTGTGTTGATGTAGTGGTAATCAGGATCTGATTTAGTATTTTCCACAGGCGTGTTGAAACAGAGATCTTCATTTGAAACTTCGATCTGCTGATGAGATCGGGAAGATGTATACACCTCTTCTGGCTGACTAGGATACTCAAAAGCATCACCCCATCCTGTGGGCTGGATATCCTCGATTCTGATTCTCGAGCTTTCTGGTGCAGTGTATTTCACCATGTAGTCGTACTTACCACTTGGTTCTCCCAAGGTATCCCACACTTCAGCGGGGACAGACAGATTTTCATGTTGCTGCAGAGACATGTCTTTGAATTGATCAGTCGGTGCATATGATTCCTCTTGGGTCACATATTCAGGGCTGTTTAAATAAGTGCTCCATTTTTCAGATTCAGAGGGATCATCTTCATCCTCTTCAATGATGACAACATTAACTTCTTGTGGAACAGGGTTTAAGAAACCCCCACTATGAAATACTTCCTTGATCGGGCGAAGTGTTTCATCCTTTTGCTTGTCTTTGGAGAATATAGACGTAAACCCAAGTCCGGTTTTTGTTTCGTTCTTGACAGGTTTGATTATTTGTCCCCATCCTTCAGAATTGCCATCTTTAACCATCTGTGCTGCTTCTTTATACGAAGAGATAGACGATCTGTTTTTGCTGGTAGATTCATCTTCTAACGGATGTTTGAGGAGATGTGCTCCTTCAATGTCATTAGCCGTGATGAAAGAGAAACTGGACAAATGATTTACAAGCAAAGCTTGTTCACCGCTGATAGTCACCAACTTTCCATTTATTGTGAATTTTAATTTTTGATGGAGAGTAGAAGTCATTGCTCCTGCCTCATGGATCCAAGGTCTTCCTAGTAGACAACTGTAAGTAGCTGGTACGTCCATGACTTGGAAGGTGATTTGAAAAGTATGTGGGCCAATGGTCATCGGGAGATCAACTTCCCCAATAACTGACTTTCGTGAGCCGTCAAAGGCTCTTACCACTATGTCGTTGAATTTCATTGGCGTCCCTTTGTAAGCCAAACGAGCTAAAGTCGTCTTCGGCATTACGTTTAAAGATGAGCCGGTATCTACCAATACATTTGATAGGGAATCATATTGGCAAATCATCGAAATATGCAAGGCCAAGTTGTGATCTTTTCCTTCTTCTGGAAGTTCTTCGTCACTGAAACTCAGATTATTGCAGGCTGTTATGTTGGCGACAATTCCTCCGAATTGGTCTGTAGTCACATCATGATCTACATAGGCTTGATCTAGTACCCTCATTAAAGCTTCTCGATGAACTTCGGAGTTGAGGAGTAAAGACAGTACTGAAATCTTAGAGGGAGTCTGCATCAGCTGATCTATGACTCGGTATTCACTCTTCTTGATTAGTTTTAGTATTTCGTCAAAATCAGTGTTGATATTGGCTCTATCAGGAGGACCAACATTTGTGCTTAGGTTAACCGCGGGAATCGTTGCAGGATTCTCGGAAGATATGTTAACTGGATTTTGTTTGACAACAGGAACTGAAGGTGGTCTTGGTGGTAACGGAGCGTGTACTCGTCCACTTCGTGTTACTCGTCCAATTTTTGTTATATTGACATTAGCTGGAAGAGTTGGCATGGGTTTTTCCTTCCCATCCTCTATCAGAGTTGCATTGTATTGGTAAGGAATTGCTTTGGTAGAACTGTATGGAACAGGACCAGGTAGGCAAATCACCAAAGGAGATACTAGGATATTTGAACCATTGTACTCTATCTCCACATGCTTGGGTACATTGAAACAAGGGATGATAACGTTTACTTCGGGATTTTCTGAGTTGATATCTGAGACTAAAAGCTCATGCGGAAAATGCCCTACTGTATTTACGTCATGGTCATCTCTGTTTCTGTAGATCTGTAGGTCACCAATGTCTAGCAAATGCTGAATGTCTGCTCTTATGGTGGGACATCCTTGAATGTTCTTGTAGCAGATGTTGCAAGCTGCGTAATCGTGTTTAGCGAAATCGCCCATTGCACTGTATGATTCATGGAGATGCACCAAGTTTCCTCTGATCAGATTTACGTCCGTAACGAGATATCTGTCCGTATTCTTTAGTATCAGATTTACTGCATGTCCACTGTGACTGGGAAGTGGATTGGCTTGTACATTCGGACTTGTATTCCTGAAGGAAAGAAGATTAGATCTCACTAATCTCTGCACCTCTGCTTTCAATGCTATGTAGTGCTCAAGGTCATGGCCTGGTGCCCCTTGGTGAAAAGGGCAGGAAACGTCAGCTTTGTACCACCATGGTAGTTTTTCAGGGACCGGAGGTGGTGACCTAGTCTGTATCAGATTTCTTTCTATTAGCGCAGGGTAAAGTTCTGTATACGTCATTGGAATTGGGTCGAATTGTGTGACCCGAGGCATACGGTTTTGGTTGTTAAACTGCTGAGCCTGTTGACGAGGCTGTTGAGTTTGTTGAATTTGCTGAAATTGCGGAGCAATTCCTGTGTTTGGAGTTGTGTTAACAGCGGGTGCTATGGCAGCTACCTGTCGTTGTTGATTGACATTCTTACGTGGTTTCCCTCGGGATACCAATCCTATGTCGTGCTCTTTTTTCTTTGGAAAGCTAGTCCCAACCTTTCTAACTCCACTAGAAGATCCTGCTTCCTTGGTTAGACGTCCGGTTCGAACCCCTTCTTCTAATCGCATTCCCATGCTTACCATTTCATTGAAATCTCTGGGAGCGCTAGCGATCATTCGTTCGTAGTAGAACAAGCCTAGAGTATTCAGGAATACCTTAGTCATCTCTTTCTCTTCCAAGGGCGGGTTGACTTGGGCAGCAATTTCCCTCCATCGTTGCGCATATTCCTTGAATGTCTCTTTTTCCTTTTGAGACATGGAGCGGAGTTGATCTCGATCGGGAGCCATGTCCAAATTGAACTTGTACTGCTGTACAAAGGCTTCACCTAGGTCATTGAATGTCTGAATATTTGTGCTGTCTAATCCCATGTACCACTTCAGTGCGGCACCGGTGAGACTGTCTTGGAAATAATGAATTAGCAACTGGTGATCCTCGTTGTATGTGGACATTTTCCTGGCATACATCGTGAGATGACTTTGTGGACAGGAATTTCCTTTGTATTTTTCAAAGTCAGGGACTTTGAATTTCGCGGGTATCCTTACGCGAGGAACTTAGCAAAGATCCTGGGCGTTTTTCCCAAACAATTCTTTCCCTCGAATCGTTTTTATCTCAAGCTGCATTTTGAGGAGTTGTTCCTGGAGATTCTCCATCGAACCACGAGCATTCGTGCTATTTCCTGGAATGTGATGAACTTCTTCGTCTGTGGTAGCGTGCACCACGGAAGCTGAGTTTAACATAATCGGTTGAGAAACCGACATTGTTACTTGTGGAAGAGTTATTCCACGTCGTGGAGTGAATGTAGCGTTTGCTGCAAAGTAGGTATTTCAAGCGAGATTGTTTGAGAAGTCGGTTGGCGAACTCCGATGCCGAAGTTAAAAGGCATGCCCCATGGATAGCCTTCTGGCATACTAAAAGGTGGACTACTGGCTGCGACAGCTGAAACTGGAGTAGTAGTACCTTCGGAAGTTGCTGCTTTGGTTTTGACTGCTCGATGCTGCTTGTTGACTTTGCGCTGCGGCAAATGAGTTGACTAAAGACGTGAGTCTCTCCACTTCTTCTTGCAGTGTTGTTACTGTGCTTCGAAGTTCAACGTTCTCTTGTTCAAAATTCTCCATTACTTTTCTTCTTTTTGATCTTGTATCGTATGTTCGAGTTGGCTGTGGACGCGATCGAGAAACTCTAAGACGCGACAGCTTGACGATCTTTTCCTATCTGTTCACACAGTTCAAACTGGTAAAGATCAGACTCTAGACGATAGACTTAAATGCAAAGTATGATGCATGATTATGATTGTAAAGAAAAGGAATTTCCAAAGAATTTATGCTAAAAGAGATATTTCTGGCAAATATTTGGATGGAAAACACTCATTTTATTGATTATTGAAAGAAGATTACAACAATTGTTTTTTTTTTGGAGCATTGCTCATACAAATGATAAAATAAATGATAAAATATTACAAACTAAATTGAACTAATTAAAAGTCTTCGTCGGATGAAGATCCAAAAGCTTGATGCAGCTTCCTCTTCAGGATTTCCTTTCCATAGCGAGCTTTTAGTTCTGCTTTCTCGGCTTTTAGCTTGCTAATGACTCTCTTCCACTCGTTGGGAGTAGGATTGTTATTCATCAAATCTTCAAGCGTTCCTTTTCTTTCTTTGATGAATTTCTTGATTGCGTCATGTTTCTGGCGAATCTCCTCATCTTTTTCCATGAGCCATTCATCCTGGAAGTAGAGCGTCTTTTCATGATCTTTGACTTGCTTCTTAAGCTTCTCATTCTCAAGATTAGTCTTAAGGAATTTGTTTTCCAAAGCTTCTTTCTCAAGCCTTATCTTGGTCAAGGCTTCTTGGTATTCTCCCGCAGTTTTGACGGGAAAATTTGTTGATTTGGAAGCGATTGAGAACATGGGATCTTCATAAGCGTAAGGCATTCGGAATTCCTTCGCTCTTTTCTTTACCCAAGAAGTGTAGGTTTCCATGGCTACACAATTCTTTGCCTTACCTTTTTCTTTCTTTCGGATGTGATGCCAAGCTTTGATCATCCTAGCCTTCAATCCTTGAGAATCCTCCCCTTCATGGTAGAAGTAGCTTTCTACTGTAAATCCAAGAGGTTTACCAGAGTTTGCGTATCCGAGTTGACGTCTCGCCAGGGATGGGTTGTAGTTGATTCCTCCTTTCGTACCAATGAGAGGTACGTTGGCAAATTCTCCACAGCTCTCAATGATTTCCATCTCATTGTTTGCCAAAGTATACCAATGGATATCGTCGTTTGTAAGAGACATGAGTCTTCTGGACCAATGCCATTCGTCTTTGTTTTCGCGGAAGATAGGAGATTTAGGCAAATGTGAGACAATCCATTTGAAAAACAGAGGTACACAACACACGATAGTTCCGTCTCCTTGACGATTCCTATGATGAATATAGACGTATGTGTCACCAAGCAGAGTGGGAACGGGATTTCCAATCAGAAACATCCTTATGGCGTTGATGTCAACGAAATTCGGGACGTTGGGAAACAACACCAATCCATAGAGAAGTAAAGCTAAAATAGCTTCAAAGGCTACCATACTACCGGCTTCAGAGAATATGAGAGCCTTCTCCATTAGGAACTTTGAAGTTAGTCCTAAGAGTTTTCCTCTGGTAGTTAGGTTTTTGTCTATCTCAGATTTCTTTAAATGAGTCATCGCTGCAATGACTTGAGACTTGGGAATGGCTTCCAAACCATTGAAAGGCACTTTGTCTGATACTGAGATACCTAGGATATGCGCGTACTCTTCCAAAGTAGGCATCAACTGATAATCAGGAAAGGTGAAACAACGATAGACCGATCGTAAATCGAACGAAAGTTTTGAGAAGTCCTTCATCGACGTTAGCTCGAAGAGTTAAAAGAGTTCCATAGCTTTTCAAACCGAGGGATCTTCTACCAAGGATGCTAACTCTTTCAACTTTCCTACATCAGAATTCTAAACTGTATCTTTGGTGAATCTTCCTCCGACGTCCATCACTCTAACCTAAAATATTTTACAAAGAAAAATCTCTAAATTCTTTGGAAATGGGAAGAGAAATGAAGTTTTTGAATGAATGAATGCATGAATGCGGCAAACATGGTTAGTAGCTATACACACGGTCAAGCGTTCGAAGTCACGAGCATGAAGCCATCGATAAGAATCAACGTTAAGTTCTAAGGGCTTATTCATCCGTGAAACGGTTCTCACGATAATAGTGCTCAACACTCCTCTTCAAAACATTATTAGATTTGTTGAATACTCGATGGTCCAATAATATTTTCAAGAGAAACTCGCCTGATCGTAGTCTCGCATGACAATTACTCTAGGCTTACACCCGAATAATCTCTGCACTACATCCTAAATGGCTGTGATGGGTTATGTGTTCACAGCCCACTCTTCTAAAGTTTCGAAGTACAGTGTCTTTGCAAATACTTGCTAAACACAATACCCCCAAGACAACCTCCACTGAGCGGGAGATATTAACTTCGTAAGCATTGAACTTCTCATTAATATCTCCACCTAGATCTTAAAATGTTTCTTAAACCGGTTAGGATTTCTTTCCATCGATGAAATCGTGAAAACACACAATAAAGAAAAAGATATATGCAAATATGAAAGCTTATCCCTTTCTTTCTTTTTGAAAACAAAAAGCTTGGTGCTCGGACGTAGTAACGCTTTATTTGAAAATCAAAATTTCAGCGTACTCCCCAGCAGAGTCGCCATTTTTCCTGCTCGCTAAAAGGCGTCGCGCTAGAGGAATGTGAACGTGGTGTTCGGATTCTCTGGCTCGAAACGATTTAATCTTTTGATTTGTTTATAAAGATGCCGCGAGCATCAAGCTTTATTATTTTCAACACAAGAAAGATGATTTAATGATTATGAAAAGGGAAAGTCAAATATCCTCAATTGATATTGATATGCGAACGACTAGCGCAAACTAGACGAACGCATCGGGGAGATTCTCGAGTAAGGGGATTGTTATATAAAGGGAATAGATGGAGCACCCTAAATATATGTAGTTATCTACAGCTTTATATATGAATACGCTTGATATGTTGTGTGTTTTTAATTGCTATTTCTATGATTGGGAAAGTTTCTTTGGATTTTTAGAAAGGTAGGTTGTGGGATTCTAGTGTTTATTATTATTGTGCTCGCAAAGATCTGTGGATCTTCTGCATACATATCCCCTAGTGGGAATCAGAGCATTTGTAGCTCGGATCTAAAGGGATCTATGGTTTGTTTGGTCTGAGAGAGATAGAAATTTACTCGGCAAGGATGAGACCTTGTGCCTACGTATTCTCAAAAGGATGTTGAGAAAGTCAGAGCAATCGTAGTTCCCACTTATGCTAGTGGAAAGCAACGGGATGTTAGTAAGAGACCGACAAATGTCATCTTAATGAAAAATGTATCTAATCTATTTCATCACATACATTTTTTTGAAAAGTTTGATTGATAAAAATCTTTCATCGTAAGTTATAGGTGTTTTGCTTGAGTGTACAAGCGTTACCACTTACATGTTTAAGAAAGATGTTTGAAAAAGATTGAAATCTTTTAACTGTAAGCATTGGGTGTTTTGCTTGAGTGTACAAGTGTTACCACTTACAATTAAGAGATGTTTTTGTCTGAAAACAGTTTGAAAAGTTTTTGAAAAGTTTTGACTGTATGTGATGTGATAGATTAGATACTTCTTCCATAGAGATGATAAACGTCTAAATCTCAAGGAGAAATTGATTGGATTAAAGGGGATACTTTTAAGAAGCCCGTGGGTCCTTGTATTGTAAGCCCAAGAGGAGGCATTCCGAGGGTCATCGAGGGTCCTTGTATGAAGCTCAAGAGGAAGCTATAGGGTATGGCTGGCTTTGTGTTAAAAGGGATTTCACCGAGAAACCATCCTTTTGAAATAAGAGCAATTTCACCGGAAATTTTACTCGGGATTTTGAAAGTGATTTCACCGGAAACCATCCTTTCGGGTTCTATCTTAGCAGTGATTCTTTGTATTGGAAGCCCAATAGGAGGTCATAAGAGATTTCCGCCTCTTTCATTGTATGATGCCCAAGAGAAGGCTAAACTCAATGAGGAGTTCTTTTGAACGAAGCCCAAGAGGAGGCTGACTCAACAGGGGAGTGTTGTCTTATATGAAGCCTAAGCGGAGGCTAAACTCAGATGAATGAGTTTTCTTATATGAAGCCTAAGAGGAGGCTAACCCATGCTGGGGATGGATTATCTTGTACAAAGCCCAAGCAGAGGCTAAACTCTGTGGGGAGCCTATTGGTTAGACTAATTGTTATGTTAATAACTGAACAGTTATATAAACAAGTGTGTGTGTGATATTTATTCACAGGAGTTTATGAAGGAAATATAAACAATGCATGATGTTTATTTACAAGAGTTTATGAAGGAAATATAAACAAGTGTCTGTGAAACGAACGTTTAAAACGAGCGTAACTTGATTATTCACAAGTTTGAACTGTGTACCAGGAAATAAGTATGTACATGAACGAGTATTTATGTACAGAGATGTGTGGATGTACATAGGAGGGTTGGGACTTACACCGTAAGGGTGGCCCATTGGTTTAAAAGCAGTTTCACAGGGAATAATGCTCCTTTCAATACCAATGGTATTCAGTTGTATATACAGATGAAACGGAAACGAACAATCGAAGTTTATCTGTGTTTGAGTATTGGTAAAAAGTATCTGTGTTATGTACAGATAAAATTTGTATGAAAAGAATTTGATATGTACAAAGAAAATATGTACACAAAAGACTGTTTTGTTTGACTATACACAAGTGAAGTGAAAAACAAACGATCGAAGTTTGTCTGTTCTTGAGTATAAAAGAAGTATCTGTGTTATGTACAGATAAAAATTGTATTTGGAGAAAGTTTGATATGTACAAAGAAATATTATGTACATAAAAGAATGTTATGGGACTTACACCGTGAGGGAGGCCCATTGATTTGAAAGCAGTTTCACAGGGAATAATGCTCCTTTCAGAACCAATGGATTCGGTGTATAAACAAACGAATGAAAACAAACGAAAGAAATTTGTTTATGTTTGAATATTAACAATGGTGATTTGAGTATGTACAAGTAAAACTAAATATGTACATAAAAGGATTGGGACTTACACCATAAGGGAGGCCCATGATCGATTGAGAAATTCGAGAGAAAACGAATTCAGTTTTGTCGTTTAAATCGGATCGATCATGGTAAAAAGATGCAAGTTTGATGAAAAGTTTTGAAAAATGGTTTTGAGAATGTTTTGAAATGTGAATTTGATTTATGAGAAGTTTTGAAAAGAATCGGAAGTCGAAAACTTGAAAAATTCACCTTTTAAGGAGGTTCGAAAAAGTGTTCAGAACGTCGTTTTCGGCTCGATTAAAATTTAATCAGATGAAAGTTTTTTCTGAAAATTTTTGCACTATCATAAAATAGATGTATTTATTGACAAGTGTCCAAAAAATCACCTTAAAGTAAGGAGTTTTGATTGGTCAAAAAAAATTGTTGAAGTTTTGTAAAAAAAACATGAAAAATTGGAAAGTTTGTAAAAGAATGGTCCTATGGAGTCGAACCCATGACAAAGGGTGACACACGTGTCAAAGAAACTTAAGAGCAAGCAGACTACCATCGAGCCAAACGCTGGGTTGTTTAGTGGACAATGACACGTGAGACATGATATTGAAAGTTTAAAATTTAAAATGAAGAACAAAGGCAAATGCTCTTCGTGGTTTTGATTCTCAGATTCATCAACCCCATCTACAATCTTCGTTTCTCAACCAAATTGAATGATATAAAAACCAAATTTGATCGATTTTGAACAACGAACATGATAGTAACTGTTAATTGCATTTATTTTAAGCCTAACATGTTTGGATTTCTAGGAAACACTATGAACCCTAAAACTGAGAAATCAAATTAAATTATGTATGAGTGATGATTCCTTGATTTTATTGAGGGTTAATGATCGTTAGGTGTGCAGAAAGAGAACGGCCGTGAGTTTTTTTCAATTGGTGCAAGGAATATGGATATCACAGTTCACGTTCTAACCTGTTCAAGTGAGAATCGAAGAAGCTCAAAACGCGTTTCCAGAACTTGTTTGAGGATTGCTACACCATCATCGGCATGTATGGAAGCTTTGTGGATGGTCTGCACTTCTTGAATCAAGCTGAATCGTGCTACACAAGTCCACCTGCATAAGCTCAAAAATGGAAATTGGAAATCGTGTTAGAGCTGTTACAGTTGCTTGCTATGGGTTTGGATCATGTCTATGAGGTTCATAGATGATGTTTGAGTGATCACAACACAGTTTAATCAAGCCAAGCCATGGATTCGATTGCTTAGGCAGTTTTGCAAGTTTATGAGCATGAAAGATGAAAACTGGTTTTTAGTGTTTCTTGGACTGATTTTAGATTTCAAACATGTTCCATATTGATCATTAGATGTATTAGACACCAAATTTTATCATGGTTTTCAATGATTTTGAAAATTGCAAGAATTCTCCAATTTGCACTATGTTTTGTAAATTTTGAGAAAGTGGAGAGAAAGCATGAATTTGTGATGCTTTGGTGTAGTTTGGACTTGAATTGATGAGCTATTTATAGGCAAGAGGTTCTGAATTGTTAGGCAACAAGTACAAGCCAATTGGTGAATCAAGAATACCTTAGAGGGCAAGAATGGTATTTGCCAAAAAAGGAAACTTCCTTTTTTCACCATGTGCTCATTTTTTACAAATTTGATCCAATCCTCTCAATCATTCCTCTAACTGATATTTATCAGTTCATCCATCCACTTGGCAAGGTTAGAAAGCTTCTAGATGAAGAAACACAAAAATGACCTATAATTGAAGTTTTGGATTTTGAAAAATCAAGTTTCATGGAGCCTTATGTTTCAATTTCAAAAGTATAGCTAGACTCCATGGATTTGAGAGTTCTTGGACATTTTGGAAAGATTTTTCCACAAGCTACAACTTTCATGTTTTGAGTTTTTTCCAATTCAAATTGGAAATAGGTGAAAAAATGGCATGAAGTTTGAAAAAAGTAAGAAATTTCAACACTTAGAAAAATTTCTAAGTATAAAAGCTTTTGACTTTTTGTTGACTTTTTTCAAATTCTTGATTTTTTATGATCATGATGGATCATTTGAAGTATTTTGATGTTGGAAAAAGTTTTGTTTTGAAAAATTTGACCAAAAGTCAAAGTTTGACTTTTCTGTGCAGATGAATTTTCATCAGACATTTCTGAAATTGACTGATGAAGTCTGTGAGCTTTTGTGATGTTTTGAATCCAGAAATTAGGTCAAGATGTTGTATCTAAGATATAATGACCAATCTCTATCCAAAAAAGTCATTCATTGCTCAAAAAATCAGAGAATGCCTATGCTCGATCAAAACCCTAATTGGTCGATCCTCGATTGATTAATGAGAAAAATGGATATCTGAGGATTGAAGGTTGATGATTTGATCAAGATAGATCAAGTGAGGTGAGAAAAACTCAAACCCTAATTGGTTGGCTCTTGAATCAGATGAAAATCTGATGAAACCCTAATTTTGACCTGTGAATGCTACACCCGATTAATGCTGTCTGAATTGTTAGTGATGCAATGATGCAGATGTGAGGTGGTATATTAGGTCAAAAATTGGGGTATGACACTCACTACTAAATTTGATAATTTGAAGATGAAGGAAGATGAGACCATTCATGAGTTTCACATGAATATCTTGGAGATTGCCAACACCTCAGGAGCATTGGGAGAAAAGATGTCAGAAGAAAAGCTGGTGAGAAAGATTCTCAGATCCTTGCCTAAAAGGTTTGCAATGAAAGGGACTGCTATAGAGGAAGCTCAGGATATTTGCACCTTGAAGGTTGATGAACTCATTGGATCACTTCAGACATTTGAAATGGGGATCAGTGAAAATGGTGAAGAGAAAAACAAGAGCATAGCCCTTGTATCCAATACTGAAGAGGAATGCAAGGAGGGTGATGAAGAGAAGATATTTGAAGCAATAACTATGCTTGGAAGGCAGTTCAACAAACTTATCAAGAGAATTGACCCAAAGTCAAGGTCAAATGTCAAGAACATCTCCTCTGACATTAGCAGATCTTATGACTCCAACAGAAGAGCAAAACCTGAAGAAAAGGGCAATCAAAGCAGAGGGATTCAATGTCATGGATGTGAAGGATATGGACACATTCGAGCTGAATGTCCTACCTTTCTAAAGAAACAAAATAAAGGAATGTTTGTCACTTGGTCTGATGGGGACTCAGAAAGTGATTCTGAAGAAGAATCTGCCAAACTAGTTACTGCACTATCTGGTGTTTGTAACTCTGATAATGATTCTAGTGATGAGGAAGTGACATTTGAAGAACTTGCTGACACTTACAAGAAGCTGTGTATCAGAAGTGCTGAAGTCTGTCAGCAAAATGAAAAACAGAAAAAGCTAATTGTGAAGTTGGAGGCTGAGAAGAAGGCAGACACTGCTACTATAAGTCATCTCAACAGTGAAGTTCTAGTGTTGAACTCCAAACTTGATCAGATGACTAAGTCTGTCAAGATGTTGACCACTGGAACTGATAAGTTGGAGGAAATCCTTCAGACTGGACAAAATGCAGGAAATATGTATGGTCTAGGATATGTGGCTGCAAAGAAATCTGCTGGTGACAAGAAGAAGAACAGGCCTGATAAACCAATGTCAAAGCAGATGTCACAACATAGGGCAGGAAATATGTCTGGTTCAGGATATGTGGCTGCAAAGAAATTTGCTGATAACAAGAAGAAGAACAGACCTGATAAACCAGTTTCAAAGCAGATGTCACAACATAGGGCTCAACATCAAGATCAGAGAAACATGAAGAAAAAGTTTCAAAGATGGAGATGTCATTATTGTGGAAGGTTTGGACACATAAAGTCTTTTTGCTATAGACTACATGGATATCCTCATCAGACTCCTTATGTCAAGCCTAAGACCAACAAGGTTTCATACACTCAATAGTGGAGGAAGAAGACTGCAGCTTTGATAGCTCACACTTCCCTTAGAGTTTCTGCCAAGGAAGACTGGTACTTTGACAGTGGTTGCTCTAGGCATATGACTGGAATCAAGAATCTCCTAAATAAAGTCAGACCTCATACTACCAGTTATGTCACCTTTGGAGATGGAGCTAAAGGGGAAATCAAAGGTATTGGAAACTTGGACTGCCCTGGAGTTCCAAACCTAAATGAGGTACTGCTAGTGAAGGGTTTGACTTCCAATCTCATAAGTATCAGCCAACTGTGTGATTCAGGATTCAAGGTCAACTTTACCAAGTCTGAATGTATTGTGACCAATGAAAAACAAGAAGTTGTAATGAGAGGAGTCAGATCAAAAGATAATTGTTACTTGTGGGAGTCTGAGAACACTAACCTGTCCACTGTGTGTTCTACAGCCAAGGATGAGAAGGAGGTGAAACTGTGGCACCAAAAGCTTGGTCATTTGCATCTTAGAGGGATGAAAAACATCATATCCATGGAGGCTGTCAGAGGGATTCCAAGACTGCATATTGATGAAGGGAGAGCCTGTGGTGAATGTCAGGTAGGAAAGCAAACCAGAATGTCACATCCAATGTCAAGACATCTGACCACCTCCAAGGTGCTGGAGCTGTTGCACATGGATTTGATGGGGCCTATGCAGGTTGAAAGCCTTGGTGGAAAAAGATATGCTTATGTTGTTGTGGATGATTTTTCCAGATTCACCTGGATAAACTTCATCAGGGAAAAATCTGATGTGTTTGATGTCTTTAAAGAATTATGCAAAAGACTTCAAAGAGAAAATGAAGGTTGCATTGTCAGAATTAGAAGTGATCATGGAAAGGAATTTGAGAATAGCAAGTTTGATGAATTCTGTTCTTCAGAAGGAATCAATCATGAGTTCTCTTCTCCTATAACCCCTCAACAAAATGGAGTTGTGGAAAGGAAAAATAGGACTATACAGGGAATCTGCCAGACCAATGTTTCATGCTAAGAAACTTCCTCTTCATTTTTGGGCTGAAGCTATGAATACAGCCTGCTATGTTCACAACAGGGTCACCTTGAGAAAGGGAACATCCTCCACCCTGTATGAAATATGGAAGGGAAGAAAACCTACTGTGAAATATTTCCATGTGTTTGGTAGCAAATGTTATATTCTGACAGATCGTGATCAAAGGAGAAAGATGGATACTCTACAAACAACAGAGCATATAGAGTATTCAACTCCAGGACAAAAGTTATGATGGAGTCTATTAATGTCATAGTTGATGATCAACATCAGGAAAACAATGTCCCATATGATGTTGAGACATTGTTTGAGACATCACCACAAGTGTCTGATAAGGATGATGTGCCTGTCCCTACTTCACCAAAGTCTGAACCAGAGGAAGCTAACAATGATCCTTCCATCAGAATTTAGAAAGATCATCCAAAGGAACTTATCATTGGAGATCCTAACTGTGGAGTCATTACAAGATCCAGAGAAATTATCTCAAACTCTTGTTTTGTGTCAAAGATTGAGGCAAAGAATGTCAAAGAGGCTCTAACTGATGAATACTGGATTGGAGCAATGCAAGACGAATTGAACCAGTTCAAGCAACATGAAGTGTGGGACTTAGTTCCTAGACCAGAAGGAACAAACATCATTGGCACAAAGTGGATCTACAAGAACAAGTCTGACGCAGAAGGGGTTGTCACCAGAAATAAACAAGACTTGTTGCTCAGGGATACACTCAAGTTGAAGGGATTGATTTTGATGAGACTTTTTCTCCTGTGGCTAGGCTGGAATCAATCAGATTATTGTTAGGAGTTGCTTGCATTCTGAAATTCAAGCTGTTTCAAATGGATGTGAAAAGTGCCTTCCTAAATGGCTACCTAACTAAGGAGGTATATGTTAAACAACCTAAAGGATTTCTGGATCCTAACTTTCCTGATCATGTTTACAAATGGAGGAAAGCTTTATATGGTCTGAAACAAGCTCCTAGAGCTTGGTATGAAAGGTTGACAAAGTTCCTTACTGATAAAGGTTACAGGAAAAGAGGTTTGGACAAAACTCTCTTTGTCAAGAATGAAGGAGGAAAGATAATGGTAGCTCAAATTTATGTTGATGACATAGTGTTTGGAGGAATGTCAGATAAAATGGTGAGACATTTTGCCAACCAAATGTAAGCTGAGTTTGAAATGAGTCTCATGGGAGAATTGACTTACTTTCTTGGATTACAAGTCACACAGATGGAGGACTCGACATTCCTTTCACAAAGCAAGTATGCAAGGAATATTGTCAAGAAATTTGGGATGGAAAATGCCAGCCATAAAAGGACTCCTTCTCCTACTCATTTAAAGTTGTCCAAAGACACAAGTGGAGCAAATGTTGATCAAAGCCTGTACAGAAGCGTGATAGGAAGCTTGTTGTACTTAACAGCCAGCAGACCTGATATTGCTTTTGCTGTTGGGGTATGTGCAAGATACCAGGCTGAACCTAAAGTGAGTCACATAAATCAGGTGAAAAGAATTCTGAAGTATGTGAGTGGAACTTGCAATTATGGTATGCTGTATTCTCATGGATGTGAACCAATTCTGTCTGGCTATTGTGATGCTGATTGGTAGTGATGATAGAAAAGCACTTCTCGAGGATGCTTCTGGGGAACAATCTTGTTTCTTGGTTCAAGAAGCAAAATTGTGTGTCTTTATCCACTGCTGAGGCTGAATACATAGCAGCTGGTAGCAGTTGTTCTCAAATGGTCTAGAAGAAGCAGATCGATCGAGTACAATGTCACAGTGATGTCATGACATTGTATCGTGACAACCTCGAGTGCTATTAATATTTCAAAGAATCCTATACAAGACAGAGGACTAAGCACATTGACATTAGACATCACTTCATCGAGACCTTGTGGAAGAGAAAGTGATTAAATTGGAGCATGTAGCCACTGAACTTCAACTGGCTGACATTTTTACTAAGGCTCTTGATGCTAGTCAGTTTGAGAATTTAAGGGGCAAGTTGGGTATTTGCCAATATGAGGAGTTGTAGCAATTAACATTGCTTACAACAAGGAATGGAAGAGACTTTTATTTCATTTAATTTTAAGTGGGCTAATTAATTATTTCCTCTTACTTTTCAAAAGTCCAAGAATAGACTTATATATATATATATATATATATATATATATATATATATATATATATATATATATATATATCGCTTCTTCATTTGAAAGTATCTCTTGCCATTTCATCAAACTCTCAAACTCTCTCAAACTTTTCCTTTTTTCCTCAAGATGTCTCAACAAAACTTGTCTTCGCCTCTTCATCATCACAAGAATCTGCCTCTCCATCTCCCACTGATTCTGGGATTAGGGCAAACGCAGAAGCCATGCAGACTCAAGCTCAAGGTTACCCTGCTGCAATGCAACCGATCCCGGAGGGTCAAGAAACTTCACACCAGGAATGCACGAAGGTCTCAAGCATCTCCTTCTGGTAAGACCTCTGAACCAACTTCCTCTGTTCCTCCTGAAATAGCAAACAAGGAAGGTTCTAGGTATGTCCATCAAGCCATTGCTAGAATAGTAACCAGGATCTTGAATGAAAACCACTCAGTGCCTGGGGTTCTGTACCTTTAAACCAAGAATCTGCTAGCCGTAGTTTAGCAGCTGATCCAGATGTCTCAGAGAATGTCAAGACATCTGATGATCATGTCAAGAAAAACCCTGTGAATCCTGTTACTGAACCCTCTGTTGATTCCCCTGTAAAATGTGCTGTTGATAAAACTCCTGAACCATGTGTTGCTGATACCACTAATAAGCCCCCAATGATTAGTGATGATGATATTTCTGATGGAATTCTTGAAGTATCCCCTGATAAGTGTGTTGCTGATAAGTCCCCTGTCAATTTTGCTGATGATATCTCTGATGGTATTCTAGAAGAAACTCCAGAGAAACTAGTTGATGACAATCTGGAAAACTCTCCAGTGAAAGATTCTGAAAATGCTGTGGAACCCCCTGCCATTGACTTGGATGAAGAATTCTCTGATAATGACCTCATTGTCAATGTCAATCCAAGAATTTCTAAGAGGATGATGAAAAGGAAAGGGAAACAGGCTGCCTCTCAGAGTCCTGTCAAGGAAAAGGTAGCTGAAACTGTTCATAAGGCTGAGGAAAAATCTGGTAAGGACAACAAGGCTGGACCCTCTAAAGGGAAGAGTAGGGTGAAGACTGTTGGTGGTACCTCTAGACCCAAGAGAACCCCAATCATGAAAAAGAGGAAGGTTCTTGAACCTTCAGAATCTGATCAAGATTCTGATTTTAATGTTGAAGAGAATGTCTCAGACATTCAACCCAGGAAGAAACCATCTCTTGGTAAGCTGCCCAAAGTGCCTGAAGTGGCTATTGATAATATTTTCTTCCATCACCCTGAGAATGCTAGCAGATGGAAATATGTATGCTTGAAGAGAATTGCTCTGGAAAGGGAACTGAATAACAGTGCACCTGAATGCAAGGAGGTTATAGATCTGATCAAAGAAGCTGGTTTAATGAAGACTATGGTGAAATTTTCAAACTGTTATGATGTGTTGGTAAAGGAGTTCATTGTGAACTTGTCAAGTGGCTGTGCTGATGGAAGGTCAGCTGATTTCAAGACTGTGTATGTTAGAGGGAGAAGAGTGAAGTTTTCCCCAAGTGTGATAAATAAATATTTGGGTAGATCAGATGATGCTCAACCTGAGCTAGAAGAAACTGATAATCAAATCTGTCAAACAATCCTTGCTAAGCAAGTGAAGCATTGGCCTATGAAGGGAAAGCTCACTGCCAGCAAATTGAGTGTAAAGTTTGCTATTTTGCACAAAATAGGTGCTACAAATTGGGTTCCAACAAACCACAAGTCAACCATCTCTGTTGGTCTGGGCAGATTCATCTTTGCAGTTGGTACTCAAGCCAAGTTTGATTATGGAACTTATATTTTTGAACAAACCCTTAAACATGCTGAAAGTTTTGCTATAAAAGGACCAATAGCCTTTCCCTCCCTCCTGTGTGGAATTATAATTGATCAATACCCTGATATTCTAGTTGATAGAGATTCAGTTTGCAAAAGAGCTCCTGCACTTGGATTACATTACAAGCTCTTTCAAGGGAAACATGTCCCAGACATTGTCATGACATCTGCTGAGACATCAAATGTCAAGGCAAATTCTCAGAAGGCAACTGTCATTGCTGTGCTGAAAGCAACTTGCAAGGAGCTTGAAGCAAGAAAGCAAAGCCTTGAAGAGTTGATCTCTACACTTGAAAAGGAGCAAGACACAGAGGTTGAGGATGAAGGGTTAGCTGGTGATGATGCTGCTGATAATGATGCTGATGCTGATCAAATGACTGGTGCTGAGGGCAGTTCTGAAGATGCTTCTTTTCATAGTGCTTCTTCAGGAGAAGAAAGCACTTGATTTGTGATCCTGTTGCTATTAATTTTTTGTTTTTGTTGTTAATTTTCCTTGTTTTAATTCTGGCCGTTTTGGTTGTTTGTATCTCAGTGACTTGAATGTAATCTTTAACTCTGCTAGTACTTGATTATATATTGAAATTTTTGGAATTTGTACTGGTACCTTTGGCCCCTTTGTGGCTAAAATGGGGGAGAAGTATTTTGGGCTTTATGGGAAATTGTATGAAAATTGTGGGTAGAATTTATCTTCTTTAGAATCTGGTTTTTAAGCTGGGCTTTATGGGCAATTGTATGAAAATTGTGGGTAGAATTTATCTTCTTTAGGATCTGGTTTTTAAGCTTAGAATAGCTTAGAATTTTTTTTGGATCTGGTTCTTAAGCTTAGATTAGCTTAGACTGGTTTTATTTTCTGCTGCATGGGTACTCTGATAGCTTTGTTTGTTTTACCCAAAAATGTGCCAAAGGGGGAGTTTGTAAGTGTTTTGATGTTGGCATTAATTTTTGGTAAAACTAGGATATGACAATGTCTTGATTGATGTCATGACATTCACAGTTGAAGATAAATTCTGCATGAGAAGGATGTTTAAGTACAGCTCAGACTGGAAGCAAAATACTGTGCTGGAATTCTGCAGAAGATTGACTGATGTCATAACCGATGTTATGACATTCTGTGTGACATTTACTGTTCTGCAGAATCTGTTTTTCCTGAGAGTTTTCAGGAAGTTTGTTGAGCTGTTTTATTATGTTTTATGTTATTAGATTACATGCTCACGTGGCTAATTGGTTAATCTTAGTTAAACCTAAATTGGTTGTTAAAAGACCAAGTCTTTAGGATTAATTAAGTGAACCCTATCTATTTTTATGGAAGCCCAAAACTGAAGTTACAGAACTGCTTCTATAATAGGAATAGAACCCTTACTCTGCTGCTGCGCCTCTGGACTGTATTGAAGATTTAGCAGGTTGTAATTTGTGTAATTCTAGTTACTCTTGTGAGCCAAGCAATTACCATTTGATAAGTGCCTTGGACTAGGATTTGGTTGTAAGGGTTGTTTATCACTCAAAGCTTTGAAGCACGAGTGTTGTGTCTCTTGATTAAAGCTTTAAAGCAAAATCAAGTATGTTTATTGAAGAGTGTCTTCACAATTCAATTAATCAATAGGTTGATATCACTGTTGTGATTGAGGGGGAGTGAGTAGGAACTCAGGTCTAAGTAGGACTTAGATTGAAGTTGCATTGGGTAGGTCTTAAGTGAAGGAGATAAACTGGTTGGTTTATTCCTGAATTAATACTGCTTATAGTGAATTTCCTCCCTGGCTTGGTAGCCCCCAGATGTAGGTGTAGTTACACACTGAACTGGGTAATCAATTTATTGTGTTCTTTACTGCTGTTTAAATTTACTGTGTGAATTGTTAACAGAGTGTCAGATACTGTGTCATAACATTCTCTGTGACATCACGTATCTGCTGCCAGGAATTTCACCAAGTATGATGGCATCTCTTGCCCGAAATTCCACTTGAAGTCCTATGTTCAGAAGATCCATCCTCATACCGATGATAGGAAGCTATGGATCCATTTCTTTCAAGAGAGTTTGTCCGGAGCTCAGTTGGAGTGGTATTATCAGCTAGAGAATACCCACATTCATACCTGGAATGACTTAGTAGATGCTTTCTACAAGCAGTAGCAATACAATACTGAATTGGCACCCACCCGCATGCAGCTACAGAGCATGTTCGTGGGTCGTGATGAGAAGTTCAAAGAATATGCTCAGAAATGGAGAGATCTAGAAGGAAGAGTTCAACCACCCTTGTCCAATAGGGAGTTTGTTGATATGTTCATGGGAACGCTGACAAGCCCATTATTCAATCATCTGATCGGAAACTCTTCAGTTGGATTCACCGAATTGATACTGACAGGCGAACGCATCGAAGCTGGAATCAAGAGCGGGAAAATTCAGATAAAGTCATCTTCAAATGCTGCGAAGAGATCTTTTGGTGGTAAGAAAGAAGCCAATGCGGTGCATGGTCAGAAAAGCCGTGACAAAGCTGATCGTACTCAATCTGTGGGGGCAGTAGTGATCTCCAATCCTACACCAGCGCAACCTCGGAGAGACAACGTGCGTAACCAGAACGTGCCACGAAGACAGTTTACGAAGATCAACATGCCATTGTCGCAAGCTTTGAAACACATGTTGAAAGCAGAGCTGATTACTTTGAGGGATCCTTCTCAGCACATCAACACTTCCTCTCCAAAATACAATCCTAATGCAAAGTGTGCATACCACTCCAACAGCCCAGGGCACGACACCGACAACTGTTGGGCTCTGAAGAACAAGATTCAAGACATGATTGAAGCCAGGGAAATTGAGTTTGACCCTCCTGTCGAGGTTCCGAATATGATTAATGCACCAATTCCTAACCACGGTAAAAGTTCAAATGCTATTGACGAAGACTCTTATGTGTATGATGTGAAAAATCTGACCGTTTCTCTGATGACTGTGAAGAAAGATTTGCTGCAAGCCAGTGTGTTTCCAGGATGCCCGATGATTGTCGTTGGTGTGCATCTGAATCTGACGGATGTGCTTGGTTGAGAAGGCGTATTCAACACATGATGGACAACCGCGAAGTACTATTTCTGAAACCTTCACCTGTGGAGAATTTGTGCGAAGACATCTCTAAGAGTCTGAAGATCGAAGACGAAGCCTTACTAGAAGTCTGGGATACCTTGGGGCAGCCAAGTGGAAAGTTTGATTTTATGGTTAAGTATACCGCTCCTGACAGCTACAAAATTCATATTGAAGATGTCAAGACAACCAGATGGGGAGACGATTTCCCAGAAGATTATGCTGATGTGAACACAATAAGAATCTCCTCTGCCGATCCTGCGCCTAGAATGACACCTCTCATCATCACTTCTCCCATACGCATTCCATATTCCTCTGACAAAGCTATACCGTGGAATTATGGAGCCGAAGTTTACTATCATGGCGTCAAGCAAGACCCATTAACCATTGAAGACATTACAGTTGAAGCTACCATTCCTGACATCGACAACATTACTGGATCAAGCAAAGTAACCAGAACCGGAAGAATATTTTCCCTAGAGATTTCTCCTCCAAAAGACACAGCGACTCCAGCTCGCATTCCAACTATCGAAGCAATTCCCGAAGCTAGAGGGAAAGAACCAGTGACTCATCCTGCTCAGACAGAAGTACCAAAGGAAGTTGCTGAAGACACCTCCAAACACGAAATGGTGGAAATTCAGAAGATCATCAAGAAGAGCGACTACAATGTTGTGGAACAGTTGGGACAAACTCCATCCAAGATATCCATGTTTTCTCTACTATTGTGCTCTGAGGCTCATGCTAAAGCCTTAGTGAAGTTTCTGAAGAATTCTCACATACCGCAAGATACTACTATTGATCAATTTGAAGGTTGTGTCGCTAGCCTGGCTGTCAACAATGGGTTAGGTTTCTCTGATGCTGATCTGACTCCTGCCGGAAAGAATCACAACAGAGCCTTGCACATCTCCGTTGAATGCAAGGGTATTACATTGTCTCACGTATTGGTAGATACCAGTTCTACTCTAAATATCCTACCAAAAAGTGCTTTCGACTGACTTGATGTTGAAGGATTGGTTTTGAAGCCTAGCGACATAATTGTAAGAGCTTTTGATGGTTCTAAACGAACAGTGCTTGGAGAGCTCATCCTGCCAGTTAAAGTCGGTTCCCAGACTTTCGACTCTACCTTCTTCGTCATGGACATCCGTCCAACTTACTCATGCTTACTTGGACTCCCTTGGATACATGGGGCAGACGCTGTTACCTCTACCCTACCTCAGAAGCTGAAGTACCTAATAAAGGGGAAGATTGTTACAGTATGTGGTGAGGAAGAATACATGGTAAGCCATCTTCAGTCATTCCGATACCTCTAAATGGAAGGTGAATTCTTTGAAACTCCTTGTCAAGCCTTCGAAGCAGTTCCGAGAGTCATGACTGTTGATTCTCCTATTACTCCTGAAGTTACAGAAGTTCCATCGAGGATCGCCTCACTGAAGGACGCTCAAACTGCAGTTGAAGAAGGTCATACTATTTGGGGCCAGCTCCCTGATTTTCCTTTCAAATCTAACAAGTCCGGTTTAGGCTTCACCACCAAAGGACAGAAGATGATACGCCGCGAACATGCTGGCAAATTTCCCGTCCGCATCAGCCAGAATGGAATCCATGCCATAGAAGACGACGACGACTTTGACATCAGCAACTGCGTTTTCCCAACTCCAGATAACGGACTCAGCAATTGGAAGACCGAGGATGTCATACCAATCTCCTTTAGACAGGAGTAATTTCTTTTTGCTTTTTGTTATGATTTTCATTCTTTATAATGTTCAGATAATAAACTTAAAAGCCTAGTGCCTTACCCGGGGCATCAAGGCTCGTTTGTGAGGGTTATTATTTGTCATCTGCATATTTTCATTCAATAAGATCCTTGGACTTTTTGCATTCAAATGCTTTGTTTTTTTCTTTTACTTTAGTACCCCTTCGGAAGCTATGTGTTCTCACACACACCCACGTGATACACTACAGATTCACTCTTAATCTCGTTGATAACATCTTTGCTATTGCTAAATATGACTTCGATAATCCGATCTACCAAGCCAAAGACGAGGGTGAGGAAGATTCTGAAGTGCCAGGAGAACTTGTCAGACTACTACAACAAGAAGAACAGGTTATACAGCCACACGAAGAGCCAATCGAGGTTGTGAATCTAGGTACTGACGAAGACAGAAAACAAATCAAGATAGGAGCAGGTCTTGAGAACAGTATCAAAGAGAGATTGGTCCAGATGTTACGAGACTATATCGAGGTTTTCGCTTGGTCCTACGAAGACATGCCAGGTATAGACATTGATATTGTGGTACACCGATTACCGACGAAAGAAGGTTTTCTCCCTGTGAAGCAAAAGATTTGTCGTATGCGTCCTGAGATGTCTAAGAAGATCAAAGCCGAAGTTATGAAATAGTCAACGCCGGTTTCCTAGCCGTTAATTTTTATCCACAGTGGGTTGCAAATGTGGTACCCGTACCTAAGAAAGATGGAAAAGTACGAATGTGTGTGGATTATAGGGATCTGAATAGAGCGAGTCCGAAAGACGATTTTCCACTTCCTCATATTGATGTTCTAGTCGACAATACCGCTCAACACAAGGTTTTCTCTTTCATGGATGGTTTCTCCGGTTACAACCAGATCAAAATGGCTCCTGAAGACATGGAAAAGACTACTTTCGTTACACACTGGGGCACATTCTGCTACAAGGTCGTGCCGTTCGGTCTGAAGAACGCTGGCGGCACATATCAACGTGCCATGGTAGCTTTGTTTCATGACATGATTCATCACGAGATAGAAGTCTGTGTCGACGACATGATAGCTCGACCACAGACTGAAGAAGAACATCTTGATCATTTGCGAAAACTGTTTGATAGATTGAAGAAGTATAGACTAAGACTCAATCCCAACAAGTGCACCTTTGGAGTCAGATCCTGGAAACTCCTGGGGTTTGTTGTCAGTGGTAAAGGTATTGAAGTTGACCCCGCCAAGGTTCAAGCTATCCAAGAAATGCCAGCGCCCCGCACCGAGAAAGAAGTCAGAGGTTTCTTGGGTCGATTGAACTACATTTCCAGATTCATTGCACATCTAACTGCCACTTGTGAGTCAATCTTCAAGTTACTGAAGAAAGATCAAGTAGTGGAATGGAATGACGCTTGTCAAACAGCTTTTGACAAAATCAAGGAATACCTACAAAATCCTTCTATCCTAATGCCACCTGCAAAAGGAAGACTTCTTATCATGTACTTAACAGTATTAGAGAACTCAATGGGGTGTGTGTTGGGGCAACATGACGAGTCTGGTCAAAAAGAGTATGCAATATACTACCTTAGCAAAAAGTTTACCGACTGGAAACAAGATGCTCACAATGAGAAAACTTGCAGCGCTTTAATGCTCACGATTAAGACAGTATATGTTGACTCACACTACTTTGTTGATCTCCAAGATGGACCCGATAAAATACATATTCGAGAAACCTGCTCTCTCTGGAAGAATAACAAGATGGCAAATGATCTTGACCGAATACGACATCCAGTATACTACTCAGAAAGCGATCAAAGGAAGTGTAGTAGCCGATCATTTGGCTCATCAAGCCGTAGATGATTATCACTCTATGTAGTTTGAATTTCCAGACGAATATGTTTTGCTAGTTACTGATTGCGAAGAACCAGGACCAGATGAAGGACCTGAACCAGGATCCCAATGGACCATGGTCTTTGATGGAGCCTCAAACGCACTTGGCAATGGCATTGGCGCCATCATTACGTCCCCTACCGGCGGGCAGACGCCTTTCACTGCCAGATTATGTTTCAGTTGCACTAACAACATGGCCGAATACGAAGCGTGCATCATGGGTATTAAAGCTGCTATTGACTTAAGAATTAAATTCTTGCAAGTGTATGGAGACTCAACTTTAGTGATCAGTCAGATTAGAGGCGAGTGAAATACGAAGCATCCGAATCTCATTCCATATCGAGAGCATGTTTTGATTATGATCCCTTACTTCAAAGAAATCACTTTCGATCATATTCCACGAGAAGATAATCAGCTGGCAGATGCATTAGCTACTATGTCATCTATGTTCAAGGTCAGGTGGGACAACGAAGCTCCCCAAATCATCATCGAAAAGTTTGACGAACTAGCATACTGTTGTGAACTTGATACATAAGAGAAACCTTGGTTCTACGAAGTGAAGAGGTATCTCGAGACTCAAGAATATCCCGCAGGGCATCAGTCAATGACAAGAAATTCTTAAGAACATTCGCATCCAAATTCTTTCTCAGTAACGACATCTTATACAAGCGCAATCATGATTTATGCTTACTCCACTGTGTAGACCAGAAAACAGCAGAACGGATCATGGAGGAATTACATGAAGGCGCATTTGGCACCCACTCCAGTGGACATACAATGGCTAAGAAGATTCTGAGAACAGGTTACTATTGGTCCACCATGGAAGCTGATTGTCATCGTTACGCTCGGTCTTGTCACAAATGCCAGATATACGCAGACAAAGTGCACATACCTCCAGTACCATTGAATGTCCTGACCACTCCTTGGCCTTTCGTAATGTGGGGCATTGACATGATTGGAGAAATCAAGCCCACCGCTTCCAATGGACATCATTTCATTCTTGTGGCAATTGATTACTTTACCAAATGAGTAGAGGTAGCCTCATTCGCATCTGTTACCAAGAATGTTGTGGCTCGATTCATCAAGCATAACCTTATCTATCGATATGGCATCCCCGAAAGGATTATCACAGATAACGGTACCAACCTCAATAACAAAATGATCACCGAGCTCTTCACACAGTTTAAGATCAAGCATCAAAACACTTCTCCATATCGGCCTAAGATGAACGGAGCAATGGAAGCCGCTAACAAGAATCTCAAGAAGATCATATAGAAGATGACAGTGACTTACAAGGATTGGCACGAGATGTTGCCATTCGCTCTCCACGGTTACTGCACTACAATACGAACATCTACAGGGACAACCCCTTTCTCTCTTGTATACGACATGGAGGCAATCCTGCCAATCGAGGTTCAGATACCCTCAACCAGAGTCCTCCAGGACACAGAACTAGGTGAAGACGAATGGATTCAGACTCGCCTTGATCAGATAAACTTGATCGATGAAAAACGACTCGCATCCATCTGCCATGGACAGATATACCAAAAACGAATGACCAGAGCATTCAACAAGAAAGTCAAGCACCGAGTCCATTTTGATCTGATTGTAACCTGAGAAATCACCCATGAAAGGAGAAGACCTTATGTTGAGCGGTATTGTCGACTAGAACATCAATATGAGGAAGTGGAAAATCGTTTTTCGGACTCGCACTGTTCAGATCTCTGTAATCCACACACATTCGTACTTTGCCATCTTTCTTAGGTACGAGTACCACGTTTGCAACCCACTGTGGATAAGAAGTAATGGCTAGGAAACCGGCATTAAACTGCTTCACGACTTCGGCTTTGATTTTCTCAGACATCTCAGGGCGCATACGACGAACCTTCTGCTTCACAGGGAGAAAACCTTATTTCGTCGATAATCAGTGTACCACAATGTCAATGTCTAGACCTGGCATGTCTTTGTAGGACCAAGAAAAAACCTCGATATAGTCTCATAGCATCTAGACGAATCTCTCTTTGACACTGTTCTCAAGAGCTGCTCCTATCTTGATTTCTTTTCTGTCTTCGTCAGTACCTTGATTCACAACCTCGATTGGCTCTTCGTGTGGCTGTATAACTCGTTCTTCTTGCTGTAGTAGTCTGACAAGTTCTCCTGGAACTTCACAATCTTCCTCACCTTCGTCTTCGGCTTGGTAGATCGGATTATCAAAGTCTTATTTAGCAATAGCAAAGCTGTTATCAATGAGATTCGAAGTGAATCTGCAGTGTATCACGTGGGTGTGTGTAAGAACACATAGCTTTTGAAGGGGTAGTAAAGTAAAAGAAAAGAAAGGAAACAATATTTAAATGCAAAAGTCCAATGATTTTATTGAATGAAAATATGCAGATGACAAATAATAACCCTCACAAACGAGCCGTGATGCCCCGGGAAAGGCACTAGGCTTTTAATTTTATTGTCTGAACATAATAAAGAATGAAAAGCATATCAAAAAACAAAAAGCAATTACTCCTATCTAAAGGAGATTGGTATGACGTCCTCGATCTTCCAATTGTTGAGTCTGTTATCTGGAGTAAGGAAAACCCAATTGCTGATGTCGAAGTCGCTGTCGTCGTCTTCTATGGCATGGACCCCATTCTTGCTGATGTGGAAGGGAAGTTTGCCGGCACGTTCACGACGTATCATATTCTAACCTTTGGTGGTGAAGCCTAAACTAGTCTTGTCAGATTTGAAAGGAAGATCAAGGAGCTGGCCCCAAACAGTATGACCTTCTTCAACTGCAGCTTGAGCGTCCTTCAGTGAGGCCATCCTCTGCGGAACTTATGTAACTTCAGGAGTAATAGGAGAATCAACAGGAATGACTCTCGGAACTTCTTCGAAGGCTTGACAGGGAGTTTCGAAGATTTCGCCTTCCATCTCGAGGTATCAGAATGACTGCAGATGGCTTACCATGTATTCTTCCTCACCGCATACTGTAACAATCTACCCCTTTATTGGGTACTTCAGCTTCTGATGCAAGGTAGAGGTAACAGCGCCCGCCCCATGTATCCAAGGGCGTCCAAGTAGGCAAGAGTAAGCTGGACGGATGTCCATGACAAAGAAGGTAGAGTCGAAAGTTTGGGAACCGACTTTAACTGGCAGGATGAGCTCTCCAAGTACCATTCGTTTAGAACCATCAAAAGCTCTTACAATGATGTCACTGGGCTTCAAAATCAATCCTTCAACATCAAGTCGGTCAAAAGCACTTTTTGGTAGGATATTCAGAGCAGAACCGGTATCTACCAACACGTGAGACAATGTAACACCCTTGCATTCAACGGAGATGTGCAAGGCTTTATTGTGATTCTTTCCGAAAGGAGTCAGATCAGCATCAGAGAAACCTAACCCATTGTTGACAGTCAGGCTAGCAATACAACCTTCAAATTAATTAGTAGTAGTGTCTTGCGGTATGTGAGCGTTCCTCAAGAACTTCACTAAAGTTTTAGCATGAGCTTCAGAGCACAATAGCAGAGCTAGCATGGATATCTTAGACGGAGTTTGTCCCAAATGTTCCACAACATTGTAGTCGCTCTTCTTTATGATCTTTAGCATTTCCTCCATTTCTTGCTTGGAGGTTTCTTCAGCAACTTCCTTTGGTACTTCTGTCTGAGCAGGATGAGTCACTGGTCCTTTCCCTCTGGCTTCGGGAATTGGTTCGATAGCTGGAATGTGAGCTGGAGTCGCAATGTCTTTTGGAGTAGAGATCTCTGGAGAAAATACTCTTCCGGTTCTGGTTACTTTGCTTGATCCAGTGATGTTGTCAATGTCAGGATCGAAAGCTTCATCTGCAATATCTTCGATGTTTAATGGGTCTTGTTTGACGCCATGATAGTAAACTTTGGCTCCATAATTCCATGGTATAGCTTTGTCAAAGGAATATGGAATTGGTCTGGGAGAAGTAATTATGAGAGGTGCCACTATAGGCGCAGGATCGGCAGAGGATATCCTTATTATGTTTACATCAGCATAGTCTTCTGGGAAATCGTCTCCCCATCCAGTTGCTTTGACATCTTCAATAGGAATTTTGTAGCTTTCGGGAGCTTCGTACTTCACCATGAAATCGAATTTTCCACTTGGCTGTCCCAAGGTATCCCAAACTTTTGGTAAGGCTTCGTCTTCGATCTTCAAATTCTTAGAAATGTCTTCACACAGATTCTCCAAGGAGGGAGGTTTTAGAAACAGCACCTCTCTGTTTTCCATCATGCGTTGAATACGTCTTTTCAACCAAGCACATCAGTCAAATTCAGATGCACACCAACGACAATCATCCGGGAATCTTGGAAATACACCGGCTTACAACAAATCTTTCTTAACAGTCATCAGAGGAATAGTCAGGTTATTCACATCGTAAACATAGGAGTCTTCGTCAATAAAATTTGAACATTTACCGTGGTTAGGCATTGGTGCATTAATCACATTCGGAGTTTTGACAGGAGGGTCAAACTCAATTTCCCTGGCTTTAATCATGTCTTGAATCTTGTTCTTCAGAGCCCAACAGTTGTCAGTGTCGTGCCCTGGGCTGTTGGAGTGGTATGCACACTTTGCATTAGGATTGTATTTTGGAGAGGAAGTGTTTATGTGTTGAGGAGGATCCCTCAAGGTAATCAGCTCTGCTTTCAACATGTGTTGCAAAGCTTGCGACAATGGCATGTTGATCTTCGTAAACTGTCTATGTGGCGCATTTTGGTTACGCGTGTTGTCTCGTTGAGGTTGTGCTGGTGTAGGATTGGAGATCACAACTTCCCCCACAGATTGAGTACGATCAGCTTTGACTCGGCCTTTCTGACCATACACCGCATTGGCTTCTTTCTTACCACCAAAATATTTCTTCGCAGCATTTGTAGATGACTCTACCTGAATCTTCCCGCTCTTGATTCCAGCTTCAATACGTTCGCCTGTCAGTATCAGCTCGGTGAATCCGGCTGAAGAGTTTCCAATCATATGATTGAAGAATGGGCCTGTTAGTTGTCATACCCCAATTTTTGACCTAAGATACCACCTTATATATGCATCACTGCATCACTAACAGTTTCAGAATAGAATAGATCGTCCGTGGCTTCTAGAAGTCAAAGTTAGGGTTTCATCAAAATTTCATCTGTTCCAGATATGATCAATTAGGGTTTGAGTTTCCACTCACCTTATTTGATCTATCTTAATCAATCATCAACATTTGATCTTCAGATTCCCAACTTTTTCTCATGATCTACCATGAATCGACCAATTAGGGTTTCAATCGAGGATAGTGAATCATTGACTTTCTGCTCAATGAATGAACTATTTGCTTGGAGATTGATCTTAACATCTTCAAAGCAACATCTTGACCTAATTTCTTGATTCAAAACATTTCAAAAGTCCATGTTTCTTCATCAAACAAATTATGAACCATCTGATGAAAATTCATTTGCTCAAAAAGTCAAACTTTGACTTTTGGTCAAATTTTTCAAGATCAAACTTTTACAATCATAAAAACATTTCAAATGGTCCATCATGATCATAAAAAATCAAGAAATGCGAAAAAGTCAACAAAAAGTCAAGATTTAAAAAATTTCTAACACTTCGAAAAATTTTCAAGTGTTAAGAAACATGGTTTTTCCTCACTTTCTAGGCCATTTTTCACCTAGATCCATTTGGATTCAGAAAAAATTCAAAACATGAAAGTTGTAGCCCTTGTTACAAGCTTTCTAAAATTTCCAAGAACTTGAAAAAACACTTTGTGTAGCTAAGGTTTTGAAAATTAAACTTAAAGCTCCATAACCATGAATTATAAGTCATTTTTCAAGAACTTTAAGTCATTTTTTCACAAATCTCCCTTCTAGAAGCCTTGTCACAAGCTAGAGGTAGATTATAACTGATAAATATCAGTTTTGAATGATTGAGGAAAGGATTGAATCAAAGAGAAAAACTTAACCAGGGTTAAGAAAATTACTTTTGCATTAAATGCAAAAGATTCCATTTTACCTCTGAACCAAGTTGCAAGTTTCCCTCAATTATAACTTTCCCAAATCATTCAGAATTCTTGGCCTATAAATATAGGTTATTTCCTCATTTTCAAACCACACCAAAGCTATCATAATCAAGCTTTCACTCTTTCTTTCTTAAACATCAAGTTTCTAAGTTATAAGAGGGAAATTTTGCAATCTCCAAACCTTGCAAAATCTGAGCAAACTTAAGTTTCTAACATGTTATAAACATAATTTAGAAGTAGTTTAAAACTTAAAATCATTAAGAAACAAGTTAAAAAACATTTTTCTACACAAAACTCCATTTGTGCAAACTTTGAGCCAAAACTGCCAAACTAGAAAACTACTCGTGCTAGCCTTGATTTCTCACTTCAAACACATCCTATACAACATATAGAGACTGTACATACACTTAAACAAGTTTTGGAACAGCTCCATCACCATCTTCAATTTTCAAATTGAGCTACTTGCAACTTGACTTGGTCAGAGAGTTCTAGCCATCCTCAGCACAAACTAAGGGTAGGAACACACTCAGGGAGGTTCAAGGAAGCTTAATCAATCATCACTTTGCATCTGGAAGTAGCCAAACTCGAACTGGTATTTCATACCAAGAGGTGAGTTTCTCAAACTTTGAATCCTCCATTCATGCACTTTTAGCTTTAAAATTGAAAAGGAAAATGTAGACATTCAATCACTAAAGCTATCTGGGTCTTTAATTTGAACTAAAATCAACTGTGCTTAAAGAATTAATCATTTTTTCAGTTAGGGTTCAAATTGGGATTGTTAAAATTCACTTTCATCTTTGATTAATAATATTAACAAAATACATAATCAGAATCGTGGCAAAAATCTAGATGAAATAGCATTTTGAACTTTTAAAATTGATCAAAAAATGAAGAAGTTCGAATTTGCCATGGACATGGATGTCGCGCCTGTTCCAGCGAAGAAGATGAAGATGAGTTTCAATTTCTGAAGCTAGACTTATAATATATATTTCTAGTTTAAGTTAAATAAATGGATGTATTACCGCCCCAGCGATTGCCAGCACGCTTCTCATGTCACTTTCCTTGCCAAAGGTCCAGGGTTCGAATCCCCCTGGAACCTTTTTTTATTAAAAGGAATTACACGCTTTCTGGAACTTGTTCCTCCAGAAGCACTTATGAAGTTTCTTCCCCAGAAACTCCCCATTTACACTATGATCAGAAGTACTTCTAGTACTTCTATCCTTAGAAGCTTCAAGCTTCTAATGTTTCTGTAAGTGTTTTTATGTTGGCTTTAATTTTTGGTAAAACTAGTTTAAGTCAATGTCTTGACTGATGTCATGACATTCAGAGTTGAAGATAAATTCTACAGAAGAATAATAATACAGGTACAGCTCAGACTGGGAGTTAACTGTTATGCTGGAAATCGGCAAGAAGAATGACTGATGTCATGACCAATGTTATGACATTCTGTGCAACATCTGTTGTTCTGCAGATTTACTTTTCCTGAGACTTTCCAGGATTTTTGTTGAGCTGTTTTTATTATGGATTATGTTATTGGATCACATGCTCACGTGGCTTTAAGGTTAACCTTGTTTAACCCTAAATTGGTTTGTTAAAAAGACCAAGTCTTTAGGTTAAATCAAGTAAACCCTAGCTATTATTATGGAAGCCCAAACTGAAGTCTACATACTGCTTCTATAATAGGAATGAAACCCTGATGTTACTGCAGTGCTTTTTGGACTATGTACAAGATTTAGCAGAGTGTAAATTTGTGAATTGTAGTTATTCTTGTGAGCCAAGCAATTATCATTTGATAAGTGCCTTGGACTAGGATTTGGCTGTAAGGGTTGTTTATCACTCAAAGCTTTGAAGCACGAGTGTTGTGTCTCTTGATTAAAGCTTTAAAGCAAAATCAAGTATGTTTATTGAAGAGTGTCTTCACAATTCAATTAATCAATAGGTTGATATCACTGTTGTGATTGAGGGGGAGTGAGTAGGAACTCAGGTCTAAGTAGGACTTAGATTGAAGTTGCATTGGGTAGGTCTTAAGTGAAGGAGATAAATTGGTTGGTTTATTCCTGAATTAATACTGCTTATAGTGAATTTCCTCCCTGGCTTGGTAGCCCCCAGATGTAGGTGTAGTTACACACTGAACTGGGTAAACAATTGTTTGTGTTCTTTACTGTTTTTACATTACTGTGTCAATTGTTAAACAGAGTGTCAGATACAGTGTCATAACATTCTCTATGACATCACGTATCTGCTGCCAGGAATTTCAATTGGCATCAGAGCAGGCACCCTGCCTGTTATTTCTGGGTGAGATCTAGGGATAATAGTTTCTGGTGTTATGGACAAGGAAAGAGGATTTGGAAGTAGACCACCCATACTGGATGGATCTAACTATGATTACTGGAAACCTCGTATGGTTGCCTTTTTGAAGTCACTGGACAATAAAGCTTGGAGAGCTGCTGATAGAGGATGGAAACATCCTACCAAGCTTGAGAAAGATGGGACTACTAGTCTGAAACTTGAGGAAGAATGGAGCAAAGAAGAAGAAGAGCTAGCACTGGGCAACTCTAAAGCATTGAATGCCTTATTCAATGGAATTGACAGAAATATTTTCAGACTAGTACATCAGTGTGAACTGGCCAAGGATGTTTGGGACACTCTCAAAACCACTCATGAGGGTACATCCAAGGTGAAAATGTCAAGACTTCAGATGCTCACTACCAAATTTGAGAATCTGAAGATGAAGGAAGACGAGACCATTCATGAGTTTCACATGAACATCTTGGAGATTGCCAACACCTCAGGAGCATTGGGAGAAAAGATGTTAGAAGAAAAGCTGGTGAGAAAGATTCTCAGATCCTTGCCTAAAAGGTTTGCAATGAAAGTGACTGCTATAGAGGAAGCTAAGGATATTTGCACCTTGAAGGTTGATGAACTCATTGGATCACTTCAGACATTTGAAATGGGGATCAGTGAAAATGGTGAAGAGAAAAACAAGAGCATAGCCCTTGTATCCAATACTGAAGAGGAATGCAAGGAGGGTGATGAAGAGAAGATATTTGAAGCAATAACTATGCTTGGAAGGCAGTTCAACAAACTTATCAAGAGAATTGACCCAAAGTCAAGGTCAAATGTCAAGAACATCTCCTCTGACATTAGCAGATCTTATGACTCCAACAGAAGAGCAAAACCTGAAGAAAAGGGCAATCAAAGCAGAGGGATTCAATGTCATGGATGTGAAGGATATGGACACATTCGAGCTGAATGTCCTACCTTTCTAAAGAAACAAAATAAAGGAATGTTTGTCACTTGGTCTGATGGGGACTCAGAAAGTGATTCTGAAGAAGAATCTGCCAAACTAGTTACTGCACTATCTGGTGTTTGTAACTCTGATAATGATTCTAGTGATGAGGAAGTGACATTTGAAGAACTTGCTGACACTTACAAGAAGCTGTGTATCAGAAGTGCTGAAGTCTGTCAGCAAAATGAAAAACAGAAAAAGCTAATTGTGAAGTTGGAGGCTGAGAAGAAGGCAGACACTGCTACTATAAGTCATCTCAACAGTGAAGTTCTAGTGTTGAACTCCAAACTTGATCAGATGACTAAGTCTGTCAAGATGCTGACAACTGGAACTGATAAGTTGGAGGAAATCCTTCAGACTGGACAAAATGCAGGAAATATGTCTGGTCTAGGATATGTGGCTGCAAAGAAATCTGCTGGTGACAAGAAGAAGAACAGGCCTGATAAACCAATGTCAAAGCAGATGTCACAACATAGGGCAGGAAATATGTCTGGTTCAGGATATGTGGCTGCAAAGAAATTTGCTGATAACAAGAAGAAGAACAGACCTGATAAACCAGTTTCAAAGCAGATGTCACAACATAGGGCTCAACATCAAGATCAGAGAAACATGAAGAAAAAGTTTCAAAGATGGAGATGTCATTATTGTGGAAGGTTTGGGCACATAAATCCATTTTGCTACAGACTATATGGATATCCTAATCAGACCCCACATGTCAATCCTAAGACCAACAAGGTACCATATACTCAACAGTAGAAGAAGAAGACTGCAGCCTGTCATACCCCAAAATTTTCCCTCCTACTTCTCAAGACATTTCATACCTCCATGCTCAAGGATTCCTCAAGGGTTGATCAGACAAGCCCTCTCCTAGACAATCAACCCAAACTAGGGTTTGGCAATTCTCAGATCAAAATGGATTTCCAGCATCTCCAATGGCCATCATGCCTCCTCATATGCTTCAAAGATTCTCCATGTCAAGTTTCAAGCCTCACAAGTCAAATTTCCTCAAACAATTGCTCAGATGGTTGAAAATCAGTTGTATTGGACAAAAAGTCAACTGTGGTCAACATACAGTCAAACTTCCTGATTTTTGGTCAACATCCTCATATTAAAGTCACATTCATCATTTGATCAAGGGTTGATCATGATTCATCAAGAAAACTCAAGATTTGCTCAAAAGTCAAACTTTCCAAATTAGGGTTTTTCAATGAAAACTCAACTGAACTTTGACTGAGCATAACTTCTTCATACTTTCTTAGAAATTTTTCCACCACCTCTCATTTTGAATGAAATTAAATTCTCTACAACTTCAAGTCTCACAAGAATGTTCAAAAAATGCTTCATTTGGAAGGTATGGGTCAAAACATTACAGGTCCTTTTTAAAGTCAACAAAAAGTCATCTTTTTGTTTTGAAGTTTTATTGAGCATGGAAACTCCAATTGAGATGAAACCAAAGAGGTTGTTTAGAGGACACCTAGAGCTTTCTAAAAAGTCCAAGAACACTAAAAAAAATATGGAACATTGAGCAAAATACACCTTGTACAAGTTGGGCATTCTTGGACAATTGCACAAAGAGAAATACTTGTCAAAATCCAAAATTTTGCAAATGGGCCTAGTTTTTCTTGGTTTAAACTTGTTCCTCATCTTATTTGGAACCTTCAAGCCCAATGCCACGAATTTTGTCTTTATTTTTCTATTTAATTTGAATTTTATTCATTTAAAAACAAATTAAATTAAAAAATAAGGTATAAAATCCAAATTAGATGCAAAGTTGATTTTTCTCTCATTCTTGAGATCCAAGCAACTCATACAAGCTGGCAAATTTCGAAATTTACATTGATTTGGCAAGAAATTAATTGAAATTGGATCAAAAAAGGAAGATTTGATTTCATACAAAATCAAATTTTTTCTACATTGATTGATCAATATTTGCTCTTCAATTCAGCCCAAAATCCATCCACTATAAATATACAATATATACAACATGAGAAAGAACAAAAAAATTGCCTCAAGAACCCTATTCCAAAGTCAAAAAAACTTGTGTCCTTGAAGCCTCTTGAAGCATTCCAGACCTTTACAACTCTCAAAAATATCAAGAATTGAGAAAACACAATTTCGGTTTGTTAACTTTTTTTAAAATCGATTTCTGTTATTCATGCATATTTAACGTTTTTTGGTTGTTTGTTCATGTTCAGCATCGAGTTTGCAAGCTATCTGGGTAGCTTAATTTCATTTTAATGGCCTGGAACGAAAATCACCATTGCTAGGGTTTCCTGTTGCGTTTTAGGGTTTCTCTAAATACAAAAAATTAAACCAAACCAAGGATACCAGGATGATCAGTGGACAAAAACGAATCGAACCATGGCTTTGAAATTCATTTATATTGCTTGTATTGGATTTTTTATATTTGCAGGGGCCATAGCGTCGAGCTCAGTCGACACTAACTTTTCAAAAATTCAAATGAAGAAGATGGTGTTCTTCGCGCGTGATTTGGATGTCCAGGGTGCAATTTCGTTTAAAACGAATTGCTTCAATTCTTAAACACGTGGACGCTCTAGCTCAGTTGGTCATGGCAGCGCGTGTGTGAAGCAAGGGACACCGGTTCGAATCCTGGCAAGACCAATATATTTTTGCTTCATTGAAAACTAACATATTTTTCTTTTTTTTTTCTATTTTCTTTTATATTTTCATGTTATTTAATTTATCTTCAATATTTTTTATCATGCATCTAAAAAACTCCAAAAATATTTCTTTTTTGCATTATTATCAGAAAAATACTTATTTAATTTTTAGCATTAAAATTATTATTTTTGCATGCATATTTTATTTAATTTCTAATTAATCATTAATTTGACTTTTAATTGCTTTTAAATTATCAAATCGATTCCGAAAATTACCAAAAATTTATCTTATCATATTAATGTCATTACTAACATAAAACCTTTTTCCTCTTCTTATGCAATTTTCTCGAATTTCTGATTATGTATCTGTTCACAGGTTATAGCGTTTCGGACGATTTCTCTTGCTTTTCTTTTCCAATTATGTAACTGCCTATGGGATGTAATAGTTTAATTAGGACTTTTTCCGCACTCTTATCATGTAACTGCCCCAAAGCCATGTAATAGCGTAGGACTTTATCTTTCCGCACTTTACATTTCCGCAATTTACTTTCTGCACCCTATAAACTGCTAGTAATTAGGCGTGTATGGCAAGATAAAATTGAACGTAGATCGCTTCTAATTCAAAGATAAGATATCTGAAATCAACACATTCTTTTCACACATGCACCCCTTAGGGTAATTCTCTCTCGATGCCTTACAAATACAAATGGTCATGTCCCTCGAACGTAGAGTTATTCTAGCACCGTTGCCTTCAAAAGAAATCATCATAGTCCCTTCGATACAAAGATCATAGACCCACGATGTCGCCTACGAATACATGATCTTGACCCTCGATTGTCGCCTACGAAAAATGATGATAGTCCCTTCGAATGTGCTAGAATACTTCCTACAAGTTGCCTTCTATGACCATCTGATGTCCCTTCGAATGTCCCTTCTACATCCAACGAATGGGGTTACCTACCAATTAATGGTATGGATAGCACTATTCTAAAGGAACGTAAAACAACACGAAAACGACCATTCTGAGTAGGTAATAAGACTTTTAGTTGCTTGCTCTATCAAAATATTTTTCACACCTCACACTTTTTGTCAAAGTTCAAACTCTTTTCAAAAACGAAACATTTCCGAACACTTTGTATACATTCCTACATGAATCATTACAAAGTCAAAGCGAAATGCCTTTTCAAAATATTTTTGTCAAACACACAGAAAGCAAAATTTTAAAGTGATCTAAGAGCAACTAACAGCCCGTAGATAACTACGGATGGAAAGGGGTGCTAATACCTTCCCTTTTCATAACCTTCTCCCTTACTCAGAATCTAACGAAGGTCTTTTCCTGTTCTTTTCACCTTCCCTTAATTGGATAAAAGAAAAGTCGGTGGCGACTCTTGCTATCCGCACATTTGCGATACAAAAAATATCAAAGTCAGTTCACCGTATTATAGAACTGGCGATTCTGCCGGGGATACACCCTAAAGAGAGAATACCTTAGGGATTTCTAGATCACTTTTACTGCTTTCTGTTTGATTTGCTTGCTTTATCTTTAAGGGTTGCTTGGGTATTATACTTGTGGGGATCCTACACCCGATCCGGTTTCCTTTTAGGTAAGTAGCAATAAATCGTCATGACTGCTAGACGATATCGAAACGGTCAACATGATGGCTACGTTAGTGTGACACTTTGGATGTCCTGATACTCTTCATTTCCAAGTTGAGGATAGTATTTGGCTTCTGCGTGGTGTCATCAACACTAACTAAACTTTTAGAACCTTAATTGACCCATCTTGGCCATTAGAAGGTAGTGAGATGGCCGACTTTGGTGCAGACTAAGGTTGGCTGATACTCGATGCTACGCTCATTAAGATAAGACTTTTGGGATATTTTCGGTCGACCACTTGGTAGTCGTATTGAAATAAACGCCTACGAGAAAGATCAATGATATGAGATTCCTAGAACCCGGTTACTATTATAGGACAGGATGAACCAACTCAAACTTTTGGTGGGGTAATCACCTATACCTCATGCAAGCCTTAAACCTAGGCTCATTGTGTGAATTGTTTGTGTGTGCTAAACATGACATCATGACATCATCGCATTACATATCATTTATAACTATTTCAAGGACCTAGGGATTTATCTTTGCTCTGTTTTGTAGGGATTATGGCTTCTAGAAAGACTATCCGAATCAACTTCATGGGTATACCTTCTCAGCTCAAAGAATTGGTTTCAGAAATTCCCAACCATGCTCAGTTCATCAAAAGACATGGTTATTTGCTTGACTTGGTTATCTCCGGTTTTGAAGAAGATATGATGCATGTCCTATTCCAGTTCTTCGATCCGAAACACCATTGCTTTACATTCCCAGATTATCAGTTAGTTCCTACCTTGGAAGAGTTCTCTAAGCTACTTGGGATACCTATTCTTGATCAAATGCCATTCACCGGTCTAGAAAAGGTTCCTAGGTACGAAGACATCGCATCAGCCTTACATCTAAAGCACTCAGACATTGAAGCCAATTGGGAAACAAGAAGCGGAGTTAAGGGTTTACTTGCTAAGTTCCTAATTAAGAAAGCCCGAGGATTCCTCAAAGTTTTAAGTATCCATGCATTCGAAGACGTTGTGGCCTTACTAATCTATGGTTTGGTTCTATTCCCTAACTCGGATCAATTCATAGATGTCAATGCCATCAAGTTGTTTCTTACTCGCAATCCTGTGCCTACTTTACTTGGAGACATTCTACATTCTCTCCACACTCGTACTATCAAAAGACAAGGAACTCTCATGTGTTGCATACCGTTACTTTCCAAGTGGTTTATTTCGCACCTTCCTCCATCAGTTTTGAAGAACGAACAAAGGTTGAAGTGGTCTCAAAGACTAATGTCACTCTCTCATTCGGATATCCGTTAGTGTCTTTTCTCCCAAAAAGACTTCACATTCATTGAGCGTTGTGGAGAATTCCCTAATGTACCACTCCTTGGCATAAGGGGAGGTATCACTTACAACCCTTCTCTAGCTCTACGTCAGTTTGGTTATGCTCGAAGAGATGGTCCTCATGATATGCTTCTCCAAGATATTGTGTTCGACTACAACCACGATCTCCATAATTACCATCGAAGGTTCATACACGCTTGGGGCATGGTAAAGAAGACTGATACCAAGACTTTGGGGCACCAAAACTCCATTCCTTGGGAACCTTACCTCAAATGGGTGTGAGCTTGAGCTCAAAACCTCATGATGCCATTCACGCCTATTTTACCAGTAATTATGGAACCTGTTGCTATAGGTGACGTACCCTATATTGTTCTCCATCCTGACATGCCTACTAATTTTGAAGACTTGAAGAGATCCTGGATTCAGCTTAAAGAAGAAAGGGATACATTTGAAGCTCAGTGCTATGCAAGTGAGAAGAAGGTGCTAGAGTTGACAAAGCTACTTCACGAGGAGCGAAACATCAACGCCTACCTCGACACCAAGAGGAAGCGCCCATGGGAGACTTAGAGCTTTAGGATTTTATGCTTTTCTTTTATTTTTCTGAACTATCTTCTGTACTTAAAAAGAAAAAGAATAAAAAAGAGAACTAATAAATGTTTGTTCGTGCTTGTTTAACAAATTTAAATTCTTAAGGTCCTTGAAAACATTGCATTGCATTTGCATAAACATCGCATATCATGGCATAACATCTCATAACAGGTACATTGAAGATTAGTTTTCTCATTTTCTCGCTATTTATTTTTGCAGAAATGGCTCTTGAACAGACTATCAAAGATCTCCAGGCTCAGAACGCTCAGTTCCAGGAGATGTTCACCAACTTGGCCCAAGGCCAAGAAGATCTGAAGAAGCTCATCAACAGAAAGAAGAAGGTCATTGGTGTTCTCAACACGGGAAGACGTCACAAAGGTGGTCCTAAAGTGGTCAGCCGGATTGAGTTCTTAGAAGGGAGTGTCAAGACTGAAGGAAGTGTCAAGGGCAACGAAGACGACCAGCGTGAGCCTGAGAAGGACAAAGAAGATCACTATGATAATGACCAGTACTCTGATGAAGATGACAAGTATAAGCAACTTGAAGACCGTCTGAATGCTGTGGAAAATTTGAAGATGTCCGGGCTGAATTTTGATGATCTGAGTCTTGTCCCTGGTGTGGTCATTCCTCCCAAGTTCAAGGTTCCTGCTTTTGCCAAGTATGATGGCATTTCTTGTCCGAAGCTGCATTTGAAGTCCTATGTTCAGAAGATCAAGCCCCACACTGATGACAGAAAGTTGTGGATGCATTATTTTTAAGAGAGTTTGTCCGGAACTCAATTGGAGTGGTATTATTAGCTAGCGAATGACTGTATCCGTACTTGGAGTGATTTAGCATATGCTTTCTACAGACAGTATGAGTACAATGCTGAGTTGGCACCCACTCACATGCAACTACAAAGCATGTCTATGGGTCGTGATGAAAGGTTCAAAGAATATGCTCAGAAATGGAGAGATCTAGCAAGCAGAGTTCAACCACCCTTGTCCCATAGGGAGTTGGTTGATATGTTTATGGGAACACTGACAGGCCCATTCTTCAATCATCTGATTGGAAACTCCTCAGTCGGGTTCACCGAGCTGATATTGACAGGAGAGCGTATTGAAGGTGGTATCAAGAGCGGAAAGATTCAGATAGAGTCATCCTCAAATGCTGCGAAGAGATCTTTTGGTGGTAAGAAAGAAACAAATGTTGTGTATGGTCAGAAAAGCCGAGCCAAGACCGATCGTGCTCAATCTGTGGGGGCAGTTGTGATCTCCAATCCTACATCAGCACAACCTCAACGAGACAACGCGCGTAGCCAGAACGCGCCACGAAGATAATTTACGAAGATCAACATGCCGTTGTCGCAAGCCTTGCAACACATGTTAAAAGCAGTGCTGATTACCTTGAGGGACCGTCCTCAGAGTGTCAATACTTCCTCTCCGAGATACAATCCCAATACTAAGTGTGCTTACCATTCCAACAACGTGGCACGACAATCGACAATGTTGGGCTCTGAAGAACAAGATTCAGGATATGATTGAAGCTAAGCAGATTGAGTTTGACCCTCCTGTTGAGACTCCAAACGTGATCAACGCGCCTATGCCTAACCATGACAAAAGTTCCAACGCTATTGGTGAGAACTCTTATGTTTTCAACATAGATGACTTGACCATTCCTCTGATAACTGTTAAGAAGAATTTGCTGCAGGCCGGTGTCAATGCAGGATGCCCAGAGAATTTTCGTTGGTGCCCATCTGCACCTGATGGTTGTGCTTGGTTGAGAAGACGTGTTCAGTGCATGATGGATAACCGTGAAATACTATTCCTGAAACCACCTGTGGAGATTCTGTGTGAAGACATGTCCAAGAAACTGAAGATCGAAGATGTGAATGAAACTGTACCGAATGTGTGGGATACCTTGGGACAGCCAAGTGGAAAGTTCGATAAATGGTGAAGTACACTGTTCCTGATGTTAAGCCAACCGGATGGAGTGACGATTTCCCAGAAGACTATGTTGATGTTAACACGATAAGAATCTCCTCTGCTGATCCTGTGCCTAGAGTGGCACCTCTCATCATTATTTCTCCCAGACCAGTTCCATATTCCTCTAACAAAGCTATCCCTTAGAACTATGGAGCTGAGGTTTACTATCATGGTGTAAAGCAAGACCCTCTAACCATTGAAGATCTTACAGTTGAAGCTACCATTCCTGACATTGACAATATCACCAGATCAAGTAAGGTGACCAGAACCGGAAGAGTGTTTTCTCCAGAGATCTCTCCTCCAAAAGACACTGCGACTCCAGCTCGCATTCCAGCTATTGAACCAGTTCCCGAGACTAGAGGGAAAGAACCATTAACTCATCCAGCTCCTACAGAAGTACCAAAGGAAGTTGCTGAAGACACCTCCAAACAAGAAATGGTGGAAATTCTGAAGATTATCAAGAAGAGTGACTACAACGTTGTGGAACAATTGGGACAGACTCCGTCCAAGATATCCATGCTTGCTCTGCTCTTGTGCTCTGAGGCTCATGCTAAAGCCTTGGTGAAGTTTTTGAAATGCTCATGTACTGCAAGACACTGCTACTGATCAATTTGAAGTTTGTATTGCTAGCCTGGCTGCCAACAACGACCTAGGCTTCTCTGATGCTGATTTGACTCCCGCCGGAAGGAAACACAACAAAGCCTTGCACATCTCTGTTGAATGCAAGGGCGTTACATTATCTTATGTTTTGGTGGATACCGGTTCTGCTCTGAATATCCTACCAAACACTGCTTTTGATTGGCTTGATGTTGAAGGATTGGTTCTGAAACCCAGTGACATTGTTGTGAGAGCCTTTGATGGTTCTAAGCGAACAGTACTTGGAGAGCTCATTCTGCCTGTTAAAGTCGGTACCCAGACTTTTGATTCCATTTTCTTTGTCATGGACATCCGTCCAGCTTACTCTTGCCTACTCGGACGCCCTTGGATACATGGGGCAGGCGCTGTTACTTCTACCTTGCATCAGAAACTGAAGTACCCGGTGAAAGGGAAGGTTGTTACAGTATGTGGTGAAGAAGAATATATGGTCAGTCATCTACAATCATTCTGATATCTCGAGATGGAAGGTGAATTCTTCGAGACTCCCTGTCAAGCTTTCGAAACAATCCCCAGAGTCATGCCTGTTGACTCTCCCGTCACTCCTGAAGTTACGCAAGTTCCGCCTAGGATGGCTTCGCTGAAGGATGCTCAAGCTGTAGTTGAAGAAGGAGGTAGTACTATTTGGGGATAGCTCCCTGATCTTCCTTTCAAATCTAACAAGACTGGTTTAGGCTTCACCCTCAAAGGTCAGAAGATGATACGCCGCGAACGTGCTGACCAACTTCCTTTCCGCATCAGCCAGAATGGAGTTCATGCTATAGAAGACGACGACAACGACTTCGACATTAGCAAATGGATCTTCCCAACTCTGGACAACGGACTTAGCAATTGGAAGACTGAAGACGTCATACCCATCTCCTTTAGACAGGAGTAATTGCTATTGTTTTCTGTTTTGCTTTTCGTTTTCTATGCTTTGAACAATAAACTTTAAAGCCTAGTGCCTTGCCCGGGGCATCATGGCTCGTTTGTGAGGGTTATTATCTGTCATTTGCATATTTTCATTCAATAAAATCGTTGGACTTTTGCATTTAATTATTGTCTTCTTCCTTTTACTTTATCACCCCTTCGAAAAGCTATGTGTTTGTTACACACACCCACGTGATACACTGCAGAATCACTCCGAATCTCGTTGATAACAGCTATGCTATTGCTAAATATGACTTCCGATAATCCGATCTACCAAGCCGAAGACGAAGGTGAGGAAGATTGTGAGGTGCTAGGAGAACTTGTCAGACTGCTACAGCAAGAAGATCGAGTTATACAGCCACACGAAGAGCCAGTTGAGGTCGTGAATTTGGGTACTGATGAAGACAGAAAAGAGATCAAGATAGGAGCGGGTCTTGAGAACAGTGTTAAAGAAAGATTGGTTCAGATGCTACGAGACTATATTGAGGTTTTTGCTTGGTCATACGAAGACATGCCCGGTTTAGACGTTGATATCGTGGTACACCGGTTACCGACGAAAGAAGGTTTTCTCCCAGTAAAACAGAAGGTTCGTCGTCACATGCGTCCTGAGATGTCTGAGAAAATTAAAGCTGAAGTTATGAATCAATTTAATCCAGGGTTCTTAGTTGTTACTTCTTATCCGCAGTGGGTTGCAAATGTGGTTCATGTACCTAAGAAGGATGGTAAAGTACGAATGTGTGTGGATTACAGAGATTTGAACAAAGCGAGTCCGAAAGCCGATTTCCCACTACCTCATATTGATGTTCTGGTTGACAACACCGCCCAGTATAAGGTTTTCTCCTTCATGGATGGTTTCTCCGGTTATAATCAGATCAAAATGGCTCCTGAAGACATGGAGAAGACTACCTTCGTTACACAGTGGGGCACTTTTTGCTACAAAGTCATGCCGTTCGGACTGAAGAACGCGGGCGCCACTTATCAGCGTGCTATGGTGGCATTGTTTCATGACACGATTCATCACGAGATAGAGGTCTACGTCGACGACATGATAGCTCGATCACAAACTGGGGAAGAACATCTTGATCATTTGCAGAAACTATTTGACAGATTGAAGAAGTACAGACTAAGACTCAATCCCAACAAGTGCACCTTTGGAGTCAGATCTGGTAAACTCTTAGGGTTTATTGTCAGTGGTAAAGGTATTGAGGTTGACCCCGCCAAGGTTAAAGCTATTCAAGAAATGCCAGCTCCCAGCACTGAGAAGGAAGTTAGAGGTTTCTTGGGCCGTTTGAATTACATTGCCAGATTCATTGCACATCTAACCCGCTACTTGTGAGCCAATCTTCAAGTTACTGAAGAAAGATCAAGTAGTGGAATGGAACGACAATTGCCAGATCGCGTTTGGCAAAATCAAGGAGTACCTACAGAATCCTCCTATCCTGATGCCTCCCGTCGAAGGAAGACCTCTTATCATGTACTTGACAGTGTTAGAGAGCTCAATGGGGTGTGTGTTGGGGCAACATGACGAGTCTGGTCGAAAAGAGTAAGCAATATACTACCTTAGCAAAAAGTTTACCGACTGCGAAACAAGATACTCACACTGAGAAAACTTGCGCTTTGGCTGTCACGACTAAGACAGATATGTTGACTCACACTACCTTGTTGATCTCCAAGATGGATCCGATAAAATACATATTTGAGAAACCAGCTCTCCGGAAGAATAGCAAGATGGCAAATGATCTTGACTGAATACGACATCCAGTACACTTCTCAAAACGATCAAAGGAAGTGTAGTAGCCGATCATTTGGCTCATCAAGCCGTAGATGACTATCAGTTTATGCAGTTCGAGTTTCCAAACGAAGATGTTTTACTAGTTACTGATTGCGAAGAACCAGGACCAGACGAAGGACCTGAACAAGGATCCCGATGGACCATGGTCTTTGATGGAGCCTCAAACGCACTTGGCAATGGCATTGGCGCCATCATTACATCTCCTACAGGCGGACATACGCCATTCCGCCAGATATGAAGCGTGCATTATAGGTATTAAAGCTGCTATTGACTTAAGAATCAAGTTTTTACAAGTGTATGGAGACTCAGCTTTAGTGATCAGTCAAATAAAAGGCGAGTGGGATACGAAGCATCCGAATCTCATTCTGTATCGAGAGCATGTTCTGAGTTTGATCCCCTACTTCGAAGATATCACTTTCAATCATATTCCACGAGAAGAGAATCAATTGGCAGACGCATTAGCTACTATGTCATCATCGAAAAGTTTGACGAACCAGCATACTGTTATGAACTTGATACAGAAGAGAAACCTTGGTACTACGATGTGAAAAGGTATCTTGAGACTCGGGAATATCCCGCAGGGGCATTTGTCAACGATAAGAAGTTTTTGAGAAGGTTCGCATCCAAATTCTTCCTAAGCAACGACATCCTGTACAAGCGCAACCACGACATGTGCTTACTCCGCTGTGTAGACCAGAAGACAGCAGAACCCATCATGGAAGAATTACACGAAGGCGCATTTGGTACCTACTCCAGTGGACACACGATGGCTAAGAAGATTTTGAGAATGGTCCACCATGGAAGCTGATTGTCACCATTATGCTCGATCTTGTCACAAATGCCAGATATATGCAGACAAAGTGCACGTACCTCCAGTACCTCTGAATATTCTAACAGCTCCTTGGCCTTTTGCAATGTGGGGCATTGACATGATTGGAGAAATCAAGCCCACCGCTTTTCCAATGGACACCGTTTCGTTTCATCCTTGTGGCAATTGACTATTTCACCAAGTGGGTAGAAGCAGCCTCGTTTGCATCTGTTACCAAGAATGTCGTGGCTCGATTCATCAAGCATAATCTTATCTGTCGGTATGGCACTCCCGAAAGGATTATCACAGATAATGGTTCTAATCTCAACAACAAAATGATCACCAAACTCTGCACGCAGTTCAAGATCAAGCATCACAACTCTTCTCCTTATCGGCCTAAGATGAATGGCGCAGTGGAAGCCGCCAATAAAAACATTAAGAAGATTATACAGAAGATGACAGTGACTTACAAGGATTGGCATGAGATGTTACCATTTGCTCTTCATGGTTATCGCACTACGGTACGAACATCAACAGGGGCAACCCCTTTCTCTCTTGTATATGGTATGGAAGCGGTCCTACCAATCGAGGTTCAGATACCCTCAACCAGAGTCCTCCAGGATGCAGAGCTAGGCGAAGACGATTGGATCCAGACTCGCCTTGACCAGATCAACTTGATCGACGAGAAATGACTCGCATCCATCTGCCATGGACAGATCTATCAGAAACGAATGATCAGAGCATTTAACAAGAAAGTCAAGCATCGAGTCTACCAAGTTGGTGATCTAGTAGTCAAGCGCATCATTCTTCCATAAGGTGATCCCAGGGGAAAATGGACTCCCACCTATGAGGGACCATTTGTAGTCAAAACAGTATTTTCAGGCGGAGCTATGGTACTTAGCACCATGGATGGCGAAGACTTCCCACACCCTGTGAACACAGACATAGTCAAAAGATACTACGCATAAAAGAGACCCGCTAGGCCGACTGACCTAGTCAAAAATAAGGGCATCCTGGCGAACCAAAAGGGTTCGGGCAAAAGTTAAGGATATATATAAAACATGTACACCCGGCAAGTTGAAAACCTGCAAAGGCGGCTTGGGCAAAAAAGGGTATCCCGGTAGACTGAAAACCCGAAAGGGTGGTCTAGGCAAAAGTTAGGGATTTAAGCGTACGACTATGTCTCGTCCAGATCACTTATCTACAGCCTACTATCAGCAGTCAAGGTTCAAATGGCGAAAATCAATTCACTCACTTTCTACTGACAGCAAGGAGATGAGATAGTTGAAATATATGAGTACTAGCATAGTTGGGACTTAACGAGATTGTTTCCGCATAGCTTTTTACCCTTTTTCTTGTGTATAAACTACTTGGCCATACGCCATATTTCAAATTAATACAAGTTCTTTCTCTTTACAATTTTTACTATTGTTGTTTGCATAAAGTCCAACGTTTACTTTGAATGATTATGTGCATTTGACAATAAAAATCTGTTTACAAACATGCGAAAAGTGAACGAACAAGGGTAATTACTACAAGCTTTAGGAATTGAGATGACGACGAAAGTCACCAAGACATTTCCCCGCAGAGCACGATCCCCACAGAGTTGTCGCCCACTACAAACCTTCCCCAGCGGAATGCAAATTTCCCTCCACTAGTTCAGACATTCCAAGCTTCATCACGTTAGTCCCTGAGCAGTGATTCCAACCAGCTGAACCCTGTTACATCAGTCTCCAAGAAGTAACGATTCATCACCAGCAGAGGTATCCCCAGCAAAATATCTCTCAGCAATCATCACCTCCCCGGCAGCAGCAGTATCCAGACTTGAAACATGGTCAGATAGTGCATCGGAGGAAACCTACATCTTTTATTCCCAGCCAGAGATTTTGACGGGCTCCAGCCTTGTCCCCCTCGCAGCCTATCAAGTGCTCTCCAGCAAGATCTACGCGCAAGATCCCCAGTAGAGCACCTTCTAAATTTTCCCCCAGCAGGGTCTATGCATAAGATCCTCAGTAGGGTACCTCTTGATCTCTACCATCCGCAACAACATCTAGGCTCAAGACTTGGTCAGATAGTGCATCAGAGGAATCAAGGTTATCTTTTTTCTCAGGGCTTCTAATTCGTCTCGTCCCCAAACAGAAGTCAGAAATCCCCGAGCAGAACGTCCGCATCTTTTTCAAGATGGATATGTTTTGAAATACCACAACATCTATCATTCATACATTACTCATAAAAGTCATGATTTGTGCACACGTCATTCATACACATCGTCATGCTTCATAATCTGCATAAGACTAACGATATTCTATCAAAGTTTCTTTTGTTTTTCCCAAAACAGGTGAAAATCACTTCTAAAACAACAGGTCCAGGATTAATGCCCGAAGCCAGACGGGAAACCCTATCCGAAGGATCGCCCTAGTTGTCCTCCGACAACAGATCCAGGATTAATACCCGAAGCCAGATGGGAAACCCTATCCGAATGATCGCAAGTTATCCTCCGATAACAGGCATTGGACCAATACCCGAAGCACAACAGGGAAGCTGCCCACATTTTGCCGACTATTATCCTCTCAGAGTAATCAAGACGAAGATTTATTCTGACTCTCTTTTATTATCAATAGCAACTACAGAGTCTGGCGTACGACTCAGTTGCCTTGGATGGCATCTTAAGCCCATCTCCGACTACTTGTCGACCTCTCTCCACTCTCAGAATGCTACATATTTGGTTAAAAAACCAATACAAACCAATAACTTCATTCAAAAACGGGTGTAAAGTCTAACGTACGACTGCCTCCGGATGGCATCTTAAGCCCATCTCCGTGCCCCCTTCCACTTTCAGGAACATCTACCGAGCCTAGCATACGGCTCACTCCCCAGCATCGATCATTCCAGATGGCATCTTAAGCCCATCTCCGACGACTCTTCTATTCAGACGACATTCTTGAGTCTAGCATACGACTCATTCCCCAGCGAAATCTCCAACTTCTCCAAATGGCATCTGTAAGCCCATTCCCGCATCATCAGCCAACAGCGAGTGCAAATTTTTAGGTGTACTCGAGTGTTCAATCATCTTCTACCTCCAGGTCACGAAAGGCAAGCATGACAATCTAAACCTTCCAGTACAAGAATATTGAACAGGGGCAGCTGTCATACCCCAAAATTTTCCCTCTTACTTCTCAAGACATTTCATACCTCCATGCTCAAGGATTCCTCAAGGGTTGATCAGACAAGCCCTCTCCTAGACAAATAACCCAAACTAGGGTTTGGCAATTCTCAGATCAAAATAGATTTCCAGCATCTCCAATGGTCATCATGCCTCCTCATATGCTTCAAAGATTCTCCATGTCAAGTTTCAAGCCTCACAAGTCAAATTTCCTCAAACAATTGCTCAGATGGTTGAAAATCAGTTGTAGTTGTATTGGACAAAAAGTCAACTGTGGTCAACATACAGTCAAACTTCCTGATTTTTGGTCAACATCCTCATTTTGAAGTCACATTCATCATTTGTTCAAGGGTTGATCATGATTCATCAAGAAAACTCAAGATTTGCTCAAAAGTCAAACTTTCCAAATTAGGGTTTTTCAATGAAAACTCAACTGAACTTTGACTGAGCATAACTTCTTCATACTTTCTTAGAAATTTTTCCACCACCTCTCATTTTGAATGAAATTAAATTCTCTACAACTTCAAGTCTCACAAGAATGTTCAAAAAATGCTTCATTTGGAAGGTATGGGTCAAAACATTACAGGTCCTTTTTAAAGTCAACAAAAAGTCATCTTTTTGTTTTGAAGTTTTATTGAGCATGGAAACTCCAATTGAGATGAAACCAAAGAGGTTGTTTAGAGGACACCTAGAGCTTTCTAAAAAGTCCAAGAACACTAAAAAAATGTGGAAAATTGAGAAAAATACACCTTGTACAAGTTGGGCATTCTTGGAAAATTGCACAATGAGAAATACTTGTCAAAATCCAAAATTTTGCAAATGGGCCTAGTTTTTCTTGGTTTAAACTTGTTCCTCATCTTACTTTGAACCTTCAAGCCCAATGCCACGAATTTTGTCTTTATTTTTCTATTTAATTTGAATTTTATTCATTTAAAAACAAATTAAATTAAAAAATAAGGTATAAAATCAAAATTAAATGCAAAGTTGATTTTTCTCTCATTCTTGAGATCCAAGCAACTCATACAAGCTGGAAAATTTCGAAATTTACATTGATTTGGCAAGAAATTGATTGAAATTGGATCAAAAAAGGAAGACTTGATTTCATACAAAATCAAATATTTTCTACATTGATTGATCAATATTTGCTCTTCAATTCAGCCCAAAATCCATCCACTATAAATATACAATGCATACAACATGAGAAAGAACAGAAAAATTGCCTCAAGAACGCTATTCCAAAGTCAAAAAAATCGTGTCCTGGAAGGTATTGGCAGCCCTAGTTTCGTTTGTTTTCAGCCGATTCTAATCATCCAGACACGTTCCTTGAAGCCTCTTGAAGCATTCCAGACCTTTACAACTCTCAAAAACATCAAGAATTGAGAAAACACGATTTCGGTTTGTTAACTTTTTTTCAAAATCGATTTCTGTTATTCATGCATATTTAACGTGTTTTGGTTGTTTGTTCATGTTCAGCATCGAGTTTGCAAGCTATCTGGGTAGCTTAATTGCATTTTAATGGCCTGGAACGAAAATCACCATTGCTAGGGTTTCCTGTTGCGTTTTAGGGTTTCTCTAAATACGAAAAATTAAACCAAACCAAGGATACCAGGATGATCAGTGGACAAAAACGAATCGAACCATGGCTTTGAATTTCATTTATATTTCTTGTATTGGAGTTTTGATATTTGCTGGGGCCATAGCGTCGAGCTCAGCCGAAGCTAACTTTTCAAAAATTCAAACGAAGAAGATGGTGTTCTTCGCGCGTGATTTGGATGTCCAGGGTGCAATTTCGTTTAAAACGAATTCGTTTCAATTCTTAAACACGTGGACGCTCTAGCTCAGTTGGTCATGGCAGCGGGTGTGTGAAGCAAGGGACACCGGTTTGAATCCTAGCAAGACCAATATATTTTTGCTTCATTGAAAACTAACATATTTTTCTTTTTTTTTTCTTTCTATTTTCTTTAATATTTTCATGTTATTTAATTTATCTTCAATATTTTTTATCATGCATCTAAAAAACTCCAAAAATATTCTTTTTTGCATTATTATCAGAAAAATACTTATTTAATTTTTAGCATTAAAATTATTATTTTTGCATGCATATTTTATTTAATTTCTAATTAATCATTAATTTGACTTTTAATTGCTTTTAAATTATCAAATCGATTCCGAAAATTACCAAAAATTTATCTTATCATATTAATGTCATTACTAACATAAAACCTTTTTCCTCATTCAAAAATCATGTTTTTACTAACATTTTTCTTCTTATGCAATTTTCTCGAATTTCCGATTATGTATCTATTCACAGGTTGTAGCGTTTCGGACGATTTCTCTTGCTTTTATTTTCCAATTATGTAACTGCCTATGGGAGGTAATAGTTTAATTAGGACTTTTTACGCACTCTTATCATGTAACTGCCCCAAAGCCATGTAATAGCGTATGACTTTATCATTCCGCACTTTACATTTTCGCAATTTACTTTCTGCACCCTATAAACTGCTAGTAATTAGGCGTGTATGGCAAGATAAAATTGAACGTAGATCGCTTCTAATTCAAAGATAAGATATCTGAAATCAACACATTCTTTTCACACATGCACCCCTTAGGGTAATTCTCTCTCGATGCCTTACAAATACAAATGGTCATGTCCCTCGAACGTAGAGTTATTCTAGCACCGTTGCCTTCAAAAGAAATCATCATAGTCCCTTCGATACAAAGATCATAGACCCACGATGTCGCCTACGAATACATGATCTTGACCCTCGATTGTCGCCTACGAAAAATGATGATAGTCCCTTCGAATGTGCTAGAATACTTCCTACAAGTTGCCTTCTATGACCATCCGATGTCCCTTCGAATGTCCCTTCTACATCCAACGAATGGGGTTACCTACCAATTAATGGTATGGATAGCACTATTCTAAAGGAACGTAAAACAACACGAAAACGACCATTCTGAGTAGGTAATAAGACTTTTAGTTGCTTGCTCTATCAAAATATTTTTCACACCTCACACTTTTTGTCAAAGTTCAAACTCTTTTCAAAAACGAAACATTTCCGAACACTTTGTATACATTCCTACATGAATCATTACAAAGTCAAAGCGAAATTCCTTTTCAAAACATTTTTGTCAAACACACAGAAAGCACAATTTTAAAGTGATCTAAGAGCAACTTAGAGCCCGTAGATAACTACGGATGGAAAGGGGTGCTAATACCTTCCCTTTTCATAACCTTCTCCCTTACTCAGAATCTAACGAAGGTCTTTTCCTGTTCTTTTCACCTTCCCTTAATTGGATAAAAGAAAATTCGGTGGCGACTCTTGCTATCCGCACATTTGCGATACAAAAAATCTCAAAGTCAGTTCCCCGTATTACACAGCCCTGATAGCTCACACCTCCCTTAAAGTTTCTGCCAAGGAAGACTGGTACTTTGACAGTGGATGCTCTAAGCATATGACTGGAATCAAGAATCTACTAAATGATGTAAAACCTCATACTACTAGTTATGTCACTTTTGGAGATGGAGCTAAAGGAGAGATCAAAGGTGTTGGAAACTTGGACTGCCCTGGAGTTCCAAACCTAAATGAAATGTTGCTGGTAAATGGTTTGACTGCCAATCTCATAAGTATCAGTCAACTGTGTGATATGGGATTCAAGGTCAACTTCACCAAATATGAATGTCTTGTAACCAATGAAAAACAAGAAGTTGTAATGAGAGGAGTCAGATCAAAAGATAACTGTTTCTTGTGGGAGTCTGAGAGCACTAACCTATCTTCTGTGTGCTCTACAGCCAAAGAAGAAAAGGAAGTGAAACTGTGGCACCAAAAGCTTAGTCATTTGCATCTTAGAGGGATGAAAAAGCTCATATCCATGGAGGGTGTCAGGGGGATTCCAAGACTTCATATTGATGAAGGGAGAGTTTGTGGTGAATGTTAGGTTGGAAAGCAAACCAGAATGTCACATCCAAAGTCAAGACATCTGACCACCTCTAAGGTGCTAAAACTTTTGCACATGGATCTGATGGGTCCTATGCAGGTTGAAAGTCTTGGTGGAAAAAGATATGCTTATGTTGTTGTGGATGATTTTTCCAGATTTACCTGGATAAACTTCATCAGGGAAAAATCTGATGATTTTGATGTCTTTAAAGAATTATGCAAGAGACTTCAAAGAGAAAAAGAAGGATGCATTGTCAAAATTAGAAGTGATCATGGAAAGGAATTTGAGATTAGCAAGTTTGATGAGTTCTGTTCCTCAGAAGGAATCAATCATAAGTTCTCCTCACCTATAACTCCTCAACAAAATGGAGTTGTGGAAAGGAAGAACAGAACTATACATGAATCTGCCAGAGCATTGATACATGCGAAGAAGCTTCCTATTCATTTTTGGGATGAAGCTATGAATACAGCGGTGTTATGTCCACAACAGGGTCACTTTGAGAAAGGGAACATGCTCCACCCTTTAATGGAAGAAAACCTACTGTGAAGTATTTCCATGTATTTGGGAGCAAATGCTATATTCTGACAGATCGTGAACAAAGGAGAAAGATGGACTCTAAAAGTGATGAAGGAATTTTTCTGGGATACTCTACAAACAGCAGAGCATATAGGGTATTCAATTCCAGGACCAAAGTTATGATGGAGTCTATAAATGTCATATTTGATGATCACCATGAGGAAAACAATGTCCCATATAATATTGAGACATTGTTTGAGACATCACCACAAGTGTCTGATAAGGATGATGTGCCAATCCCTACTCCACCAAAGTCTGAATCAGAAGTAGCTAACAAAGATCCTTCCATCAGAATTCAGAAAGATCATCCAAAGGAACTCATCATTGGAGATCCTAATAGTGGAGTCATTACAAGATCTAGAGAAATCATCTCAAACTCTTGTTTTGTGTCTAAGATTGAGCCAAAGAATGTTAAAGAGGCTTTGACTGATGAATACTGGATTGGAGCAATACAAGATGAATTGAACCAGTTTAAACAACATGAAGTGTGGGAGTTAGTTCCTAGACCAGAAGGAACAAACATCATTGGCACAAAGTGGATCTACAAGAACAAGTCAGATGCAGAAGGGGTTGTCACCAGGAATAAGGCAAGACTTGTTGCTCAAGGATACACTCAAGTTGAAGGGGTTGATTTTGATGAGACTTTTGCTCCTGTGGCCAGGCTGGAATAAATCAGATTGTTACTAGGAGTTGCTTGCATTCTGAAATTCAAGTTGTTTCAGATGGATGTGAAAAGTGCCTTCCTAAATGGATACTAAATGAGGAAGTATATGTAGAACAGCCTAAAGGATTTGTGGATCCTAACTTTCCTGATCATGTTTATAAATTGAGGAAAACTCTATATGGTCTGAAACAAGCTCCTAGAGCTTGGTATGAAAGGTTGACAAAGTTCCTCACTGACAAAGGTTACAGGAAAGGAGGTTTGGATAAAACTCTCTTTGTCAAGGATGAAGGAGGAAAGATAATGGTAGCTCAAATTTATGTTGATGACATAGTGTTTGGAGGAATGTCAGATAAAATGGTGAGACATTTTGCCAACCAGATGCAAGCTGAGTTTGAAATGAGCCTCATGGGAGAATTGACCTACTTTCTTGGACTTCAAGTCACACAGATGGAAGATTCAACTTTCCTTTCTCAAAGCAAGTATGCAAAGAATATTGTCAAGAAGTTTGGGATGGAGAATGCCAGTCATAAAAGGAATCCTGCACCTACTCACCTAAAGTTGTCCAAAGACACAAGTGGGACAAATGTTGATCAAAGCTTGTACAGAAGCATGATAGGAAGTCTGTTGTACTTGACAGCTAGCAGACCTGACATTGCCTTTGCAGTTGGTGTATGTGCAAGATACCAGGCTGAACCCAAAGTAAGTCACATCAATCAGGTGAAAAGAATTCTGAAGTATGTGAGTGGAACTTACAATTATGGGATGCTATACTCTCATGGATGTAAACCAATTCTAACTGGTTATTGTGATGCTGATTGGGCTGGTAGTGTTGATGATAGAAAAAGCACCTCTAGAGGATGCTTCTTTTTGGGAAACAATCTTGTTTCTTGGTTCAGCAAGAAGCAAAACTGTGGGTCTTTATCTACTGCTAAAGCTGAATACATAGCAGTTGGTAGCAGTTGTTCTCAAATGATCTGGATGAAGCAGATGCTGACTGAGTACAATGTCACACAGGATGTCATGACATTGTACTATGACAACCCGAGTGCTATTAATATTTCCAAGAATCCTATACAGCACAGCAGGACTAAGCATATTGACATTAGACATCACTTCATCAGAGATCTTATGGAAGAGAAGGTGATTAATTTGGAACATGTAGCCACTAAACTTCAACTGGCTAACATTTTTACTAAAGCTCTTGATGCTAGTCAGTTTGAGAATTTAAGGGGCAAGCTGGGTATTTGCCAATATGAAGAGTTGTAGCAATTAATATTGCTTACAACAAGGGAAGGAAGAGACATTTTATTTAATTTAATTGTGATTGGGCTAATTAATTATTTCCCTCTCTCTTTTCAAAAGTTTAAGAAGAGGAATAGTCATATTTATATCTCATTCTTCTCATTTGGCTGTACCACTCTCCATTCCCTAAAAAGAAAATCTCAAACTTATTGTCTCTTGCATTCTCAATCTCTCAAGATGTCTCAACAAAGTCTATCATCATCATCTTCATCATAGGGAACTGGTTCTCCCTCTCCCACTGATTATGGACCTAGGGAAAACGCAATGGAGCCTGAGGTTCTGGAAGTTACTCCACTTCGTGCCATGGCCACTGATCCTGGGAGGGTAAAGAAGCTTCGTACCAGACATGCAAGAAGATCACAAGCCTCTCCATCTGGTAAGAATGTTGAACCATCTTCCTCTGTTCCTCCTGAGATAGCCAATAGGGAGGGTTCTCGTTATGTTCATCAAGCCATAGCTAGATTAGTTACTAGGATTCTAAATGAGAATCATTATGTACCTGGGGTATATGTTCCTTTGAATCAAGAAACTGCTAGCCCTAATTTAGCAATTGACGCAGATGTCACACAGAATGTCAAGACATCTGATGACAATGTTAGGAAATCCCCTGAGAATCCTGTTAATGACACTTCTGATAAATCTCCTGAGAAACCTGTTTATGACACCACTGATAAGTCTCCTATGAAACCTGTTGATGAAAACATGGAGAAGTCTCCAGAGAAACCTTCTGATGATAATCTTGAAGAATCTCCTGAGAAAACTGTTGATCACCAAACCCCCACTGAAAATGTTGTTGAACCCCCTGTTATTGATCTTGATGAAGAATTCTCTGACAATGACCTTATTGCTAGTGTTAATCCTAGCATAGCTAAAAGGATGATGAGTAGAAAAGAAAAGCAGAATGCTACTCAAAGCCCCTCCAAGGAGAAGGTTACTAAAGCTGTTCATGAGTCTCCTAGGCCTGAGAACATGGCTAGAGAAGAAGCTGGGAAGGATCAGAAGGCTGGAACCTCCAAAGGGAAGGGTAGGGTGAAGTCTGTTAGGGGTATCTCAAGACCCAAGAGAACTCCAATCATCAAGAAAAGAAAGGTTCCTGAACCCTCAAAATCTGATGAGGATTCAGATTTTGATGTTGAAGAGAATGTCTCAGACATTCCTCTCTGGAAGAAACCCTCTCTTGGCAAACTACCTAAGGTTCTTGAGGTTGCTATTGATAACATATCCTTTCACCATCCAGAGAATGCTAGCAGGTGGAAGTATGTTTTTCTGAAAAGGATTTCCTTGGAGAGGGAGTTGGACAGGAGTGCCCTTGAATGCAAGGATGTCATGGATTTAATCAAAGCTGCTGGCCTGATGAAAACAGTGGTTAAATTTTCAAATTGCTATGATATTTTGGTGAAGGAATTTATTGTGAATTTGTCTAGTGGATGTGCTGATGGAAAATCAGCTGATTTTAAAAGTGTGTATGTGAGAGGAAGAAAGGTGAAGTTCTCTCCAAGTGTAATCGATAAATTTCTGGGGAGGTCTGATAATGCTCAGCCTGAGCTTGAAGTCACAGACAACCAGGTGTGCCAAACAATCACTGCCAAGCAAGTGAAACACTGGCCCTTAAAAGGGAAGCTTACTTCTAGCAAACTAAGTGTCAAGTTTGCCATCCTGCACAAGATTGGTGCAGCCAACTGGGTTCCCACAAACCACAAGTCCACCATCTCCATTGGTCTGGGAAGATTTATCTATGTTTTTGGAACCGAGACAAATTTTGATTATGGAACCTACATATTTGAGCAGACTTTAAAGCATGCAGACAGCTATGCCATCAAAGGTCCCATAGCCTTTCCCTCCATCCTGTGTGGTATCATCACTGACCAATATCCTGATATCCTGGTAAAAAAGGATTCTGTGTGCAAAAGAGCTCCTGCTCTTGGTTTCCACTACAAGTTGTTTCAGGGGAAACATGTCCCTGACATTGTCATGACATCTGCTGAGACATCAAATGTCAAAGCTAATTTTCAGAAGGCTAATGTCATTGCTGTGCTGAAAGAGACTTGCAAGGTACTTGAAGCAAGGAAGCAAACTCTTGAGGAGATGATCTCTACCTTGGAGAAGGAAAAAGAAGACACTGAGGTTGAGGATGAAAGGCTAGATGAGGATGCTGCTGAAGATTTGCATGAGGAGACTGATGAGGAGCAAGAGGCTGGTGCTGAAAGCAGTTCAGAGGAAGCTACTTACCACAGTGCTTCTTCAGGAGAAGAAAGTGCTTGATTAATTGATCACCTGTGCTGTTTTTGCTTGTGTTTTGTTGTTCTGTTGTTTTTGGTTCTGTTTGGTTTGAATTTTGTATTTCATTACTTGGCTGTAATATTTAACTCTGCTACTACTTATATATAATGAATTTTGGGATTATGTACTGGCACCTTTGGCCCCTTTGTGGCTAAAAAGGGGGAGAAGAATTTATGGGAAATTGTGGGAAGAATTTATCTTTATTAGGCTCTGGTTTTATAGCTTAGTGGTTTAGTTGTTTACTTTAATTTCTGCTGCATTAGTTCTCTGATAGGTTAGTTTGTTTTAGCCAAAAATTTGCCAAAGGGGGAGTTTGTAAGTGTTTTTATGTTGGCTTTAATTTTTGGTAAAACTAGTTTAAGTCAATGTCTTGACTGATGTCATGACATTCAGAGTTGAAGATAAATTCTACAGAAGAATAATAATACAGGTACAGCTCAGACTGGGAGTTAACTGTTATGCTGGAAATCTACAAGAACAATGACTGATGTCATGACCAATGTTATGACATTCTGTTCAACATCTGCTGCTCTGCAGATTTACTTTTCCTGAGACTTTTCAGGATTTCTGTTGAGCTGTTTTTATTATGGATTATGTTATTGGATCACATGCTCACTTGGATTTAAGGTTAAACTTGTTTAACCCTAAATTGGTTTGTTAAAAAGACCAAGTCTTTAGGTTAAATCAAGTAAACCCTAGCTATTATTATGGAAGCCCAAACTGAAGTCTACATACTGCTTCTATAATAGGAATGAAACCCTGATGTTACTGCAGTGCTTTTTGGACTATGTACAAGATTTAGCAGAGTGTAAATTTGTGAATTGTAGTTATTCTTGTGAGCCAAGCAATTATCATTTGATAAGTGCCTTGGACTAGGATTTGGCTGTAAGGGTTATTTATCACTCAAAGCTTTGAAGCACGAGTGTTGTGTCTCTTGATTAAAGCTTTGAAGCAAAATCAAGTATGTTTATTGAAGAGTGTCTTCACAATTCAATTAATCAATAGGTTGATATCACTGCTGTGATTGAGGGGGAGTGAGTAGGAACTCAGGTCTAAGTAGGACTTAGATTGAAGTTGCATTGGGTAGGTCTTAAGTGAAGGAGATAAATTGGTTGGTTTATTCCTGAATTAATACTGCTTATAGTGAATTTCCTCCCTGACTTGGTAGCCCCCAGATGTAGGTGTAGTTACACACTGAAATGGGTAAACAATTGTTTGTGTTCTTTACTGTTTTTACATTACTGTGTGAATTGTTAAACAGAGTGTCAGATACAGTGTCATAACATTCTCTGTGACATCACGTATCTGCTTCCAGGAATTTCAGTTTCTACCCTTAGAAACAAGCTCTCCAACATGCTTCTATCCCCAGAAGCAATGTGTTTCTCACAAGCTTCTCACGTAGCCAGCAGCCAGAAACTCCTTCTCATGCCCAGAAGCGTCCCAAAAGTCAGATTTTCAAGCAGCCAGAAGCTACGTGCTTGCCCTCAAGCAGCCAGAAGTTGCTATCCACGTCCCAGCAGCTGCAAGCTTCTATGCGCTCCTTTCTCACGCTTCAGAAGTAAGCCATGCTTCTCATCTCTCCAGAAGTAGACAGCTTTTGAATCCTTCAGAAGTCCAACTTCTGGACTTTTTTTTCAAAACTTCCATTTTTCAAAACAACTTTTAAATGTTTTTTTCAAAACTTTTTCAAAACAACTTCTGAACCCTTCAGAAATCTCATTTCTGGACTTTTTCAAAACTTTCTTTTTTTTCAAAATTCCTTCTAAACAAGGTGATTAAATGACAAGTTTAACAAATGGCTCAATGGAAAATCTTCATTTCTAAGCCAAATGTCCAAGGTTTAAATCTCCTTAGGACCAAAAACTCTTTTTTCTCAAGTTTCTAGCAAACTTAAAACATTTTCAAAAACTAATCAAAACTTCTCATTTTGAGATGATTTTTTGCATACTTGTCATTTAATATACCTATTTTATGATTATGTCAAAGAAATTCAAAAAAATATTTTCTTTTGATTATATTTTTATTAAGTCAAAAATGAAACATTTTAAGTATTTCTTAATACTTTTCAAAGATGTTTTCTTTCAAACTTTCAAACTCAAATCTTTTTCAAAACTTCTTGTGAATATACTTCACTTTTCAAAATCATTTTCAAAACCTTTTTCAAAACATTTCAACAAACTTACACACCTTTTTTCCATGATCAATTAGATTCAAAGATAAACCAAACCAGGTTTCTCCTTGAATTTCTTAATTGATCATGGGCCTCCCTTACGGTGTAAGTCCCAATCCTTTTATGTACATATTCAAAATCCTTGTACATATTCAATCATCTTCAAAAATATCCAAGCATAAACAAACTTCGTTCGTTTGTTTTCATTCGCTTGTTTATACACCAAATCCATTGGTATTAAGAGAAGAATCATTCCCGGTGAAACTGCTCTTAAACTAATGGGCCTCCCTTACGTTGTAAGTCCCAACCCTCCTATGTACATATTCATTTCCTTGTACATAAACAACCTTTCGTGTACATATTCATTCCCTTGTACACATTCAAACTTGTAAATAATCAAGTTACACTTGCTTTAAATGCTTGTTTTATACACTTGTTTATATTTCCTTCATAAACTCCTGTGAATACACATCACACACTTGTTCATATAACTGTTCAGTTATAACATAACAACTAGTCTAACAACAAGGTTCCCTTTAGCCTCCTCTTAGGCTTCGTATAAGATAACTCATTTATTGAGTTAGCCTCATCTTAGGCTTCATATAAGAAAACTCATTCACTGAGTTTAACCTCCGCTTAGGCTTCATATAAGACAACACTCCCCTGCTGAGTCAACCTCTTCGTGGGCTTCGTTCAAAAGAACTCCTCGTTGAGTTTAGCCTTCTCTTGGGCATCAAACAAGAAAGAGACCAGGAAATCTCTTAACAGCCTCATATTAGGCTTCCAATACAAAGAATCACCCGCGCTAGGATAGAACCCTAAGAGGATGATTTCCCAGTGAAATCACTCTTGAATCCTAAGAGGATGGTTTCCCGGTGAAACCACTCTTAAAGCCAAAGCCAGCCATACCCTATAGCTTCCTCTTTAGCTTCATACAAGGACCCTCGATGACCCTCGGAATGCCTTCTCTTGGGCTAACAATACAAGGACCCTCGATGACCCTCGGAGTGCCTCCTCTTAGGCTTACAATACAAGGACCCACGGGCTTCTTAAAAGCATCCCACTAATCCAATCAAATTCTCCTCGAGATTTAGACATTTATCATCTCTATGGAAGAAGTATCTCATCTCTTAATCGTAAGTGGTAACGCTTGTACACTCAAGCAAAACACCCAATGCTTACGATTAAAAGATTCAATCATTTTTCAAACATCTTTCTTAATTCGTAAGTGGTAACGCTTGTACACTCGAGCAAAACACCTATAACTTATGATGAAAGATTTAATCAATCAATATTTCAAAATGTATGTGATGAAATAGAATAGATACATTTTTCATTAAGATGACATTTGTATTTGTCTCTTAATAACTTCTCGTTGCTTCCACTAGCATAAGTGGGAACTACGATTGCTCTGACTTTCTCAACATCCCTTTGAGAATACGTAGGCACAAGGTCTCATCCTTGGCGAGCAAAACTTCTTTCTCCCTCAAACCAAACAAACCATAGTTCCCTTTAGATCCGAGCTACAAATGCTCTGATTCCCATTAAGGGATATGTATGCAGAAGATCCCAATGATCTTTGCGAGCACAATAATAACAAAACCTAGGATCCCACATAATCTACGTTTCTTAAAATCCAAAGGAGAAACTTTCCCAACAATAGAAATAGCAATTTAAAACACACAAACATATCAAAGATATTCATATATAAAGCTATAGATAACTATATATATTTAGGGTGCCACATCTATTCCCTTTATATAACAAACCCCCTTGCACGGGATCTCCCCAATGTGTTGCGTCTAGTTCGCGCTAGTCGTAATGTATATCATATCAATTGAGGGTATTGCAGCTTTCCCCTTTTTCATTATCATTTTTCTTGTGTTGAAAATAATAAAGCTTGATGCTCGCGGCATCTTTATAATCAAATCAAAAGAGTAAATCGTTTCGAGCCAGAGAATCCGAATTCAGATTCGATTCCCTCGCGCGTCACTTTTTAACGCGAACATTAGTGTTCCCATAAACATATCAACCAGCTCCCTATTGGAAAAGGGTGGTTGAACTCTGCTGGCTAGATCTCTCCATTTCTGAGCATATTCTTTGAATTTCTCGTCACGTCCCATAGACATGCTTTGTAGCTGCATGCGGGTAGGTGCTAATTCAGTGTCGTACTGGTACTGCTTGTAGAAAGCATCTGCTAGGTCATTCCAGGTATGAATGTGGATACTCTCTAGCTGATAATACCACTCCAACTGAGTTTCGGATAAACTTTCTTGAAAGAAATAGATCCATAGCTTCCTGTCATCAGTGTGGGGATGGATCTTCTGAACATAAGACTTCAAGTGTAACTTTGGGCAAGATATGCCATCATACTTGGAAAAGGTAGGAACTTTGAACTTGCGGGGAATTAACACACCAGGAACAAGACTCAGATCATCAAAATTCAGCCCGGACATTTTCAGATTTTCCACAGCATTCAGACGGTCTTCGAGTTGTTTGTACTTGTCGTCATCAAGAGGATACAGTTCACTCAGGTAGTCTTCTTCTCTGCTTTCAGACCCATGACGGCTTCCTTCGTTGTTCTTGATGCTTCCCTCGGTTTCACCACTCTTGTCTGAGATTTCTAACCGGCTGACCACCTTGGCTGCACCCTTGTGATTCCTTCCCATGTTGAGAATACCGATGGACTTCTTCTTTCTGGTGATGAGCTTCTTCAGGTCCTTCTGGCCTTGGACCAAGTTGGTGAACATCTCCTAGAATTGAGCATTTTGAGCCTGGAGATCTTTGACAGTCTTTTCAAGAGCCATTTTTTCTGCTGAAATAAACAGCGAGAGAATAAGAAAATTGATCTTCACTGTACCTGTTATGAAATATCATGCCATGATATGCGATGTTTATGCAATGCAATGTTTTCAAGGACCTTAGGAATTTAAATTTGTTAAACAAGCACGAACAAACTTTTATTAGTTTCTCTCTTTTTCTCTTTCTCTTTTTAAGTACAAAAGATAATTTGTTTGGAAAAAATAAAAGAACAAATTCCTAAAGCTCTAAGTCTCCCACGGACGCTTCCTCTTTGTGTTGAGGTAGGCGTTGATGTTTCGCTCCTCATGAAGTATCTTTGTCAACTCTAGCACTTTCTTCTCGCTCGCATAGCACTAGGCTTCGAATGTATCCCTTTATTCTTTAAGCTGAATCCAGGATCTCTTCAAGTCTTCGGAATCAGTAGGCATGTTAGGATGGAGAACGATATAGGGTAATTCACCTATAGCAACAGGTTCCATGATCAAAAGTAGCACAGGCGTGAATGGCATCATGAGGTTTTGAGCTCGAGCTCGCACCCATTTGAGGTAAGGTACCCAAGGAATGGAAGTCTTGTGTCCCAAAATCTTGGTATCAGTCTTCTTTACCATGCCCCAAGCGTGCACAAATCTTTGGCGGTAGTTCTAAAGATCGTTGTTGTAGTCAAACACAAAGTCTTGGAGAAGCATATCATGAGGACCATCACTCCGAGCATAACCAAACTGGCGTAGGGCGAGAGAAGGGTTGTAAGTGATACCCCCTTATGCCAAGGAGTGGTACATTAGGGAATTCTCCACAACGCTCAATGAATGTGAAGTCCTTTTGAGAGAAGAGACACCAACGGATAATTAAATGAGAAAGTGATATCAGCCTTTGAGACCACTTCAATCTTTGCTCGTTCTTCATTACTGATTGAGGAAGGTGCGAAATAAACCACCTGGAAAGTAACGGTATGCAACACATGAGAGTTCCTTGTGTTTTGATAGTGAGAGTGTGGGGAGAATGCAGAATATCCCCAAGTAAGGTAGGCACAGGATTACGAGTGAGGAATATCTTGATGGCGTTCACGTCTATGAACTGATCTGGATTAGGAAATAGTAACCAAGACATAGATTAGCAAGGCCAAAACGTCTTCGAATGCATGGAAACTCATAGCTTTTAGGAATTCTCGAGCTTTCTTTATCAGAAACTTGGCAAGTAAACCCTTAACTCCACTTCTTGTTTCCCAATTAGCTTCAATGTCTGATCACTTTAGATGTAACGCTGTTGCGATGTCTTCGTACTTTGGAGCTTTTTTTGAACCGGTGAATGGAATCTGATCAAGGATAGGTATCCCAAGTAGCTTAGAGAACTCTTCCAATGTAGGTACCAACTGATAATCTGGGAATGTAAAGCAATGGTGTTTCGGATCGAAGAACTGGAATAAGACGTGCATCATATCTTCTTCAAAGTCGGAGATAACCAATTCATGCAGATAGCCATGTCTTTTGATGAACTGAGCATGATCGGGAATTTCTAAAACCAATTCTTTGAGTTGAGAAGGTATTCCCATAAAGTTGATTCGGATGGTCTTTTTGGAAGCCATGAACCCTACAAAACAGAGCAAAGATAAATCCCTAGGTCCTTGAAATAGTTAGAAATGATGATGATGCAATGTTATGATGTCATGATGTCATGTTTAAGCAAATAGCAAGCACAAGAAAGTCACACAATAGCCCTAGGTTTAAGGCTTGCATGAGGTATAGGTGACTCCCCTACCAAAGTTTGAGTGGGTTCATCTTGTCCTATAATAGTAACCGGGTTCTAGGATTCTAACGGTCGCGACGATTTATTGCTACTTACCTAAGGAAACCTGGATCCAGGTTCATCTTGTCCTATAAAGCATTCAAGTCAAACAGAAAGCAATAAAAGTGATCTAAAATCCTTAAAGTATTCTCTCTTTAGGGTGTCTCCCCAGCAGAGTCGCTAGTTCTATAACACGGTGGGAGAATTGAATTTGGATTGTTTTGCGTTTGATCGTAAATGTTGCGGATAGCAAGAGTCGCCACCGACTTTTCTTTTATCCAATTAAGGGAAGGTGAAAAGAATAGGAAAATACCTTCATTAGATTCTGAGTAAGGGAGATGATTATGAAAAAGGAAGGTATTAGCACCTTTTCCATCCATAGTTATCTACGGGCTCTTAATTGCTTTAGCTCACTTTAAAATTTGCTTTCTTTGTGTGCGTTTGAAAATGTTTTTGAAAAGGCATTTCGCTTTGACTTCGTAATGATTCACGCTGGAATGTATACGAAGTGTTCGGAAATGTTTCGTTTTGGAAAAGTGTTTTAACTTTGTAAAAGTGTGAGGTGTAATATGTTTTGATGGAGCAAGCAATTAAGAGTCTATTACCTACTCAGAACGGTCGTTTCTGTGTTATTTTACTTTCCTTTAGAATAGTGCTATCCATACCATTAGTTGGTAGGTAACCCTATTCGTTGGATGTAAAGGGACATTCGAAGGGACATTCGTTATGGTCATAGAAGGCAACTTGTAGGAGTATCCTAGCACATTCGTAGGGGCGTGTTTATAGTGATTTCTAGTAAACAACCGCTAGTCTTCCAATTATTGGTTACTTGCAGGATCAACTAGATTGATCCTAGGACACATGTGTCATAATTCATTTTTATATTCATACCCATTATTTGATAAGTTTATATTCTCTCTAAAAGTATCTAAGAAGATATATTGACTGAACGCATAAGGAAGGGCTTCAAATTAAACTTGAGATTTAACAATTAAATGCAAAGGCAAAAAGTTTCTGAGAACATAAAGATTTCTGAAAAGGTAAAGTGCTTTGGATGAAAGAATAAGGTAATAAAGTGAAGTGTCTGAAAAGATAAAGTGTTTAAGTTTTCTGGAAATGTAAAGACATGTATAACAAACGTAAAAGGAAAACAAAGGATTCTAAGAATAAAATTACTGCAAAGACGAAAGGAATGTAAAAGGACTTGGACTTAAATTATAAAAAGTCATGATGTTCAGTACGTACATGTTGTCTTCCAACTCGTTTCCCTTATATCACGGTAGTTTGAGTATTTTGAGATTTTTTAGTACAAAATGAACACACCATTTCTAACATAAAAACACCTATTTATAACATTTCGACCCTAACGGTCTTGCTCTAAAATCATGCCACGTTCGAAGCATGCATGCTTCTCCCGTTCACTGGCTTCCACGCGTCTTCTACAAATGGCGCCTTTATTTGAAATTCGAATCCTATGCCAGCGAAGTATTTTCTTATCTCTTCGATTCGAATTGTAAATAATCTGCTTGGACCGCTCCAATTCTTGCACATTGCACAAAAGAACTCTTTATATCTAAACATTGAAAATGCCATATCGAAGTCCATCGTTTATCACTAGGAATCGAAGAGCCTTTTAGAACTATGGTTTTATATTTTTTAACCAATATTCATCACCGATGCCAATTTGTCTTAACTTTTTAGACTTTTATTTGAAATATCCCTTTGATATCCAAATAACCTTTTAATCGAAAATTGCCAGCTAACAGGGCGATCATCACTTTTCGTAGGCAACAATCGAGGGACGAAATCATGTATTCGTAGGCAACATCGAGGGACTATGATCTTTGTATCGAAGGGACCATGATGATATGTTTCGTAGGCAGCTTGTGCTAGGATACCTCTACGTTCGAGGGACTTGACCATTTATTCGAAAGGAAACGAGAGAGAATACCCTAACGGGTGCATGTGTGAAGAGAGTGTGTTAAATTCAGATAATTTTTCTTGTATTTAGAAGTGATCTATGTTGTTTTTATCTTGCCATACACGCCTAATTACTAGCAGTTTATAGGTGCATAAAGTAAAATTGCGGAAATGTAAAGTGCGGAAAGTAAATCCTACGCTATTACATGGCATTGGGGCAGTTACATAATTGAGGAGTGCGAAAAGTAAACCTAATTAAACTATTATATCCCATGAGCAGTTACATAATATTGGAAAAAAATGCGAGAAAATAAATAACGGAATAGAAAACTAATCCTAATATTTTTTGATTTTTTTATTTGAAAATTGTGGAGAATAATCCTAAGTCTAATTGATTTTAATTAATTTTAGAGAAAATATTAGTTAATTCTAACCCTAAATTAATTAATTAAAATGAGAGAAAAAATTAGTGGAAGTTGTCTAATTAATCCTAATTGTTTAACCTAATTTACTAATTTTAATTAATTATGAAATTAATAAAAATATGGAAAAGATAAATGGAAAAAAGATGCAGAAGCGCTTCTGGAAGAAACGCTCCCAAAAGTTGGAGCTTCTGGCCAATCCCTGGCTGGAGGCACCCAAAAGTTGGAACTTCGGGTTTCTTGAGGTGCCCGGAATTTGGGCTTTCTGTCATTGAGACGGATCCGTATAGGCACTTCGGGCGTGGCGTCAGGATGGGGTCCGGAGCTGGAGCTCGGACGATCGCCTCAAGGGACCAAGTAGGAACTTCTATTGTCGAGGACCCGTGTCGGAGCTCGAGCGTGACTTCGGAGTGCTTCCGAAACCTAAAACTCAGTAAAAAAAACTTTAGAAATTATGGCAAAAGGCAGGGTTCGAACTCGTGCCTTTGGAAGCGAGTGACTTAATGCGTGCAAGGTTAACCGCTGGGGCGGTGATACATCCATGAATTAATTTACATGGATTAACATGTATTCTGGTTCTTTCCCTTGCCGGTTCAAGCCAGAAGCTCCGGATCGGACTCACGGTTGTCTTTTCCGGTTGGGTGCTTTGTCCAAAACCTGTATAAACGCATCATTTGAAAAGAAACAAAAGTCCAGATCATATATTTAGGGTTCTACGAATTCAATGGTGGTGTTATTTTAGTCTAATACTGTTTGTACTCCTAGATCTGAAACTCCATAGGTTTGAAGCCCTAACAGTGGCAGATCAAGTTCTGGCCACGGAAAGCTACATGTAATCGTCCAGACATGTTCTATGATGTCTCAGGAACACATTGCAACGGTTAGTTTCAGACAAAACACAATAAATATTAAAACACGAATTTAAAAAAGATATGCAAGTGTATGTTCATGTATGGCACGATTCAGGGGCATTTGACCATGGCTATTGATCTGTACTTACTCTATCACACCTCAGGAGCACGATGGAGTGCTTGGATTGGATTGAAAATGGCTGGAAAATAGGATTCGAATTTTGAAAGTTTTGTATGATTTTTTTGAGAGTTTAGGGTTGCTGTTTGAGGCTAGGGTTTCGTCTCTTGTGCTTGTAAATGTATCATGTATATATAAAGCATGAGATTTAATCAGAAATAATGAGAAAATATCCTCTCTTGAATGCAAAAATATTCTCTTGTCAATATTCACCAAATCTTTCCAAAAGTGTATATTTTTCTTCTTTATAGCTTCTTGCACGAATTATACAGCTTGCATGGGCTATCTTGGATCTCAAGATAAGTAGAAACCAAGCCCAACTTGTCTTAGACCTTGCCTTTGTATTTTATTTAATTAAAATTGAATTTAATGCTTTAAATTCAAAATAATTTAAATAAATTGGAAAAGAGGCGTGGAAAGGAGCATAGAGACCATGGATAATGTTAAGATCTAGTTTGGATCATAAAATTATAAGCCCATTTGAAAAATATTTGCATTTGTCAAGTATTTCTCTTTGTGCACCTCCTCAAAAATGCTCAACTTGCACAATGTGTATCTTGCTCAATTTTTAACATTTTTGGGTGTTCTTTGACTTTTTAGAAAGCTCAAGATGTCTTCTAAACATCCTTTTTTGTTTCATCTTCATTGGAGTTTCCATGCTCATGAACACTTCTTTTCAAAAAGATGACTTTTTGTTGACTTTTAAAAGGACCTGTAATGTTTTGATCCATAACTTCCAAATGAAGCATTTTCTACCCAAGCTTGTGAGACATGAAGTTGTAGAGAATTGAATTCTCTTCAAAATGAGCTGTGGTGGAAAAATTTATGATGAAGTATGTGAAAGTTATGCTTGGTCAAAGTTCTGTTGACTTTTGTCTGAAAAACCCTAATTTAGAAACTTTGACTTTTTATCAAATCTTGACTTTTCTTGAGGAATCAAGATCAAACCTTGATCAAATGATGAATATTACTTCAAAATATTGGTGTTGACCAAAAATTATGAAGTTTGACTGTATGTTGACCACAGTTGACTTTTTATCCCATATTGTTGATTTTCAACCATCTGAGCAATTGTCTGAGCAAAATTTACTTGTAAGGATTGAAACTTGACATGGTGATTCTTTGAAGCATATGATGAGGTATGATGACCACTTGAAGTATTGGAGGCCCACCTTGACTTGAGAATGGCCAAACCCTAGTTTAGGTTTGATTGCTTAGAAGAGGGTTTGTCTGGTCAAAGCTTGTAAAATCCTTGAGTATGGATATGTGAGTTGTCTTTAGAAGTGGGAGGGCAAATTTTTGGGTATAACACAGTGATTCCTCAGGAGATGGTACTGCATGAAGTTGCTGGTTGATGGTGTGTGCAGATTGTTGTTGAAGTTTTCTTGTTGCTGGAGTTTTAATTCTGATGTTTCTGCCTTTTGTTGATTTTGATATTTGGAATTCTGATTTTTTTTTGCTTATGTAACTAATGATTACTGGGATTTTGTAATGGCTCCTTTGGCCCGTTTGTGGCTAAAAAGGGGGAGAAGTAATTAGGATGAATTTGTCTTATCTGGGTGTTTGATAGATTTAGTCTAGCTGTTTTAATTCTGCTGCTTTAGTTGATCTCTGATAGTTTAGTTGTTTTAGCCAAAAATTTGCCAAAGGAGGAGTTTGTAAGTGTTTTGTGTTGGCTAAAATTTTTGGTAAAACCAAATTGATGTCCTGACTGATGTCATGACATTCTGGGTTAAAGACAAATTCTACAGAAGGAGTGTTTTACAGGTGCAACTCAGAATCTTTGCATAACACAATGTTTATGCTATAATCAGATGTACTGGATTCTGCAAGATTAGTATGCAGGATGTGTGATGTCATGACCAATGTTAAGATATCCTGAACTGAATAAGTGAATTGTGCAATTTTATATTTCCTGAGAGTTTTCAGGATTCTGTTGGGTTGTTCTGAGCTGGATTGTTTAGTTTAGATCCTATGCTCACGTGGATATTAGGTTAACCTTGTTTAACCCAAATTTGTTATGCAGCAAGCCCAAGACCAAGTCCTTAGGTTAAATTTGGTTAACCCTAGCTATTTTTGTGGAAGCCCAAGATGAAGTCTACTACTGCTTCTATATTATCTCACTAACCCTGTTTTGTGAGAGCTGCACGTTTTTGAAGAAGAAGAAGGCAGATAGTTACGTACTGTGAACGTGTCTCTAGTATTACTTGTGAGCCAAGCAATTATCTGCTGATAACTGCATTAGAGTAGGATTTTTCTGTAAGGGTGGTTTTTATCACTCAAAGCTTTGAAGCACGAGTGTTATGTCTCTTGATTAAAAACTTTGAAGCAAAATTAAGTATGTGTATTGAAGGATGTCTTCACAATTCTATTAAGTGTTAGATTAATATCACTGCTGTGATTGAGGGGGAGTGAGTAGGTTCTCAGGTCGAAGTGGGACTTAGATTGAAGTTGCATTGGGTAGGTCTTAAGTGAAGGAGATAAACTTTTGGTTTATTCCAGAATTAATACCTCTTATAGTAGATTTCCTCCCTGGCTTGGTAGCCCCTAGATGTAGGTGTAGTTACACACTAAACTGGGTTAACAATTGATTTTCTTCTTTACTGTTTTTACTCTATTGTTTAGATTGTTAAAAGGTTTGTCAGATACTAGTGTCATAACATTCTATTTGACATCGAGTATCTGTTGCCAGAATTTCAATTTTTCTAACCTGATTCTGAAAATAAAATATTTTTGTGATTTTTTTATGTATTTAAAAAAATAGTTTAAAAGGATTAATTAATTGAAGAAAATATGAGAAAATAAGTTTGTTTTGCAAAGTAGTAAAAATAAGGTGGGGTGCCACGGATCGAACCCCTGACCCTGGGGTCATCAATGCGTGCCTTTACCATTTGAGCTGGATATGCAAGTTGTTTAAACAATGAAGCAATAATAATATAAGAGAAAACAATTTCTAAAAATATTTTAAAATGAGAAACGCGCGCATAGGCTTCGTCGCCAAATTCAAATTTTTGTAAATGTTATCCACAACTTTTCTGTGGGTAAGGGCTATACCGACGATGTTCGTCTATAGCTACATCCCTGTAATTTTCAAAAATTAAGTATAGGCAATATAAATTCATGGTGAGGGCATGAATCGATCCGGTTTGACCTCGTGAGCACGATGGTATCACTGGTTTCCTCCAATTTTACCTATTCTTAGAACCCCCAAAGTGGAGCTTATGAACCCTAACAATGGTGGTTCTTCGTTCATGCACTTAAGCTTAAATCAAACCATCCAGATAGCTTGCAAACAACATTCTAAGCATGAATATACAATCGAAACAGGTTAAATATGCGTATATGATCAAAATCAAATTCGAAAAATATGAGTGTAAATCGTGATTTTGAAATTGAGTTTCAAGAGCTTTTGATTGCTTGTGAATGGCTGGAATCGATCAGAGGACACCAAGGAACGTGATGGAATGTTTGGAACGACCTGAAATGATCCAAAACTCTGGCTTCTAATTGCTTCCAAGTCACTGATTTTTTGAGCTTTTTTTAGGGTTCTTGGCAGCAAATTCTCGTCCCCTTTTGATCTAATAATGTTAAGTACTTATAAAGGATGGAAAATAGGTCAAGAGATGTGAAGAAAATATATTGCATTGAATGGAAAATATTTTCAATCTTTCAAATTTGCATCCAAAGCTTTCAATTTTGTCTCAATCTCATGCCAATCAAATATCTTCGAAATTGACAGCTCTTATTGAGTATCTTGGACTTCAAGAATGTTGAATAATAGGCCTTGCACTTATTGATTTGATTTTTGCATTTGATTTTAATTAAAATTGGATTTAAATTAATAAATTCCAAAATAAATAAAATAAAGGGAGGCGTTCAAATTGACTTAGGAGTCATGGATGATCTTAGGAACAAGTTTGGACCACAAAAACTTAGGCCCATTTAGAAGAAATTTGATTTTGTTAAGTATTTCTCTTCATGCACTTCTTCAAATTTCCCAAACTTGCACAAGTTGTATCTTGCTCAAATTTCAACATTTTGAAGTGTTCTTGGATATTTTAGAAATTTCAAGATGTCCTATAAACACTCCTTTTTGTTTCATCTTCATTTAAGCTTCCATGTTTATGTACACTTCTTTTGAAAAAGATGACTTTTTATTGACGTGTAGAAGGACCTATAATGTTTTGATCCATAACTCCCAAATGAAGCATTTTTGGCCAAAGCTTGTGAGACACAAAGTTGTATAGAATTGAATTCTCTTTTAAATGAGCCTATGGTGGAATTTTTTTTGATAAAGTATGTGAAAGTTATGCTTGGTCAAAGTTCTGTTGACGTTTTGTCAAAAAACCCTAATTTAGAACCTTTGACTTTTGATCAAATCTTGAGTTTTCTTGATGAATTATTATCAGCTGATGAATGTGAATTCAAAATCTTGATGTTGACCAAAAATGATGAAGTTTGACTGTATGTTGACCACAGTTGACTTTTTGTCCAATACAACTGATTTTCAGCATCTGAGCAATTGACTGAGCAAACTTGAGCTGTGAGGCTTGAAACTTGACATGGTGATACCTTGAGACATATGAGGATGCATGATGATCACTTGAGGAAATAGAAACCATTTTTGACTTGAGAGAATCAAAACCCTAGTTGTGGGTTGATTGCTTAGGAGAGGGTTCATCTGGCCAACCCTTGAGACATTCTTGAGTATGGAGATGTGGATTGATTTGATAAATAGGAGGGCAAATTTTGGGGTATAACAAATAGCATTTCTATGGACTTTGTTTCTGGATTTCTGAGGACTCCGAATAGTCATGATGTTGTTTGGATTATTGTGGATAGATTGACGAAATCTGCTCATTTTATTCCAATTTTGATGGATTATCCAATAGAGAAGTTTGCCAAGTTGTATATTGAGAAAGTTGTGAATTTGCATGGTGTTCCGTCGAGTATTGTTTCGGATAGAGATCCGAGGTTTACTTCGCATTTTTGGGAAGGTTTGCAAAGTTCTTTGGGTACAAAGTTACGTTTGAGTTCGGCTTATCATCTGCAAACTGATGGTCAGACTAAAAGGACGATTCAATCATTGGAAGATCTTTTGAGAGCTTGTGTTCTAGAACATGAAGGTGCTTGGGATAGTTATTTTCCTTTGATTGAGTTTACCATAACAATAGTTTTCATTCGAGTATTGGTATGGCTCTATTTGAAGCTTTGTATGGATGAAGGTGTAGGACGCCTTTGTGTTGGTATGAATCAGGTGAGAGTGTTGTGGTTGGACCCGAGATAGTTCAACAGACTATGGATAAGATTAAGATGATTCGAGAAAAGATGAAGATGACCCAAATTCGTCATAAGAATTATCATGATAAGAGAAGGAAATATCTTAGCTTTGAGAAAGGTGATCATGTGTTTTTGAGAGTTACTCATGTGACTGGTGTTGGTAGAGCATTGAAGTCACGGAAGTTGACTCCACGATTTATTGGTCCTTGTCAAATTGTTGAGAAAATTGGTGAAGTAGCCTATCAAATTCATTTGCCGTTGTCACTTGCTAGTCTTCATGATGTATTTCATGTATCTCAATTGAGGAAATATATGCCAGATATATCTCATGTTGTGCCGCTAGATGATGTGCAAGTTAGAGATAATTTGACGGTTGAGACTTTATCGATGCGTATTGAGGATCGAAAAGTTAAGCAACTTCGAGGGAAGGAAATCGCTTTAGTGAAAGTAGCATGGGGAGGTCCTTATAGTAGTAATGTGACTTGGGAGATTGAGAGTCAGATGAAAGATTCGTATCCTGAGTTGTTCGCTTGAGGTAATTTTCGAGGGCGAAAATCTTTTAAGTGGGGGAGAGTTGTAACATCTCGATTTTTAAATAGCTAATTATTAATTATTATGATATATTATATAATGTGATAATTAATTCAATTGCGTGATTTAATTGGAATTTGAATTATTTGAATAAGTGTGTTATTTAAATAATTGTGTTTTATGAATAGAATTGTGGTTATTTAGTATTGGGTCTATTTATGAGAATGAAAGTAATAGAGCGGTGTTAAGTATAAAGCACAATAAGACAATCCTAGTTAGTAAGGAGAAAGAAGAGAAAGAAGCGAAAGAAGAGGAGAAAGAAGAAAAGTGAAGAGGAAACCCTAAAAGAGGAATCTTCAAGAGGTAAGGGTGGAGAATCCATGTTATTGTTTGATTGTATGTTGTGGGTAATGATTCGGAACATTCTAGGTTATTCAATTTTAATTTCTAGAGTCTCTGAATGTTAGGGTTTGAATGGAAATTGTGTTTTCCAACTTAGAAATGATGACCCATGATTAGAAACATGTTAGGATACCCTTTAATGATGTTATTAGACTGATTGGAATGAGTTTTATGTGGTAATTTCGTGGGAGAAGAAAGATGGTTAGTAGCAAAAAAAGTGTAGTATCGCAGACCGCGCTTAGCGTGAGGAGAAACCCGCTTAACGCGAAATGTTATGACTTTTGGGATTGTTTGTTCAGGAAGGTGCGCTTAGCGCGATAAGCCAGGCTTAGCGTGACCTGGAATGAAAAATATTATTTTTAGAATCTTTTTACATGGAATCTTATATGATTATATTTATTGTAGTATTTTCATATATATGATTAATTGATCAAATTATGATTGAATGTGTTTCAGATTGGTTTTGAATACTATTTCAATGTATGTTTGGTTACTTGAGTATAGTATGTGCTAATATTATTTGATGGAATGTTTTGGATAACATTGGTGGAATGATATTCCATATGCTAATTGTTATGTGCGGTGATATGTATATGCTACATGTAATGATCGACGTAGTTGGATTATGATGTTGTGCAATTGATGGAAAATTCACATAAGTTGAATGGTGATGATATTCTTGGATAATTGAGGTTTTGTGAATAATCTTAATTTGTATATGTTGTCTTGATGAGTTATACATGCATACATTTGGCTCGATCCCTGTGTGGATAAGTAGAGGTGAAATTGTGGATTCACAAATTGACTCGATCCATGATGGATAAGTAGCGGTGAAACGTTGGGTTCACATTTGGCATATTTGGCTCGATTCCATTGGGAATAAGTAACAGAGGCTTTTTGTCTTGTCCGGATCGAAAGTAAGGGCTTGGATTCCATGAATGAATCGGAAGCAGGGTTAACGAAATGTTCCCAAAAACTTGGTACCACATGCATATTGAGTCACATTTCATTGTTGTCACATGAGTCATTATTGAATATGCAATTTGTGAAATGAAATTGTGATGTCTATTCATATGGATTAATTGGATTGTTTGAATGGATGATAATTATGCTATGTATGAACATATTATACTTGAAATGTTTGTATGATCATGTTATCTTGAAATATCACTTGAAGTGTGTGGAATTCGTGAATAGATGTGGTTTCTTCATTATTTCCATTTATAAACTTTTGAATAATGATGTGAACTCTCACCCTTCTATTGTGATGTTGCCTCTATGTGGGTAACGTGCAGGTTCTAAGGATAGCGGTGCTTTGCACGAGACTAGTTGAAGAGTCTAGATAGTTTATCCGTTACTAGGTAGTCTAGTTATTTCGCTAGTCATGTAACACGGGATTTATCTGGATTTCTACTTTGATGAGATATTTGTTATGTATACTCATCTATTTTGATTTGTATGATTGAGATACTATGCTGATGTGGCCTTGGTGCCAATGTATGAATTTTGATGACTTGAGTATGTTATGGATTCATCACTTTTTCATCTAATGATTATAGTATGGGATGTAATCATTGATAGTATCTGTGAATAAGAATTAATCCGCTGTGAAATGCATGAATTGTTATAAAGCATGAGATTCAAATATGTGTTATAATTATGACCAGTGTGCATGTATTGTTTTAATTGTAAAGTAAATCATGCGACCCCTTCTTGTTATGCATTTTATTTACTCTGATTGTGCAATAATTATGTGGGGAAATTAGAGGGGGTGTTACATGCGGTACCATCGTGAACATCCCGCTCACCTCGCTTACGATTCAATAACTTAGAACCAAAGTCAAGCTTCTGATTCGGACAAGACCAAAGCCACCAATATGAACATATAGTCCACCGCTTCTTTTTCCACTAAAGGATCAAGCCAATCATATACTAGAGTTCCAACTCCCCATGAATGCATGTGCAATTTAACCAACAACATATGCAATTAAGATTATTCACCAACCTTAATCATCAAGCATATCACAATAATCCAACACATTTTAATTATCCACCATTTTGCATAACATTATGTTTCATCATCAACAAGCAATACACATAGTATTTACTATCATCGCACATCACAAATAACATATAACATACAAGCCAACACATGTTATCCTCAACAATTCATCCAAAACATAGCATATATACACTAATTCAAGTAGCATGTATTCATCGAAATCGCATCCAAACACAATCCAAAACTCATTAAAATAATTATTAGAATTCATGTAAATTAATGATAAATCATAAGCAAGCAATCCCCTAAGCCAATCATGCCTCAATTAAAGAATAATTTTTCTACACACAGTGAAGCGCGCTTAGCGGCACCACGGCCGCTCAGTGGCCTTATGATTCTGCAAAAAAATCTGCAACGTGACAACACTTAACCAATTGTGAATCCCACCACCAAAACAGATTATAATGCCCATTTATCACTAATTAAACATCATCTAACACGTATACACTACATGGAACCTATTCATATCATCAAATCTAGTTTTAATCATCAAAAACCTCAAATTACAACTTCAATTTGAGTTAACCAAGACCTAGAATTGAGATACTCAATCCTATAGCATGTTACTAATCACTACCCAACAAAATATAAATGCATAATAATGAAGATTCTTCCCCTTACCTCTTGAAGATTCTTCCTTAGGGTTTCGTCTTCTTTTCTCTTCTTTTACACAAATGACAACACTAACTATGTTTTTCACTTAACCCCTTACTAACTAGTAAGCTCAAAATGGGCTTAACAATTAACACCTCCTTATAACTCATATCATTATACTTAGGCCCAACACTAAATAATAACATTTCTACTCATAAAACCCAATTATTCAAATAACACACAGTTTCAAATAATTCAAATACTCACAAATTCACACTATTTAATTAATTATCATATAATATAATATAATAAATAATAATAATTAATAAATAGCTATTAAAATTTGGGATGTTACAGACGCAATCATACATCTTTTTAGAACAGACTCGTTTCTCTATGCGCAGGTACTTTGAGTGCTCTCTTACTTATAATGTTACAAGATATGACCCCTAAAACGAATGCAAACTTTTTCTTAAATAGATAAAAAGATGTAACCGTCGACGGTTACTTGAGCCACTCATATTACTGGTTCGTGCGACAATACTTTTGAAACTTCCACGTTTCACTTCAAAACTCTTTGTTGATACCCGCTTTACCGCCCTCTACTTTTGCTCTCGACTTGCCTAATTGTTATCGACTTTGCGTTGCGCTTGATTATACCTCGTCGATCGTTTTCTAGGCGTAATCCTTGGAATCCTGTTGACATGCCCATAACTCTTGTTGATGCTCTTTATTGATGAAGGTTATTACCCACGTGGTCAAATACTTGAGTCGAAAATTTTCTTGTCAACAAGCGGTTGATTCATTTTCCCTAGAAACACAATCTTTGATGTGAAATTCTTGAAAACAAGATCAAGAATAATAATTGAAAGCTCTGGATACCAATTTGTTAGTGCACGAGACACTTTAATGAGGAGAGAAAGAAAGAATAATAAGGAAATACAAATTCTATTATTCACTTGAAATTGTATTGTGCAAAATAAGGATACACACTATGCTATTTATATACAACCCTAATTGGGCTTGGGCAAACACAATTTGGATTATATTTAAATATTAAATCTAACATTTCAACACAAATATATTATTTTTAGCTATAAAAGAAGTACTTGGAAGGATTTGAAATCAACGAATCAGTTCAACAAAACTACACTAAACTGTTGCACAAAACCTCTATAGTGAAATGTTTTGTATAGTTTTGTAAATAAGCAAGTAGTTGTTACTCGAATCTTGCTATCAACATTTTTGTGTTGTTGTACTTAAACATTGTGCAATCTGCTTGTGTAGAAGCATCTTTGTATACGCATCTTTGTAATCAATTGTTGTTGATAGGTTCCTTGAGAGGTTTTGTGTAGTCTAGATTCTTAAGAAGACTTTGGTTGCAGTCATAGTGATTTGCAATAAGGATCAACAGACTTATTGTAGGTTCCAATAGGGTTGATCGGACTTATTGTGCTTGTCTGCAATCTGGTTGATTATAGTGGATTAAGTTCTTGTGAATAAGGCAAGCCACCTTGCGGAGTGGACTATAGTAACTTAGTTAACAGTGAACCAAGATAAAAATATTTTTGTTCATCTATTTTTATTCACTTGTTATCTTTTTGTTTAGAATTACAAACAGATTATATTTGATGCAATCCATTTGAACCGCCTTTCTTATGTTTCTCGCACCTTCGACTTCATGTATGGGAGAAAAATTGAAATGGAAACTTCGTAACATATATGAAGCGATACATAGGGAAAGTGGGGTTGCATACTCTTCAGGTAATTTCCACATTTCTTATCGGGGCTTGTGGCCGCCTCAAAACACCAAACTTATAAGGGTGGCCAAGAAGAACTACACCTTCAAGAACTAAGTGAGAGTTGATTAAACTCGAATTTTGGAGATTTACATTATAGAAAAAGATCACATCAAATACTTTTCTCGACGTCTAAATAAGGGGTTAAGAAGAGCTACATTTAAGACCTAAGAGAGAATCAATATAGACTCGACAATTACAAAAATCTGTTAAAGACTATCCATGCCATCGTTATAAGGGTGGCCATGAATACACCTTCAAGAACTAAGTAAGAACCAATACAAACTTTAACTTTTAGGAACCAATACAAACTTTAACTTTAAGAAATTTATGTTATAGAAATATATCCATTAGAAACTTTCTTTAACGTCTCAATAAGGGCGATCTACAAGAGTCAAGCATTCAAGACCTAAGAGAGAAGAGGTATGGACTTGACCCTTAGAAAAATTTATGTTAAAAGGAAATATCTAACAAGAGATTTTCCTAATTATTCATTCAATAAATTTAAATTTATTATATTTAATTAATATAATTTATTTCCAAAATAAGATAAAAAATTATATTTAATATTTTTTTAAAAATTATATTGATAAAATATATCACATTTGAATTAATAAACAAGAACATTTAGATTTAAAATGTGGACAAAATTGTCAAAGATTATTTGAACAAACCTTGTCTCATTTTTTTAAAAAACTTTAATTGTCTATGCATTTAACTTTGAATTTATCTTATTTAATTAATATAATTTTTTAATATCAAATGCAATTTTTGTTGCTAAAATGAGATCTTTTTAAAACACTCTCTCCTTGTGTTTCTTTTTATTTTTTGTTTTCGATATTCTTAAATTTAATTTAATGTTATTAACTTTATAATTTTAAATTTATTTTTAAAACAAAACCATTATAAATTTTTATTATAAAGAGAGAAGTTTCTTTCCTTGATTATGATATCTATAATAATTAAAAAGTGGGCTATCTTGATGTAGTTTTTTTCCTTAATTATGATATCTATAATAATGAAAAATTAGTCCCTCTTGATGTAGTTTTTTTTTTTTGATTTAGACCCTCTCTTTCAAAAAAGAAATAATGAAAGATTTTATTAAAGATAATATTTGATTTAGTATTTAAAAAATATTATTTAAATTTTTTAAAATATATTTAGCAAATCACACTTAATTAGTTAATTAATAAATATGTACCGTTAGTATAAATAATTTTACACGTCCAATAAAAAAGCTAATCAATCAAATCGTCTAAATAATTTTTAAATATCTTAATTTTATGAAATACATAACACATTCTCTCACAGTTATAACTCAATTGATTTGATTTGATTTAATTTTTTAAAAATTAAAATTTAAAATTGAAAACTTATCAGATTTAATAAAATAAAAAAACAGTACAACCCAACCCAAATATGCCTCCACACTTTATAAGCAGGTTAAATACAGATTTTTAACCTACAAGGCTACATACAACAACTATTGTGTTAGGGTTTCAACGTCAACAACATTCAATCATCAAGTCACCATGAATCAACAATCTCCCACCACCGAAACCCCTACGCCGTGTACAATCTTTCCCGAAAAACTCATCATGGAAGTACTTTCCTACCTTCCCGTGAAACATCTGTTACGGTTGAGGTGTGTATGTAAGTCATGGAAGGATCTAATCTCCAATCCTTCCTTCGTCAGACTCCACTTGAACCGATCGGCTCGGTGTATCATCCATCATATGAGACGTCCTGACTTGTTTGCTATGTCGTCTTAGTTTTCTGTTTCACTATCATATTTTGTTTTTTTTATTTCCTTCAATTAATGGTCCAAAGATAGCAAACTTTAACTTTAGTTCGTATTGTCTCTCACCGGAAAAGATTTAGAAATTTCATATATATAATTGACTCATTGCTCTATCGTTTTTGTTTTCATTACATTTGCAATGTTAGCAAGGACTTGCTAATTTTGTTACGTAGAATATATTTAATTCTATCGTTGTAAATTCCATAGTCAAGATTACTGCATTAAACAGTTATGATTCTTACTTTTGTCTTTATGCAAGTTGCAAGATTACCAACTTTTTTCAACTTCACTGCCCTACCCTTACTTTCTATATATCCTTACATTTACTTGCGTAGTTTAGTAGCCGAAGAAACCCTTATTATAGATGACTAGACATTCACACGGAAAAGTTTTATTAAATTATTAATAATATGTATTGTAGTATAAATCATATTTTTAAATATAATCTTATAAATAAGAAATATTTAATAATTTCCAAGTGATATATATATTCTTTGAAACTTGATGTGATTGTTATTATAGATATAAAATAAAAATCCATATACAAATTAATAGTCAATAATTTAAACAAATGAAGGTATTGTAGGTAGTATATAATAACAAATCATAGTAAAAATAGTATAAATAAAAGAAATAACAAACAATATAAAAAAATTAAGAATATAAAAAATTGAATATTAATTTTGATTACTTTAAATTTTAGTCATATTAAATTATTTAAATTCATATTTGATCCTCAGAAATCTATTGTCTTTTAATTTATCCATAGATGAAAAAGGAAAATAGAATTAATTTAATAGTTTTATGTTTAAAAAGAATAAAAATATATATTTTCAAAAAACATAGTGAAGATATAAAAGATTAAAATAGAAAAAAATGAGAAAAAGAAAAAAGAAAAAAGAAAATAAAGTTATTAAAAATTATTCCTTCATTCATTCATATAATTGTGTATGCTATTCCTTCATTCATGCCATCTTCATCTTCATACCCGTAGTAACAACAACAATAAAAGAAAAAGAAATCAATAAAAAGAAAATATAAGAAAGAAAAGAAAAAAATTTAAAATATAATAAATTGATTAAATAAAAAATAATATAAATTTCTTATGCGATTCCTTCATTGATGTCGTATTTATACATGTAGCAACAAAAAAAGAAAACTAAATAAATATGTTAGAAAAAATAATAAATTAATAAAGGTGAAACAAACAATAAAAGAATAAAAAAATATAATGAATTGATAAAGTAGGAAAATTATAAAAAAAATCTTAATTTTTATTAAATAGTCATATTTAGAAGTGGCTTAAGTTAATTTTAATAAGTTAGTGGAAGAAAGTTGGTTTATTAAATAATAAGTAAAGTAAGATATATAACATTATTCTATCCAATAAATCATTATATTTATGCATAGAGAAGAAATAATTAAATAAAAAAAATTATAAGTGAGACAATAAAAACATATAATAAATTGAATAATAATATAATAATTCGTATGTGTATTTTCTCCGTTCATGTAAAATTTTAAGAAATTATGATTCGTAATTAGGGGTGAAAATAAGTCAGGCCAAAATGTCAGACTTATACTTTTTTAAAAGTCTCTTTAATTAAATAGGTCAGACTTTGACCGTTAAAAAAGTCTATGAATCTTTATATTTTCTATATATTAAAAATAAGATAAATATGTTAGTCTATATATGAACATATATTAGAAAAATGCTAAATAGGTTGGCCTATAGATGTATATGTATTAGAACAAAGGCTAAATAGACTGGCCTACAAATACATTAGTAGGACGACATATAAGCCTTCTTAAGTGATATGGATTAATTAAAAATCTTAATAAGAAATAAGCTTTTAAATAGACTTTCAGTTCATACCTGGCTTTAAAAAAATCCAAGTCAGGCAAAAAAAGAGAGCCTATAATAGACCATAAGCCAGACTCGAGCATTTTAAGTTTATCGTAGGCGAGACTCAGGTTTTCTAAAGCCTAGTATAACCTAGCCTATTTCCATCCCTATCTGCAATATTCAAGGTGCACTTTTTATCTCCATTTTAATAACTACATCATCCTTGGTCCAATGTCAGTTCTATACTAGAATAGAGAGTGTTCTTGCAGGAAAAACCATGTTGTTGATCTTAAGGGATTCGGAGGCTCATACAAGGGATGCATGACCTCCAAGCTATGGGTCTAGCTTACCCCGCAGTTGGGAGCCCTTAGATATGGTGTAAGAATCCTCTCTTGAGCGCGTAGCTAAGAGAGGGAATGAGAGAATGATCCTTTTCCCATGGCCCTAAGGCCTCTTTTATAGCATAGCCATCACTAATGATCATAATGACGTAACTGTCCATTAATACTTGAAACCGCTACTTAATGATTTGTAACGTCCATAATCGATCCATAAGTAGCGTAACGGGAACTAATCCGGTCTCATACTACTCGGTCGACACAGGTCGGACGTGAATATATGTCTGGTACGTCCGATATAAGGACTCAGCTCCGTCCTCGAGGTTTCGTCGAGGAGCTTCTCGGTTACCGACTATCAGGCCCATCTCGGTCCATATTCGACACTCCCAGCCCGGTCAGACGACCGGATCATATCCCAATTCCGGGAATCATGTCGGATAAGGGTCTCATATCTCAGTCCGAGATCGATCCCGGATGCCTGCAAACCCCCCTCCGGCCTTACATCTCGGCTGGGGAATTTATGTATGATCATAAGCCCCCCGAGCATATGGTTTCTAGACCTTGAAGCCTTATGGTCATTTTAATAGAAACATAAATTTTTGCCCCGGGCCAGACTTCCAGTATCGATCTGTGCCTTAGTGCGAATTCGAACACAGTGGTCTACCATTCTTCGCTTTTGAGGCTTTTAATGTAACGTACGTCGCTGGAATCAAAACTCCAGTTCAATCCAAATGTAACGCTCGTTTTTAGTCCGAGCTGGATCCCTGGACGCATGGCCGGGATATATACCCGGTCCATACTCCGACTACTTCCCTTCTACCCGGGACCCACCACAAACTTTGTCCACATTCCTCCATTCAGGTTTATTTTTGACCCTACAAAAATTCCTTCCGACCTCACATCTCGGCTCGGATTTAGAATTTTGTCAGGCTATTGGTTTAGTAATTTTTATAGAAAGACTAGCCCCCGAGTGATTTTTTCGAGGTTTTGCCAAGTCACACTTTATCAAGTTTTCAAAAAATGACTCAAGGCTTGAAGCCGAGCTGTGGCGGAATACTGGGTTGTGCCTGACACTGATCCAAGCAAAGTATCTTGAACCAAGGCTTTAAGCCGAGTTATGGCGAAATGCCAGGCGGAATCCAATTAAGGTTCTTCGCCTTATATGTTTGGTACAGAGCCCCTAGCAGGTTGATCCGAGTCGGAACAGAGCATTTGGCGAGGTTGAAACCTTTGAAGGTTGTTCCGAGTAGGAACAGAGCCTTTAAGGTTGTTCCGAGTAGGAACAGAGCCTTTAAGGTTGTTCCGAGTAGAAACAGAGCCTTTGAAGGTTGTTCCGAGTAGGAACAGAGCCTTTAAGGTTGTTCCGAGTAGGAACAGAGCCTTTGATTTGGTTCAGAGCCCCTAGTAGGTTGATCCCAATAGGAACAGAGCCTTAATGAGGTTGAACCGTCTAGGCAATACATAAGAGATTATTGTTCTAAGGTCCCTCTTTGCTCACACTGGGGAGTAAGATGACACCTTTACATTTAGATGACACTACAATTTCTTACAACCGGCAGAGACATTTAGCTCGCCCTATACAATGGTATTTTACACAATCTCTAATCTTTATAAATTTGTAACTATCCATGTTCTACCAGGCTTTTCGTTGTCTTCTCTTCTACCATTCTTGACCGGGATGGTTATATGAGCCCCCCAAGCGCAAGTCTTTGTTGAAAAAGACGAAGTGCTTTGACACCGAACCATCCTCATCAAGGAGGACCCAGTTTTGTTTGCATTTTGAGTACTTATGTTGGGTACTTTGTACATATTATCCAAATCCTCCCGTATTTTGATACTAATAAAGTTTAGAATGCCTCCCGCCCGTGTAGGGGATAAGGACGACACCTATTTGCCAAAGTAAAAATAAGAGTCTTTACAATCGGCAGAGACATTAGCTCGCCTAATACAATAGTTTTGTAAGCAATAAACTCGTAATGTCTCCGTCATTTTAGTCGCTTTGTTTTCCATGCTTCCAAATTTCGTCCACCTTTAACTCCTAATTTTTTAGGCAACTTGCTCAACATTATGTTGAATTCTCCTGTATGTACCTCGGGTAGTCACAATAAAACACATTTATGAAATGTCAACAAAAATGACGCGAAACTTTATAAAAAATATATTTAGCATAGAAATAATAATCTTTAAAATAACACCACAAAATAATTAACAAGCACTGCTAATTATCAATATAGAAACTACCAATATTGGGTATCCCTCATAACAGCCTATGCACGGCAATTTATTGAAGATTTATAGCCGCCAATAACTTTTATAGAAAATATCATTTTCACAATGTCGTAACAAGCCATCCACCAAAATGGATAAATACTTCATTACAGGATTTCAATATTTAGCACAACATGAATTATAGCATAAATACTTATCTTTTTTGGTGCCATGATGTTGTTTGGTATGTCTCAACTGCCTCGAAATCAGAACTCTTCCGATAACCTCGTCTTCTCTATATTGGACTTCGAACCTTCTAAAGTCGTAATTGGTTTTGATGCTATGAACTGGAATCTGCCCATACGTGACTCAACTGGCCAGTGATGGCTTAACAGAACATGTGGCAATTACGACTTGTTTCGAGGCAGTGTGTGTTCTTGTATTTGATACCTGGAATAACATAATTAGTCAAGACCCTCTGAATTCACCAGCGGCCTCTATTTATGGCATCGACATGTGTTGCTTTGGATTTGAATGCTAAACCCCATCTTTATCACAACTAGTAATAGCTATTGACGGTGTTGAGAAGACGGCGACGAGATCCATCATCGGAGTTCACCAAATTGCTAATGGTTCCTGTTGCAGAGGTGGTGACAGTGTCGAACGGATATATCTTGAACCAGGCAGGTACCAAACCTTGTACTTTCTGGAAAGCTGCTGCTGTTACAGTGTCAATCCCGTTCGGTTTTGGACAAACATGCTGCCCGCAACGGTCCACTGCCAGACCTTGATAACAATCTAGCAGACATTTATAAATTTTGTCAACAATACCTACGTTAGCCATAACCAGGTAGAAAATACTTATCTCTTAAACAACATGATAACATGCAACATATAACCAATTCTTAACAGCAGTTTATGATAAAAACGCTTATCATCGGTTTGTTCAAAGTCATAACTGATATTGATTTCATATTAATTATGACAACATAAACCGTAACATGATATTTGGAAGCGAAACTAAACATGCCATTCGGAATTTAGCTAAGATAAGCGAGACGAGAAACTTATCTATGTATCAACGCCATTTAAATGAAGCCCCTTTCAGCAAGACCGATTTCATTTAGCAGACCGGGAACAGGCTCTCCCGAGACTCCTTACTCCATCAATCTTGGGCTCATAGTGTTTGTACATTTCTAATGGTTCTAATTTCCAGCTGTTTGTGCTATCATCGACCTTTGATCGGCTTCAAGTAATCCACTCGCAATGTTATTTTGACTTTGTAAACAATGCCGAACAACACGTCTTCCTAACATTCCAGCATCTATTTGGACGGGCTTCTGATGAACTCTGACTGGCGTCTTGATAAGCTGCCATGACGCATAACTACTCCATCTTAGGTCCTGGAAACGACTGAAGGCACCGTAATCGCTTTTGTTATCTCACAACTAATTCCAGCAACACACTTTTATCACTGCATCTGTTGGACACAATTTAATCAAAGGAGATGCCACACATAGAACCCAATTAGATACGCTTTGGATCCGCAATAGCGATTTAAAGGAATAATTAGCAATGAAAACAAAACCACATAGCAGTTACAAATCAATTAATGCTAAGATCATGAATTCAGTGTCTGTTACTTATCTTTTAACGGTGGAGTCGACGTTGTTTCGGGTGATTTTTGAGATGTATTCTCCTGCTTTAAGCTTTTGACGATAGTACGGTCTGAACATCGAGTAACATTCACATGTCTGCCTGACATAGCTTGATATAGCTGTTCAACTCTGACGTTGGTGCCGACAACGTGATGTCTCGATGAACCATCATAATTATTTACCAAAGCCAAGTTCACCGCCCCTAATCCTGTTGTCACACCTTATTTTGATGCTGCCACAGTCAAACATAAATTCATTGACAAGTCTGTGAGCATTAATTCGTAACTGTCGTGACAAGTTATAACGATATCGTAACGGATTGAGTTTTCAAACTAATTTAAGAGGAACTTAGTCCTCCGTTGTGTCAAGCATTGAATGACAATAAACCGAATAGGCATTTATGAGAAATCACTTATCTGTTGGTATTGTCGATGTAAACCCGAATTGATCGTCGATATGGAAACTCTGTGATGACATTAATGGGACCTTGCCTTCCCGAGTCTTGAACGGATAGAAGAGCACAAGCCTTCTACGGAACGAGATTGGAGGGCCTTACATCTCGGCTGGGGAATTTATGTATGATCAGAGAGAATGACACAATCAACTAATATTTCATGAATTTCAAAGACGTGAGAAGACAAGCAAACTTCGAGTGTGAAGTTGAAGGTAGTTATAGCAATCCATATAGTTAGAAGAACGTCCAAGAGATATCTCATATAAGACTTAATTCCTTTAACTAACTCTGATTCGACACAATCGAATAATTAAATCTTTGTTACTCGTATCTGAATGTACACGATGGCGGAGATCCATCACTCTTGGGTGACTCGTGACTTACCCTAGCGAATGAACTGATTCACACTGTCAATAAGAAAGAGTGGGGGAGAGAAATGTTCCCCCGGGTTTATGGTATTTACAAGTGGGGGAACCATCAGGTATGTTTTCATGAGGCTTGTATTTGCAAATATAATTCCCTGACTTCTTTGATTTACTCGGAGATATTATAGTAGAGGATAAAAGGCTAAACTCGATCTAAACTGGCTGTAGAGAGGCGAATTGGAGAAACCTTTGAGAAATTTAATCCCATATCAAACAATGATTTTAGATTAGGCCGGATTGAGGCCAGTCTATGTAGATCTATAAAGTTAGTTTTGAAGTTGTTTTGCATGTCTCTAATACTTCACGTGTTGTTTTTTTATCGCTTGTCTTTTAAGCTTTTGATTTTGATTATTTCTGTCATTGAGTCTCCTCATCAATAATGCATTTCTAGATTGATTTTTAAATTTGTTTTAGCATACATTATTCAAAGTGTTTGATTATTTCTTAATCAATATGATTAAAAACTATGCTTGAGAAAGTCATGACTATAGTAGAATCTCAAAATACTTTGAAATTTTGTAAAAATGAGATTATGTCTGTGTGATTCGAATCACATAGTTTTTTTTTACTTGAATCAAACTCAGAGAGAGCTCCAGAATGAATTTCCAATTTTCATGACACGAATCACAAGAATGTTTGATTTGAATCACAATACTTTGATGAGAATACATGAGTGCTCTTATGTGAATCACCTCTAGCACATATAAATACTATTTTCTCTCAAAACTTTCACAATGTTAGAAAACTTACACTTCCAATATTGATTTGAAAACTCATAACTCACTTGTTCTCTCATATTTTCAAATGAGTTTTGAATCTTTCTTGAATGCTTACAAATAATTTCATTAATCTTCTACCTCATTCTAGTTCCACTGTCACATGGATCTAAATCCCATCGTTGATGATTTGCTATTGAATTTAACATTTTTGTAAAGACTTGTTTAAGATTCCAGAAGTATGAAGTTTCGTGTTGTGGTTGATTTTGACAAATCCAATAAAAAATAAAGAGGTTCTTTTCTCCAGGTTAATCTTGGTAGTGTTATGTGACACCCCAATTAATTCGATTATTAAATAATTATAATTTTTAATTATTAATTTAATTAGGAATGTAATTATTAATATTTTGGATTAATGGGATTAATTAAATTAAATGGAAATGGAATTATTGGTGGTGTGAAGGGTAAAGTGAGGGTGTGAGGAGTAAAAGGCTCTACTCACATTATTATTATTTTATTTTTATTATGTTAGAATAATAAGAGGAATAAAAGAAGGAAAGAGGAAAAGGAATCATTTTTGGAGAAACCTCACATACGTGCAATTGAGAAGAGGAAAAAGAAGGAGAAAAGCCAATTCGTGTCGGAAGTCGAAAAACCCACAAGGTAAGGGGTGATTTCGATTAATTAATGCGTATTATGGGTTTTGAATTCAATTGTATGGATCATAGTATGTTAGGGAATCCCGGTTTAGAAATTCTAGGTTACCGTAGATGTATCCCTATTGTGTCGGATTATGAAGAATCTGTTGATTAGTATAATATAGAGTCAATAGAAATGAGTAGAACATGTTATATTGCACGTTAATGACGTTAAATGAGTGATTTTATTGTGTTGGAACGTGTGGGTACGTTTTGGAAAGAATGGGAAATGATTTTGGAAACATGTTGCTGTCAAACTGGTACTTTTGGCTCTGAAGGTCGTGGGAACCGGTTCCCCAGTGGGAGAACCCGGGTTCCAGTGTGTGAAACGATGAAAAATGACATTTTTGAACTCAGGAACCGGTTACTCCTGGGGAGGAACCGGGTTCCACGTTGTATTTTTCCAAAGAAAACCAATTTTTTCGGGAACCGTTCCCTACCCGAGGAACCGGTTCCCCATACAATTTTTCGCGTGGTTTTGAACTCAGGGAACCGGTTACTCTGTGGAGGAACCGGTTCCATCAGAACTTTTGAAAAATTCCAAAACTTTGAAAATTCATAACTTTCAAACCGTAAGTCCGTTTTGAGCGTCGTTTTGGACGTTATTTCTTAAATTTAATACTCTATTTTATAAAATGAAAAGATTTCCTAAAACTTGAAATTATTTTGAAAATGAGTCGAATTCCGAATTAAGTGATTTATTGACTGACGCACATTGGTGTGTATGCAGTAGCGATCCTGTGGTGATGGATGTATTAGTATTGTGTGAATGAAAGGCATGTTTATGCTGTTGTTGTTTGTGTGCATGATCGTTGAGATATCATGTTTTTATTTTGATTCAGTTATGATAATTTGGTGTATTTCATAGACTGATTTGATGTTGCATGCTGGTGATGTGCGTTTTTGGTGAAGTTAATTCCCATTGTGTGGAATTTGACTTTGCCGTTAACCGTACCCGGGTGATGATGGGTGGTTAGGCTGGATTCGTGTCCGAGTGTTTATGGACGAATCGATGATTACTGTATCCGGTTGATGATGGATCAGTGTTGGGTGACTTGGTCACGTGTTGGTACTACATGCATTGTGTCTGCATTGTATTTGCATGGAATTGTAACATGTTAGGATGTCTTCCAGTGTTACAATTCTCTGATTGTTATTGGTTGTGCATACTGGTTGTATGGTTGTAACTGTGTATTAAAAATCTGAATTATGCTGGATTGGGTGAAATAATATGCTTGTGATATATGTTGTTTGAGAGGCTTATAATGCATGTTAATTATGAGAAATCTCACCCTTACTTTAATGATTTCAGATTAAAGTTAGCAGCTCAGGAGTTGGTGAGGATGGCTCTAGAGCTATGTCATTTTAAGTCCACGTGTCAGTGTCATGCTCTGATAGGTTGTAACACTGGGGAACGTTTAGTTGAGGAGTTATTCATTATTCAATTGTTATTTGAATTATTTTAGGAATAATTAAGATTTGGTTTATTCCGGTTTGATTTGATGGTATTATTTCCGCTGTGTAAGACATGGTCTTAATTTGATTGATTATTCTGATAGAGATCCTCAGTGTAGCATGGCTACTGGTTTATTGGAGGTTTTAATTTATTTCATAATTGTGACATCCCTTGTTCCGTGTTAACTCTGATGAAATCTGTCTTTAATTATGATATAATTAATATATTCGGGGTATTTTAGAAGGGGTGTTACAATAGTGGTATCAGAGCATAGTCGGTCGTGTCTTAGTGTTGTTATCCCTTTTGTATGCGACTTGTGTGAGATGACACTGTCGATACTTGTGTGCTGATGAGATTGTTTTGTAATGTTACAGAACAATGGCTGGAAGAGGTAACGGAAGAAACGATGATGCTATTGCTGAAGCATTGGGAATGTTAGCTGGAGTGCTCGGAGGGAACCAGCAGGGAGCTGTTATTGGTGCTGACCGACAATTGGGGAATTTTCAGAGGAATAATCCTCCATTGTTCAAGGGTGCACATGATCCTGAAGGTGCTCAGAAGTGGTTTAAGGAGATCGAGAGGATCTTCAGAGTGATTGACTGTGCTGAGGAACTGAAAGTGAGGTACGGTACTCATATGTTAGCTGAGGAAGCTGATGACTGGTGGGTTGCTACCAGAACTGAAATTGAGGAAGATGGTGTTGCGTTGACTTGGGCTGTGTTCAGGAGGGCTTTTATGCGGAGGTACTTTCCTGAAGACATTCGAGGTAAGAAGGAGATTGAGTTTCTGGAGCTCAAGCAAGGCAACAAGACTGTCAGTCAGTATGCTTCGAAGTTTACTGAGTTGGCGAAGTATTATGCACATTACACTAATGATGCAGATGGAGAATTTTCCAAATGTATCAAGTTTGAGAACGGTCTGCGTGATGAGATCAAACAGGGTATCAGGTATCAGCGTATCCGAAGGTTTTCTGATTTGGTAGACTGTAGTAGGATTTTAGAGGAGGATCTTACTAGTACCAAATTGAATGCTCGAGGGTATGTTGATAGGAAGGGTAAGCAACAGATGGATCGTGGTAAGCCTTATGATAGGAGTAATTAGAGATCCGGTGGTTGGAAGAAATCTAGTGGAGGAGATTCTGGTTCTTCCATTAAGTGCTACAAGTGTGGTGAGACAGGACATCGTATGGTGGACTGCAAGAGTAATGATAAGAAGTGTTTCAAGTGCGGGAAACTCGGTCATGTGGCCAATGATTGCATAGTGAGAGTAGTGACCTGTTACAACTGTGGTGAAGAGGGTCATACTCGTCCTCAGTGTACAAAACCCAAGAAGGAACAAGCTGGTGGTAAAGTGTTCGCCTTGTCTGGATTAGAGACTAAGCCAGATGATCGGTTGATTAAAGGTACATGTTTTATTAATGGTATTCCTTTGATTGCGATTATTGATACTGGAGCCACACACTCTTTTATTGCTTTGGATTGTGCTAAAAGATTGAATTTGGAAATTTCTAATATGGATGGAAGTATGGTTATTGACACTCCTGCGTCGGGTTCAGTGACTACTTCATATGTTTGTAGGAATTGTCCTATTGTGATTTTTGGTAGGGGTTTCGGTATGGACCTAGTGTGCCTACCGTTAGAACAACTTGATATCATCCTTGGAATGAACTGGTTGGAATTCAACCAGGTTCATATCAACTATTTTGCGAAGACGATTATTTTTCCTAAAGAGGTTGGGGTCAAAGATGTGACTATGTCGGTTAAACAGATGAACCTAGCTGTTAAAGATGGTGCTGTGGTGTTTATGTTGTATTCTGCAATAGAAGTGGAGGGGAAGGCAAAGAGTGATGGATTGCCAGTGGTGAATGAATTTCCAGAAGTATTTCCGGAAGATGTTAGTGAATTACCACCTGAAAGAGAGGTAGAATTTACTATAGATTTGATTCCTGGAACTAGTCCGGTGTCGATGGCGCCTTATCGTATGTCGGCATCTGAATTAGCTGAGTTAAAGAAGCAGTTGGAAGAGTTACTTGAGAAGAAGTTTATTCGTCCTAGTGTTTCGCCGTGGGGTGCTCCGGTGTTGTTGGTTAAGAAGAAAGAGGGTTCAATGAGATTATGTGTTGATTACAGACAGTTGAACAAGGTTACAATCAAGAATCGGTATCCTTTGCCGAGGATTGATGACTTGATGGATCAACTAGTTGGAGCTTGTGTATTCAGTAAGATTGATCTGAGGTCTGGATATCATCAGATTCGTGTGAAGACGGAGGATATTCAGAAAACTGCGTTTAGAACGAGGTATGGGCATTATGAATATTCTGTTATGCCGTTTGGAGTTACTAATGCACCTGGTGTTTTCATGGAGTATATGAACAGGATATTTCATCCGTATCTTGACAAGTTTGTGGTAGTATTCATTGATGATATTTTAATCTATTCGAGGAGCGATGAAGAACATGCAGAACATCTCAGAGTTGTATTAAGATTGTTGAAAGAGAAGAAACTTTATGCGAAGTTGTCCAAATGTGAATTCTGGTTAAGTGAAGTGAGTTTTCTTGGCCATGTAATTTCCAAGAATGGAATTGTTGTTGATCCTAAAGGTAGTAGTATCTCGTGGAAGCCAAGAATGCTTCGAGATCCGTAGTTTTCTGGGTCTTGCAGGTTATTACAGGAAGTTTATTGAAGGATTTTCCAAACTAGCGTTGTCGTTGACTAAGTTGACCAAAAAGGGGCAGGTGTTTGTTTGGGATGCTGAATGTGAGAAAGGATTCCAAGAGCTGAAACAGAGATTGACTAGTGCTCCGATCTTGATTTTGCCGAATCCGGCTAAGTCTTTTGTTGTGTATTGTGATGCATCATTGATGGGATTAGGTGGTGTGTTGATGCAAGATAAGCAGGTTGTGACTTATGCTTCGAGACAATTTAAGGTTCACAAAAGGAATTATCCGACTCATGATTTAGAGTTGGCAGCTGTTGTATTTGTTTTGAAGTTGTGGAGGCATTATTTATACGGTTCTCGATTTGAGGTATTCAGTGACCACAAGAGTTTGAAATATCTCTTTGACCAGAAGGAACTCAACATGAGGCAAAGGAGATAGTTAGAATTCCTAAAGGATTATGATTTCGGTTTGAATTACCATCCTGGTAAGGCAAACGTTGTTGCGGATGCTTTGAGTAGGAAGTCCTTGCATATGTCGATGTTAATGGTTCGTGAGTTAGATTTGGTTGAGCAGTTCAGAGATTTAAGTTTGGTATGTGAAACTACTCCGAATAGTGTAAAATTGGGTATGTTGAAGCTGACTAGTGGTATTTTGGAAGAGATTCGAAATGGACAGAAATCTGATGTCGGTTTAGTTGATAAATTGACATTGATCAACCAAGGTCAAGGAGGTGAGTTCCGGATTGATGAGAATGGCGTCATGAGATTTGGTGATAGGGTCTTTGTTTCGGATGTTGCCGAGATTAGAAAGAGTATTTTGGAAGAAGGACATCGTAGCGGGTTAAGTATTCATCCCGGTGCTACTAAAATGTACCATGATTTGAAGAAATTGTTTTGGTGGCCTGGAATGAAAAAGGAAATTGCTGAGTTCGTGTATGCTTGTTTGGTTTGTCAGAAGTCGAAAATTGAACATCAAAAACCGTCGGGATTGATGGAGCCGTTGTTCATCCCAGAGTGGAAATGGGATAGCATCTCTATGGATTTTGTGTCTGGGTTGCCACGGATGGCAAAGAATTATGATTCTGTTTGGGTTATTGTTGACCGATTGACGAAATCTGCTCACTTTATTCTGATGAGAATGGATTATCCGATGGAGAGGTTGGCAGAATTGTATGTCGAGAAGATTGTGAGTTTGCACGGTATTTCTTCTAGTATTGTGTCGGATCGAGATCCAAGTTTTACATCTAAGTTCTGGACGGGATTGCAGGAAGCTTTGGGTACTTAGTTACGCTTGAGTTCTGCTTATCATCCACAGACAGATGGTCAGACCGAAAGGACGATTCAGTCATTAGAAGATTTGTTAAGAGCTTGTGTGTTGGAAAAAGGTGGAGCTTGGGATAGTTATCTACCATTGATTGAGTTTACCTACAACAATAGCTTTCATTCGAGTATTGGTATGGCTCCGTTTGAGGCATTGTATGGTAGGAGGTGTCGGACACCATTGTGTTGGTACGAATCTGGAGAAAGTGTTGTGATTGGACCGAGATCCAATGACTTGAAAAGATCAAAATGATTCAGGAGAAGATGAGAGCTTCTCAGAGTCGTCAGAAAAGTTATCATGATAAGAGGAGGAAAGATCTTGAGTTTAGTGAAGGAGAACACGTGTTTATGCGGGTTACTCCGATGACTGGTATTGGTCGAGCCTTGAAGTCAAGGAAGTTGACTTCATGTTTTATTGGTCCATTTCAGATTACCAAGAGAGTTGGGAGGGTGGCGTATCAAATTGCTTTGCCGCCGTCACTTGCAAATTTGCATGACGTTTTGCATGTATCTCAGCTGAGGAAGTACATTACTAATCCGTCTCATGAGATTCAGGTAGATGATATATGCACGAGAATTTGATCCAAGACTGCGAGAATTGAGGATCGGAAGTTGAAGCAATTGCGAGATAAAGAGATAGCATTGGTGAGGGTAGCTTGGGGAGGACCAGCAGATGGGAATGTCACATGGGAACTGGAGAGTCAGATGAATGACTCATATCCCGAACTTTTCGCCTAAGGTATGTTTTCGAGGACGAAAACTCTTTTTAGTAGGGGAGAGTTGTGATACCCCAATTAATTTGATTATTAAATAATTATAATTTTTAATTATTAATTTAATTAGGAATGTAATTATTAATATTTTGGATTAATGGGATTAATTAAATTAAATGGAAATGGAATTATTGGTGGTGTGAAGGGTAAAGTGAGGGTGTGAGGAGTAAAAGGCTCTACTCACATTATTATTATTTTATTTTTATTATGTTAGAATAATAAGAGGAATAAAAGAAGGAAAGAGGAAAAGGAATCATTTTTGGAGAAAACTCACATACGTGCAATTGAGAAGAGGAAAATGAAGGAGAAAAGCCAATTCGTGTCGGAAGTCGAAGAACCCAAAAGGTAAGGGGTGATTTCGATTAATTAATGCGTATTATGGGTTTTGAATTCAATTGTATGGATCATAGTATGTTAGGGAATCCCGGTTTAGAAATTCTAGGTTACCGTAAATGTATCCCTATTGTGTCGAATTATGAAGAATCTGTTGTTGATTAGTATAATATAGAGTCAATAGGAATGAGTAGAACATGTTATATTGCACGTTAATGACGTTAAATGAGTGATTTTATTGTGTTGGAACGTGTGGGTACGTTTTGGAAAGAATGGGAAATGATTTTGGAAACATGTTGCTGTCAAACTGGTACTTTTGGCTCTGAAGGTCGTGGGAACCGGTTCCCCAGTGGGAGAACCCGGGTTCCAGTGTGTGAAACGATGAAAAATGACATTTTTGAACTCAGGAACCGGTTACTCCTGGGGAGGAACCGGGTTCCACGTTGTATTTTTCCAAAGAAAACCAAATTTTCTTCTGGGAACCGGTTCCCTACCTGGAGGAACCGGGTTCCCCATACAATTTTTCAGGGGCGTGGTTTTTGAACCTTGTGGGAACCGGTTACTCCCAGGGAGGAACCGGGTTCCACTGTAACTTTTTGAAAAATTCCAAAACTTTGAAAATTCATAACTTTCAAACCGTAAGTCCGTTTTGAGCGTCGTTTTGGACGTTATTTCTTAAATTTAATACTCTATTTTATAAAATGAAAAGATTTCCTAAAACTTGAAATTATTTTGAAAATGAGTCGAATTCCGAATTAAGTGATTTATTGACTGACGCACATTGGTGTGTATGCAGTAGCGATCCTGTGGTGATGGATGTATTAGTATTGTGTGAATGAAAGGCATGTTTATGCTGTTGTTGTTTGTGTGCATGATCGTTGAGATATCATGTTTTTATTTTGATTCAGTTATGATAATTTGGTGTATTTCATAGACTGATTTGATGTTGCATGCTGGTGATGTGCGTTTTTGGTGAAGTTAATTCCCATTGTGTGGAATTTGACTTGTATTGCCGTTAACCGTACCGGTGATGATGGGTGGTTAGGCTGGATTCGTGTCCGAGTGTTTATGGACGAATCGATGATTACTGTATCCGGTTGATGATGGATCAGTGTTGGGTGACTTGGTCACGTGTTGGTACTACATGCATTGTGTCTGCATTGTATTTGCATGGAATTGTAACATGTTAGGATGTCTTCCAGTGTTACAATTCTCTGATTGTTATTGGTTGTGAATACTGGTTGTATGGTTGTAACTGTGTATTAAAAATCTGAATTATGTTGGATTGGGTGAAATAATATGCTTGTGATATATGTTGTTTGAGAGGCTTATAATGCATGTTAATTATGAGAAATCTCACCCTTACTTTAATGATTTCAGATTAAAGTTAGCAGCTCAGGAGTTGGTGAGGATGGCTCTAGAGCTATGTCATTTTAAGTCCACGTGTCAGTGTCATGCTCTGATAGGTTGTAACACTGGGGAACGTTTAGTTGAGGAGTTATTCATTATTCAATTGTTATTTGAATTATTTTAGGAATAATTAAGATTTGGTTTATTCCGGTTTGATTTGATGGTATTATTTCCGCTGTGTAAGACATGGTCTTAATTTGATTGATTATTCTGATAGAGATCCTCAGTGTAGCATGGCTACTGGTTTATTGGAGGTTTTAATTTATTTCATAATTGTGACATCCCTTGTTCCGTGTTAACTCTGATGAAATCTGTCTTTAATTATTGATATAATTAATATATTCGGGGTATTTTAGAAGGGGTGTTACATGTTACGTGGAAGCCTACAGGTAAGCAGGGAGTTCTTCTAAATCTTCAGATATGCTAAAGCTCAAGATACAGGTAGGATCGAGAAAATATCGTTACAGAACATAGACTTTGGAGCAGGATCGTTGGGGTCCAACAAACCTAATAACCCATCTTCCCCCATGCTTTGCATGTTGAACTTCCATCTCAGACACATCCACATCTTCAATGTGCTACTCCTTAACTTCCTCCTCCATCTCATGATCTTGTACCTGACGGGATGGTCGATGTATATGTGTGGTGCATGAGCAGTCATGGGTGGGGGATGTGAGGTGCGTGAGCCCCTATGGAATCCACATGGAGGATGTGGGATGCGGGATCCCTCTGGCTGATGGGATGATGAGGGTGGTAGTGGTATATATGACGCAGATGGGATGCTAGGTCCCCCATACTGCATGTCTAGTGGGGGAATAAATGGGATGCTAGATCCCATATACTACATGTCTGATGGTGATACATATGTCTACTGAAATTGTGGGGGATACATTTTGGGGTATAGTCCGTTGAGAGGTCAATAGTGAAGTGAAAGAAGTAAACTGCTAAACCATATGACTAGACTGAGGCGTAGGCTGCTAAACCCTATGACTAGACTGAGGTGTAGTCTACTGAGGCCTCTGACTAGAATGGGGCGTAGTCTGCTCAAATCTCTGACTAGACTGGTGCAAAGGAAAATACGTGGAAGATGGAGGAGCATTAACTATGTTTACCCAAGTGAGATGACCTTTATTACTCTTACCTTTTCCCTCTTGCGATGGCATTTTACCTAATATGTTTATAAAACAATATTAAATACACGACAAAAAATATGTAATAAATATGTTTGAACATATCAAAGGAATGACAAAAAAATCTTCATTAAAATACTAGTTGCAGCATTCAAATAAATAATATTTAAACAACAAAATATGTATTAATATGTTTGAACAATATCAAAGGAATGACATCAAAATCTTTATTAAAATACTAGTTGCGTCATTCTAATAAACAACATTTAGAAAAAGCGATCTATTCATATTGTGTATCCTCATAATATTCATTATCTTCATTTGATTCAACATTATCTCCAGATTCTAACTCTTCGTCATTTCCATCCACTTGATAACCCTCAACCTCGTTATTACACAAACTTGTAAGTTGTTCAACTTCAATCACACCATTAGTTTATGACATTTCTTCGACTTGATAAGCAAGGTCTTCCATATGTTCATCAGTTTCAATATGGCCTATTGGTTTTGACTTGATTGCGACCAACCTTGCTTACCTCACTGAATTGGAGGATAGGGGACATAATAAATTTGTCTTACAAGATGTGCCATGATGAAATGATCATAGTGTTTGTACCTTCGGTCCATTTTAATCTCAACAGTGTTATATTTTTTATTTATTTTTGGGCCTATAGGAGATGGATCATACCAATCACAATAGAATAAGACAACTTTGTTTTCTGAAACCAAATAATTGTACAACAACTCGTAAATGAGCATAATGAAGCTCTAGAATTCGTCTTCACCATCATCTGTAACTCCTTTTACAAACACACCATTATTTATAGTTTTCTTTCCTTCTGTCCATTCGTTAGTATGAAACTTATATCCGTTTACAAAGTATGTGTGCCATTTCTTCACACGTTTAACAGGGCCTTCAGACAAGTTTCTCAAATTGAGTAATTGTGGAGACGATTCAAAATTACGTGCCAATTGTTGCTTGAACCATGATGGAAAATAAGCATATATGTTAGTGGTTGATGCTTGTTCACCGATGAGTTCATAATTGTAGTTATTAAATGACCTATATCGAAACACATTAAAAGTAATTTTATAGATAAGAAGTTTATATCCAATGTATTCAAAATAAATATTCACTTCATAAACTTACTCAATGTATGGTTTAACTTCAACGCAATTAATCAATACCTGAACATGAGCAGATTGCAATTCCTTTTCGGTCAGCCAATGCACATCTGTCTTTCCAGAACTACAATCAGGAAGACCAAAGACTGATAAGGTGAATTAACTTATTTTTTTAACATTAACTTCATTCCTTATGATTCTCGGAGTTAACATCATGTGATTGAAATAATGGGAGAAAAAATGTGATGTTTCTCGATGCAAATATTATGCACATATTGAACCCTCGACTTTAACCCTATTTTTCACTGATCTCTTTGAATCACCAATGAATCTTTCAAAAGGATACATCCACCTGTATTGAACAGGTCCTCCAAGCAAAGCTTCATATGCAAGATGCACAGGAAGATGTTCCATTGAATCAAAAAAACCAGGTGAAACAATTTGTTCTAACTTGCATAGAAATGAGAGAAATGTTTTGTTCCAACTTAATGAGGTCATCCACTCTTAAAATTGACGCACATACATCTCTAACAAATTGATTTATTTTAGTTAGTGGATTAAGCACTTCTGTTGGCAATGAGCTCAAGGCAATTGGAAGCAATCGTTCCATGAAAACATGGAAGTCATGACTTTTCATTCCATGCAACTTCCCAATGTTAGTATTAGCACACCTTTCCAAGTTAGAAGCATAACCATCAAGCATTCTTAATTCATTTAACCATCGGAAAACAAGCTTGGCTTCTTGGGGATTTAGACTATAAATAACTTTGGGTTTTAATTGTTTCCCATTTGGTAGAGTCCTTAACTCTAAATCCTTCCGATTACACAATATTTTCATGTCCTTTCTAGTATTCTCATTATCTTTTGTCTTGCCTTGGACATCCATCACTGTGTTAAATATATTATCGAAATAATTCTTCTCTATGTTCATAACATCAAGATTATGTTGCAATAAATTATCTTTCCAATATGGGATGTCCCAAAAAATACTTCTTTTAGTCCAATTGTGTGTGTCTCTGTATCCTGGAATTCAGATTGCTTTTCCATTGTCTAGGAATTTTGGTAGATCATGAACCTTGTTCCATACTTCAACTGATGACGCCATGGGGAGCGGACTGTTACTTTTACACCTTTTCAAAAATCATTATTGTGTTTTCTAAGTCCATGGTTTTCTAGTAGGAATCTATGGTGACAGACAAACCACGAACTTTTCCCTCATTTTTCCAATGTAAACTCCTTCGTATCATCCATGCAATGTGGACATCCCATCTTACCATGTGTACCTCAACCTGACAACATGGCATATGCAGGAAAGTCGTTAATAGTCCACATCAAAGCATCTCGCATATTGAAGTTTTGTTTGCAAGATATATCATAAGTATATTCTCCAATCCACGACCTCTTTAAATCATCTATCAAAGGTTGCAATTACACATCAATTCCTGCTTTTGGACTCAACGTCCCTGGAATGAGGTAAGTTAAAAACATGTATGGCTTGGTCATGCACATCTCAGGGGGAGATAGTAAGTGGTAACAATAATTGGACAACAAGAGTATGCGATTGCAGACGCTTGGACATATGGAGTATAACCATCAAAGCACAATCCAAGTCTAACATTTTTGGGTTCTACAGCAAATTCAGGATGCATACAATCAAAGTGCTTCCATGTCTCACCAACAGATGGGTGTCGCATCATGCTTGAACTAATTTTATTTGTATGATGCCATGTCATTTGACTAGCACTATGCATTGAAGCAAACAATCTATGCAACCTTGGAACTATTGATAGATAAAACATTGATTTCACTGCTATGCATTTTTTTATTACAGTCAGTGGCTTTAGTGAAAACTACATACCTTGGACTATTACAAAACTTACATTCCTATAACCCTCCATCGTTTGTACCAAACTCATTGTCATAAAACAACATGCGACCTCTAATGCAACAATCAATCTTCCTTTCTGCTAAACCTAACTTCATAACCAACCTTTTTGCGTCATAATAACTTCTAGGAAAATTATCGTTAGTAGGAGTCACATGCAACATCATTTGAGCAAAGAATTCCAAACACTGATCATGAACATTCTAGTTTGACTTCGTGGCCAATAATCTCACACATATAGATAACTTATTGTATGACGAACCCTCAAACAATGGCGTGATTATTTCTTTCAACAACTGATAGAAGTTTTGAGCTTTCTCAGTCGGCAACTCTTCATCATCACTATCTTGTTGTTCATTGTAGGCCACGTTCACCCCTAAAGCATCGCCAATCATGTCACCATGTAGATTACATTGTTCTTCATATTCCATTTATGATCGACTACTTGAACCCTGTTGTAAATTACTAGTCTCTGGCATATTCATCGACATTTCTTTCCCATCTGAGGTCCAAACCCAATAGTTATCGTTAAATTCCTTTCTCATCAAATGAGTTTCTACTTCTTCCAGATCACTTATTATAAGTCTACATCCATATTTATAACACTAACATCTTACTCCCGCTTCTTTCCGACAACATTCTTGATGAAACGCTAATGTAATAAATAATTTTACACTTTACTCAAAACGTGGTTTAAGTTCGTGTCTTCCAGGATACATACGATCGTACATCCGAATACGATAATACTTATAATATTTCATACTACACGTTTTCAATATCATATCCATTATAATCACAAAAACATTCTAATCAATTGACCAATTCAGAAATTTTGGTCAATTATATCAAATAACTATAACATAAATAATCCTATGTTAAAAACATAGTAATAATATAATTATGTTACTATAAATTATATTTCTATTTTAAAATAATAGTATAACAAACTATTTATAAAATAATCATACTATAATAAAATTATGTTACGCTATTTTAAAAATATATTACATAACTATCATATAATAACAATATATTAAAATATAATAAGAAAATCTTAATACAATATTTATGTTTCTACAACATGTTCTTACAAAATATAAATTGTTTAAAGTAATAAATTATAATTGTGTGTTTAAATAATAATAACAATATTGTATATTCTAAAATATAATATTTAGCTTTTTAACATATAATATTAATAATCTGTTTTTTAATAATTTATAATTATATTTATTTTTTTTATTTTTTTATTTAACTGTTTTTTAATGTTTTAATAAAAATAAAAATAATAATCTGTTTTTTAGTATTCTTTTTTATTTATTTGTTTTAAAATAATTCTGTATTAATATGTTTTTATAATTAAAAATATTCTGTTTTATAAAATAAATGAATACTCAGTTTAATAAAACAAATAAAAAAAATTCTATTTCTACAAATAATAATACTCTGTTTTAATAAAAAAAAATTCTATTTCTACAAATAATAATACTCTGTAATAATTTTCTGTATTTTATAATAAAATATAATACTCTACAAATAATAATATTTCTTTTTAATAAATAATAATAATTTACTGTTTTTTGTAATAAAAAAACTTCTGCTTTATAAAATACAAATTTTTTGTTTAATATTATGTTTTAATATATATATATATATATATATATATATATATACAATATTAATAATATTATTCTGTTTAAAAAAATAATATATTTCTGTTTTTGAAAAAATAATAGTTTTCTACTTTTAAAATGCAATATTCATTTATAAAAATATATTATTCATATTTATATTTATTTTCTTTTTAATAATATTACATTTTTGAAAATAGTTTTTTAATATTTTAAACAGTATATAATAAATCTATTTTAAGAAAATAATAAACTAAATCACAAATACTATTTATTATTTATTTCTAAAAAAAACGAAAATAATAAACTATTTATACATAATAAAACTAAATCAATATAAACTAAATAAACATATTTATACATAATAAAATCATACAAATTTTATTAAAAAAATTCTAAAATATTCTACACAAATCTAACATCAGTATCTTTATCTTACAAATCAACTTGATCAACTCTTACAATTTTAACCAACTCATACAATAAATTTATACATATATTTAAAGTAAAAAATAAATATGTATACCTTTGAAAATGAATTTAATGAAAATATAGTAAGAAAATTCGAATTCAGCAAGATGATTAAATATTTTAGTGTTGATTTGTGGTTAAAATGAAGAAATTTGAGAGATATAAAAGGGTTGGATTGAGAAAGGGGGTTGGGATAGTTGAAGAAGAGAGAGAGACAAATTGGTTTTATGGTTTACAAATATTCTAGAATGGGGAAAGAGAAAGCGTGTTTGAAGTATATTAAAAAAAGTTGTGAGGTGATAAACACCCTGCAACGTTTCTTACCGTTGAGACTTGCGAGGTGCAAGTCACCCCGCAACGTGTGATATCAGAAATACACAGAACGGAAATCTTTCCCTATGTTGCATCATAATTACTTTTGACCCACTTTTTTAGAAAAATGTTGCGACGTGAGAAATACCCCGCAAATCTTTTGACTATTGGCACTTGCGAAGTGCCATTCACCTCGCAACCTCTGTCACATGAAGTTTCTGACTCCTCGATAATTGCACACTATTTATTCCCCCAAAAAAATTTTAAAAATTGTTGCTGGGTGATTTTCACTTCACAACTCTTTTTTAAAAAATTTAAATTTCCCTCCACTAGTGTATTTTTTTAAAATTGTGTTGCGAGGTGGATAACCGCAAGTGTATTTTTTTTGCAAGGTGGTTATTATCTAGCAAATTTACATGGTTAATCCCATGATTTCTTGTAGTGAAATCAATGGATTTGAATAGAAGATTTTGAATATTTTCAGCGTTATTTAGAAATTGTGATTGTACTAATATTCGTGTAATTTGTCACAAATAATATTAGTAGACCAAAATTTTCATGGGCAACCATCAAAGAGTGAAGTAAGCTTAACGAGGACTATAAATAAATCACTATAAATCCAAGTGTACATATCTTTCTCTCTCATTTTAATTTCGTAAAAATCTTATGTTAGATTAGTTGTTGTTGTGCTTCTAATTCTTGTCATGTTGCAGGTTTCCCATATCCTTGATGATCTTTAAGGTCTGTTTGTTTCAGCTTTAAAAAATAATTTTTTTTTTGTATTTTTTAAAATAGATTTTTCAAAATGTTACAAGTTTTATTATATTCGTTTTTTCTAAATTGAAACACAAATTTTGATATCCTATAACACAAACATACATTATTCACGATCAAAATATAGTCAAATCGCAATTCTTTCAAAAAATTGTATTTCAAAAATGATTTTTATGAAAATCTATTTAAAATAGCTTTAAAATTAAGTGATTTTTTTTGAAAATTTTGATATTCAAAAAATAGTTTCAATAAAAAAATGAAATACTTAAAATAACATTTTAAAAATAACTATTCAAAGCAAATTTTCATTTGAAAATTATGAAAGATTTCTTTGTAAATATTTTTACCCAAAATTTTATAAATCATTTTAAAAAAAATCCAAAACAAACGGGCCTTAGTCTTAGAGTCAAGTGAGCATTTCTCATCTAACAGAAATTTTCTTTTCCAGTTCTTCTTTTTAGAATTATCTTTCTTATTTTAGAGAAGAGAATTTTGAAGATGGGTGTCGTAGGTTGCATGATTTTCTTTGTTGGTATTCTTAGGATGTTTACTGAATTGGATAGAATTTCAATTCTAATGTTTGTGATTCAAGTAATCTTAATTGTTCTGAACCTTTCTTTTTCAATAGTATTGCTTATTTTTATGGTTGTCTAAGCTTTGATTAGGACTCAGCCATTGTGAGAGTTTTTGTATTGTTGGTCTAAGGTCTTATTAGTTCTTTTATTTTTGGGATCCCTAATCCATTTCAGAATATTAATGTTTTCAGCCTACCTGAACTTTTTTATTAGAATAGGTTTATTTACTTCTGAAGTCCCATAACTTAATTTCAGTTTTCAGTTTTGTCCCTTATATAATAAACGTTACAAATAAGTTCCTTTACAATACTTTTGTTAACTAACTTGGTCGATTATGTTAATTTGACCATGAAAATGTTAAGTTGGCTGATGTGGCATGACATCAAAGATTAAAATGTATTTGTGACTCGACATATATATTAAAAAACAAGTGTTTTATTGAAATCAGAGGGGTTTTGTTTTTGGAGGTTAAAAAACCCTGCAAATTATTAAAATATGTGGAAAAAATATCAATTGTTCTGTTGTAAGCCTCCTAAAAATGGTCATTTTAATATTGAAACTTTTGTAAATCCTGCACATAATCGGCCAACACAAAAAAACCAAGGAATAAGTTATAGAACAACTTCATTTTCATATCAAATTCATTCTAAATCCATCCTAGAACATTATTAACTATACATCAAATCTACACATCAAATTCAACGGATAAATTAAATTGTAGCAGATGTGAAATGAGGGTTAACCACTGTGGAGAGCAGTCTCACCTAATGGAAAACATCATTAAATTGGAGAGGCCCACCTGAAGTAGAATGAAATTAAGCCAACCCACTTTCAATCGATACATCATTAGAATGTATATCCATTTAGTAGTACTGAATAAATGAGATTTGTTAATACATATACATAGCATTATACTTAGCTATACATATAAACTGCAATGACATGTAAATCCTAGGCTCACTTGGATTGATTCTTTGTATGGAAACTTTGCTGCTTAAACAACCAAATATCCACCGCTTTCATTTGAGATGTTCCTAAACACAACATTATATGACTATCAAACAAACTGTTAGGACAACACTAAAGAAGACATGACCAGGAATCAACTTCTGCTTAGATAATCAACTTCAAAGCCTCTATAATAATGAGGATAATTCACAACACAAAAACTATAACATTAACAACGAATTTGAAAAAACTCAACAAAATAAATAAAGTATAGTAATTAATTTGAAAAAACTCATCAAATTTTTCTATTTGAACTTTTATGCAGGACAATAACAATAATATAAACATTTTAATGTCACTGATTTAGTCAATACGGGTGAAGTTTGAGAAATTCTAGGCTCTCTAAAGTATTTAAGTTAGATCATTAGTAGTTATTAGTCATTTACACTTTCTTTCATCAAATCCCATGCACTAGTAAAAAAAACACTTATTAAGTCGATTAAAAAGGAACCTTAAGTCGGTTCCGAGACCGACCTAAGAATTGCCGATAGCAAAAGTTTTGACTTCTTAAGTCGGTTTGGACCTGACTTAAGAAAAGGTTGTTAGGTCGGGTACACATCGCCCGACTTAATAAATCTAGCCAATAAGAAGCACTTATTTAATGTTTCTTAGGTGGAGTTTAAATGCATCCGACCTAAATAACTTACATGTATTAACGAAATTGCCACCGCATGAGTTTTTAAGTCAGATGGAAGTTGAACTGACTTAAAATCCTCTGTTAAAAAGGTGTTTTTGTACTAGTGATGGACTATCAGTAAGCTTCATGACATGGTTCCCCATCAAAACAAAACAATATACGGTCCAAACAACAATAAATGAGGTTGCGCCTGAATGAGTTAGTTGCAAAAAATCCAAAGAAATAAAAAAGTTGAATTACCAAAAGCTTCAGGTTGAGGACTGGAGCCAGACCAAAATATCCCTTCATGCAAATATCTCCTGCATAAATAAGGCATGCATTTGAAAAATAATTCATAATTTCTTGTTGATGAAAACACTTTTTAAAACCATCTCGGAATGAAGAGAAGCTTGGAGCAACTTGATACCCTGAAATGGAAAAAGAGTCGTTACAACTTCATGAAATGAATTTAATTATATTTGAGCAAATTTTTCCATGATTCTCTAGATAAAGAGTCTTCAAGTTGTCATGAACTTCCTGAGCATAATACACATGAAACTTGGGTTACAAATATTCAATGTTAATTTGGAAGTATCACAACCTGCAATAGCAAGAGTATTGATGTTCCAAACAACAATTGTGAGCTCGCGAAGACCTTCAATCAGTTCCACCACAAACTTCTCTTGAAACACCAAATGTTTTCCACCGTATGGGATCTTGTCTTGAAATCCATTCGATGTCCTACAATTTCGAGCAAGAAACCATAAGGGTTTCCCCTATATCCTCTTGAGAAGTTACTTGTTGTTGCAGAATTGGTAGATGAAAAATGAAAAAAAGACGAAGATGGTAGAAGAAAGACTTTGAGCACGAGAGAAAGTATGATGAAGATAGAGTGGTGACGGCTAGGGTTTGGTCAGAGAAGAGAGGGAGAAGGTTATTTTATATTTTATAAGAATAAAATGTAAATAAAATATGTAATATAATAATTCTATGTAATTTAATAAATGCCAATTGGAGTGCCATGCAAAAACTAACTGAAATTCACAAAATATAAAGACAAAATATAAAGAAAGGATAGTACACTTCAGGGATATAACATCAACGTTTATTAAATAAGGGATTAAACCGAAACCTAAAATTAAGTTAAGGGACGAAAAGATGCATTAAGCCATTAGAATATTGAAAGTTAAGGGACGAAAGGACGAAAGGATGCATTATCCCTAAACCCTAAACTAACTATTTAGTTGCGGATTTTGAATTTAGAGATTAAATTGTTAGTTTTTTGAAATAACAAGATTTTTTTTAAAAAAAAATTTGTTTACAGAAGATTAAATCAAATATGACCTATATAACAAGGATAAAATGGTAATAATTAAAAAATATATAAAGCAAAAGTCAAATCTCATGTATATAATGACCTATATAACAAAGATAAAATGGTAATAATTAAAAAATATATAAAGCAAAAGTCAAATCTCATGTATATAAATTTTGTTTTCTTTCTATATTCCGCAAATCAAACTCAATTTGTTACAACCTAATTAATTGATTTGATTTGATTTTTTAAAATCTAAAAAAATCAAAAGTTGAAAATTCAAGGCAAACCAAACAGAATAAATACAGTTATCAGATTTATTAAAAATATCGGTACAACAACAATTGTTTTAGGGTTCAACGTCAACAGCACTCAATCATCAAGTCACCATGAATCAACAATCTCATGCCGCAGAAACCACTACGCCAACCAATGCAATGGCGGTATCGCCAGCAATCCTCCCCGAAAAACTTATGATGGAAGTGCTTTCCTACCATCCTATAAGAAAACTGTTACAATTGAAGACTGTCTGTAAGTCATGGAAGGATCTCATCTCCAGTCCTTCCTTCGTCAAATTCTACCTTCGGCGTGCGGTCGGCCTTTAAGAGCATGAGATATATATATTTCAGTTCCATAGCCATATGAATGTTGAAAATTCTATGATTATTACTATGCAGTGACTTCTTTGCTATTTCTTAATTTTCTGTTTAACTATCATTGTTTTCCTTCGGTTAACGGTGCAAACTTTTACTTGAATTCATATTGTCCCTTACTGGAAAAGATTTAGAGATTCCACATATCATTTACTCATTGTTCTATTGTCTTTGTTTCCAATTACCTTTGGAATGTTAGTAAGGACTTGCTAATCTTTTTCTGCAGAATTTATTTAATTCGTCAAGTGTTTATCCATTCTTTTCTAGTGAATCCTTTAAAGAAAAATTTGTAAAAAGAATAAAGAATGCTAAACCACTGGTTGTGAGGAAATGTTATGGAGGCATGTATCATGAGGTCCAGGATTCTGTGTAGTTGAATACAACCAAGTTGCACGCAATAATAAATTTCACTTTTTATTTTAGATTGGACGATACAAATTCAACAATTAAGAACTAATTAAGTTTTAACAATTTGTACCATTGATTTAAATTCCATCTAGGCTTTGCTATGGTGGGAATAAGACATATCAATTAACATAGGCCTCCACAAGTTAATACTTAGGTATTTAGTTAAGAAGATTAGGATACAGTATTATATAAAAAAAGCTTTTTATGTCTATAACAGACTATTTAATTAAAATTTTATTATAATCTCTTTCGTACCGGCTAAACATTTAGGATGCACTTCTCTGCGTTTGCTAAAGATCCAATAGTTTGAGACCCATTATCTAGCCTAATCCACCATACTAAAGATATAAATACATTTGTAAAAGATTCTCATGTACACAATATCTCTAATCCTCCACTTTCAATATATATATATATATATATATATATATATATATATATATATATATATATATATATATATATATAAGTACCCACTTAGTTCTGTCGTACCGGAGATAGCAAATACTGATCAACGACATTGGATCGAGGCTAATACCCATGGTTCAAGAAGCACAATGATTGCAATCTTCGATCCATGGTGTCGTATCCACATAGTGCGTCGGAAGCTTTGTTCCATCGTAGTTTCTGTAACCATCACAATTTCTGGTTCCGTAACAGAATAGTGGCGCCATTTGTGAAAATCGAATTCTGATTCATATGATTTCCCCGATTTCATGTCCATTCCTCGGATCTGATCTCTGAAGAGGTCAATGGAAAAGAAATCGAAGTCTCAAGAAACGAAATTTTCATATTTGCGTCGTTTGGATCCACACAATTACCATCTGGCACCGAGCAACCGATTCAACACTGAACAGACTGTTACGTCGACTCTGCCACCACAGAATGACGCCAATAATATCCTCAAAATGTGCTCCTTCCTGAGGACATCTTGGTCGACCGGGGGCATCGACCTCAAATGCTCAAGAAAGTCTGTTGATTGGCTTTTTTTTATTCATATTCTAATTCGCAGATCCGGGGTCAATCAAGTTTTCTGTCACCCTCAACCGAGAGACGTTATGGATCTTACCCCACCAATTGCACCTTCATCTAGATCTCATTAAATATGAGGACCCACACCCTCTAGATCTACCGAGTATCCAGCCACTCAGATACTACATTCAAGGAAAAACATCTAAGATACACTTGTGGCTGGCCACATTGTTAATTAATGTATTTGCAAATTAATTATATAATAGTGGAATGAAATACACATACATTGTTATTATATCTTTGGTGTTATGTGTTCTGTCTTGTCCTCTTTTTAGGGCACCAAAACATGAATGCATATGGCATCAAATCGGTGATCAACCAATGCAGTTGATGCTTGTCTTAAGAATCTAGGGGTGCTATCAGAGGCGTTTTCCTCATCTGACTACAATAATCAAAACCCATCGGGCACTCTACACACGCGAAGATTCAGGAGTATTGTCGGACATGCTTCGTGCACCCGACTACAACTATTAATTCCACGCAACGCCTTGTGCGTCTTCAAAATCCAAGGGTGCTGTCGGACACACTTTGAGCGCTCGACTATAGTAATTAATTTCCCACAATGCCCTGTTGTTGGCTGAAGATTTTGATAATATAGTTCGAAATGAAACAGATTGACGTTTTGTTGGAATAAAGCAAATGTTACGTTTCGGAATGGAAGAGAGTGTTCTTCGAATAGAAATTTCAAGCTCAGAGCATCGAATGACAGTTGTGAAGGTACATTTAAAGGAGCTTCGAAGCGGTAACGAGACTATGTTTGTGAAGGTCGTGAAACGAATTCGAAGCGAAGGATATCAAGGAATTTGAAATTCAAACGTGAGCGGGATATTGGAAATTCAAATACATCAGCGCTGGAGTGTTCGAAGACGCGTGGAGGCTAGAGAGAAGCAATGCTTTGCATGCTTCGAACGTGGCAGAATCTTATAGCAAGACCGTTATGATCGAAATAGTATAAATAGAAGTCTTAGTGTTAGGATTTTGTGTGTCATATCTATTGTACAAAATTCAGTAAACATTCAAAATACCACATGGATAGAGAAACGAATGCTCGAACAATGTACGTATGATAACACCAAACCTTTACAATTCAGTAAAAACTCTTTATATTTTCCAGTTTATCTTCCATTTTCATTTCATTGTCATTTCAAATATTTTACATTCAAAATCATTTATTTATTGCTGTTCTTATATTCGAGTCTTTATACATTTCAGAAACTTTTACATTCATGTCTTTACATTAAAGCTTTTACATTCAAAGTCATTTATTCTTTTCTTCATTTAAACGTTTCTTTTTACATTCGAATCTTTAATCATTCAGTCCAGTTTTACATTGATTTGTTTAATCATGTCATTAGATTCTTTTAGTGTGGTAATCGAAGTGAATCGAATGCCTCTAAAACACTTTAATTAAAAAATCCTAAATATGAATACCAGTTTTACTAGTAGATTTATCCAAACGACCAAACCCCATAGGATCAATCTAGTCGATCCTGCAAGTTACCAGAGAAATTGAATAACAGTAATTAAGTTTATTCGATAGTTTGGAGGACTAGCGGTTGTTTACCAGAAATCACTGTAAACAAATTGGCACGCCCAGTGGGACAGTCATTGGTCGTTAACAAATTGAAAGCGAAGATTGTTAGGATAAAGTCATTGTAAAGTTCGTTTCTGAGTATCAAGTTCGTTGTTATATGAACCTTAGAAGTGGTAGAATAACCAATAGCAACCAACCCTTACCCAGAAGAAAACGTAATAACAGGATGTCTAATCCAAGCAATCAACAAGGGGAACAAAATGCCCCACATGGAACAGGCACCAATGCGTCTGCTTCGACGGGAACGTCTAACGCGATCCCTTCGAACGCACAGTCTGTTGCATCTTCTACCAGTAGTGTGGCCACGAATGGAGCAAGTGGCATGTCAACTAACAGTTCGATCCTAGGAAATACAAAAAGAATAACTTATGTGAGTGCAAGACTCAATCCAAGCCTCAAACAGGAAGTGATCGAAGTTCTCAAGAGAAACAAAGATTGCTTCGCATGGGACTATGATGAAATGCCTGGTTTGAAGAGAGAGTTAGTGGAGCATAGACTTCCAATCAAGGATGGCAAGAAGCCCATCAAGCAAACTCCTAGAAGATTCGCACCAGCAGTTCTCACAAAGATTAAAGCTGAGATCGAAAGGTTGTTGCGCTGCAGATTCATCAGAACCACAAGGTATGTCGAATGGTTAGCAAATATAGTACCTGTTATTAAGAAAATGGCTCTAAGAATTTGCATAGATTTTAGGATTTAAATACTGCTACCCCTAAAGATGAGTACTCCATGCTTGTGGCAGAAATGTTAATAGACTCTGCTGCAGGATTCGAATACTTAAGTATGTTAGATGGATACTCTGGGTATAACCAGATCTTTATTGCTGAAGAAGATGTTGCCAAGAAGATTTCGCTGCTCAGAGCCTTAGGCACCTACGAATGGGTAGTGATGCCTTTGGTTTAAAAATGCTGGAGCAACTTATCAAAGGGCAATGAATTCAATTTTCCATGATTTCATTGAGACTTTTATGTGTATATTGATGATATAGTCATCAAATCAGATCGCAGAAACTCATTTGCATCATTTGAGCCAATCATTCAAAGAATGAGAAAACATGGCTTAAAAATGAACCCCTTAAGTGTGCATTCTTTGTGTAGGCTGGAGATTTCCTTGGCTTTGTGGTTCATAAGAAAGGTATCGAGATCAACCAAAACAAGACCAAAGCCATTATGGAGACGAAAGCACCTACATCAAAAAGGGAGCTGCAATCTTTGCTAGGGAAGATTAACTTTCTAAGAAGGTTCATTTCGAATCTAAGTGGAAGAACCTGTGCTTTCTCTCACATTTCGAAGCAAGGCCAAGCCTTCGAATGGAACGAAGCACATCAGGAGGCATTTGACAACATCAAACGATATCTTACTCAGCCTCCTATCTTGTCTCCACCTTCATGGGGAAAGCCCATGAGATTGTACATATCCGCCTCTGAAGTTACTATAGGTAGTATGTTAGCACAAGAAGATAGCAATGGCATCGAAAGAGCCATATACTATTTAAGTAGGTGTTGAATGATGCGTAAACTAGATATAGCAATATAGAAAAGCGATGTCTCTGTTTGTACTTTTCTTGTATGAAACTTAAGTATTATATAAAGCCTGTTGATATTTATGTTTCATCTCATTTCGATGTTATCAAACACATGCTTTCGAAACCAATAATGCATAGCAGAGTTGGTAAATGGGCTTTGGCCTTAACAGAATATTCTTTGACTTTCATGCCTTTAAGAGCTATGAAAGGTCAAGTAATTTCCGATTTCATTGTGGACCATTCACTGGTCGAAAAGACTGTCATGAGTTACGTTGAAATGCAACCTTGGAAACTATACTTTGATGGTTCGACCCATAAGGATGGTAGTGGTGTTGGAGTTCTTATAATTTCTCCTGAAGGAATTCCAACAAAATTCAAGTATAAGTTAGATGGTCCTCGTTGCTCAAACAACGAAGCTGAGTACGAAGCGCTTATTGTTGGACTTGAAGCTTTGTTGGAATTGGGGGAAACTAGAGTCGAAATTAAAGGAGACTCGGAGTTAGTGGTCAAGCAAATAACAAAGGAATACAAATGCATAAAGGAAAATCTGATGACATACTTCGTCATAGTTAACAGGCTACTCAGAAAATTCGAATACATGGATATTCAACATATACCAAGAATAGAAAATCAAGAAGCAAATGACCTAGCACAGTTGGCTTCAGGGTATAAAGTTTCTACCAAAAACTTTGAGGATTTGGTTGAAATAAGAGGTAGGGTTATGGCTACTAGACTCATACCATTAGATTTAGAAAATATAAAATTAGGTTGTGCAGACAAGCAGGGGTTCGAAGTACTAGCCATAGATACCTTATCAGATGCAGACTGGAAAACCCAACATTGAATGTTGACAGGAAGATAAAATATAAAGCATTATCATATGTCCTCATGGGAAATGAATTGTTCAAAAGACCTGAAGGCGTATCAAGTGCCTAGGAGAAAGTGAGGCATACTTAGCATTATCAAGTCCACAATGGGGCATGGGGCACATCAAGGTGCCATAAAATGAAATGGTTGTTATTCGATATGGCATGTATCGCTCAAAGATGCTCAAAGATTGTATAGATTTTGCTAAAGGGTGTGAAGTGAAATTCCTGGCAGCAGATACGTGATGTCACAGAGAATGTTATGACACAGTATCTCACACTCATAACTTTGGTTCTGGAGTTGAATACTCTATATGCTCTGCTGTTAGTAGAGTATCCCAGAAAAATGCCTTCATCACTCTTAGAGTCCATCTTTCTCCTTTGATCACGATCTGTCAGAATATAACATTTGCTACCAAACACATGGAAATATTTCACAAGAGGTTTTCTTCCTTCCATATTTCATACGGTGGAGGTGTTCCCTTTCTTAAGGTGACCTTGTGAACATAGCAAGCTGTATTCATAGCTTCAGCCCAAAAATGAATAGGAAGTTTCTTAGCATGAATCATTGCTCTGGTAGATTCCTGTATAGTTCTATTCTTCCTTTCCACAACCCCATTTTGTTGAGGTGTTATAGGAGAAGAAAACTCATGATTGATTCCTTCGAGGAATGTAATTCATCAAACTTGTTGTTCTCAAATTCCTTTCCATGATCACTTCTTATTCGACAATGCTTTCCTTCTCTCTTTGAAGTCTTTTGCATAGCTCTTTAAAAACATCAAACACATCAGATTTTTCTTTGATGAAGTTTATCCAGGTAAATCTGGAGAAATCATCCACAACAACATAAGTATATCTTTTTCCACCAAGACTTTCACCCTGATAGCCCCATCAAATCCATGTGTAGCAGCCCGAACTTTAGAAGTGGTCGATGTCTAGACATGGGTGTGACATTCGGTTTGCTTTCCAACCCGACACTCTCCACGATCCTCCTTCATCAATATGGAGTCTTGGTATCCCTCCGACACCTCCATAGAGATGATCTTTTCATTCCTCCGAGATGCAGATGACCAAGTTTTGGTGCCACAGTTTTACCTCCTTTTCATCTTTGTCAGAGCACACGAAGACAGTTGGTGTTCTCGATTCCCACATGTAGCAGTTGTCCTTTGATCGACTCCTCTCATAACCACTTCTTGTTTATTATTGATTACAAGACATTCGGACCTAGTGAAGTTGACTTTGAATCCCATATCACATAGTCGACTTATGCTTATGAGATTAGCAAGCCTTTTACCAAAGAACACTCCATTTAGGTTTGGAACCCGCATCCAAGTTTCCAACACCTTTGATTTCTCCTTTAGCTCCATCTCCAAAAGTAACAAACCGTAGAATGAGGTTGACATTATTCAGAGATTTTTATTCCACCATATGCTTGGAACACCCACCGTCAAAGTACCAATCTTCCTTGGCGTACACTCTAAGGGAAGTATGAGCTATCAAAGCGCAATCCTCTTCTTCCACCGCTGAGTATAGGGTACCTTCTGTTCTTAGGCTTGACATAAGGAGTCCGATTAGGTATCCATGTAGTCTATGAAGGGTTTTATGTGTCCAAACCTCCCACAATGGTGCATATCCATCTTTGAAACTTCTTATTCATGTTTCTCGATCTTGATGTTGACCCCAATGTTGTGACATCCGCTTTGACATTGGCTTATTAGGTCTTCTTCTTCTTATCAAGAAATTTCTTTGCTGACATACCCCGAGCCGGACATTTCTGCTTTGTGTTGTGACATCCGCTTTGACCTTGGTTTCCCATGCCTCTTCTTCTTCTTGTCACTAAGGTTTCTTTTCACCACATATCCTAGACCATGCTTATTTCCGCATTTTGTCCAAGTCAAGGATTTCTTCCAACTTATCCAGAGTCGAGATCTTGATGACTTAGTCATCCGATCAAGCTTGAATTCAACACTATAATTTCACCGCTGAGATGACTTATAGTGATGATTTTCCTTCTTCTCGACTTCCGACTTGACATTTCGCCTCCAACTCTTAATCAACTTTTTCGATTTTCATTCTCGACATACTTCACCACTCGATACACGCTTCTGTAAGTATCAAGTTCTTCAAAGGTCACTTCCTCATCACTAGAGTCATTATCGAATTACAACTTCCGAAAGTGCGGTGACAAGTTGGTGATTCCTCTTGAGTCACTACTTGAATCACCATCGGACAAGTGACCATTCCTTTCTTTTGTTTCTTAAGAAAGGTAGGACATTCACTCTAATATGCCCATATCCTTCACATCCATGACATGGATTCCACCTTGACTTCCTTTTTCCTTTGACTTGGATCTTCTGCTGGAGTCATAAGATCTGTTGATGTCAGATGAAATGTCCTTGACATTTGTCCTTGACTTTGGATCAATCCTCTTGATGAGCTTGTTGAACTGTCTTCCAAGCATAGCTATGGCTTCAGATATCTTCTCATCATCACCCTACTTGCATTCCTCTTCAGTATTGGATACAAGGGCTATGCTTTTATTCTTCTTATCAGCATTTTCACTGATTCCCATCTCAAAAGTCATAAGAGATCCAATAAGTTCTTCAACCTTCAAGGTGCTGACTTCCTGAGCCTCCTCTATTGCAGTTACTTTCATTGCAAATCTTTTAGGCAAGGATCTGAGTATTTTTCTTACCAACTTTTCTTCTGACATCTTTTCTCCTAAAGCTCCTGAGGTGTTGGCAATCTCCAAGATATTCATGTGAAACTCATGAATGTTCTCATCTTCCTTCATCTTCAAATTCTCAAATTTGGTAGTGAGCATCTGAAGTCTTGAGAATTTCACCTTGGATGTCCCCTCATGAGTAGTTTTGAGAGTGTCCCAAACATTCTTGGCCAGCTCACATTGATGAACTAGTCTGAAGATATTTCTGTCAATTCCATTGAATAAGGCATTCAATGCTTTAGAGTTCCCCAGTGCTAGCTCCTCTTCCTCTTTGCTCCATTCTTCCTCAGGTTTCAAGACAGTAGTCCCATCTTTCTCAAGCTTGGTGGGATGTTTCCATCATTTGTCAGCCGCTCTCCAAGCTTTAATATCCACTGATCTTAAAAAAGCAACCATACGAGGTTTCCAGTAATCATAATTAGACCCATCCAGTATAGGTGGTCTACCTCCAAATCCTCCTTCCTTATCCATTACGCCGTAAACTATTTTCCTAGATCTCACCAGAAATTACAAGTGGTACCGCCCGATGCCAATTGAAATTCTCGGCAGCAGATACGTGATGTCAGAGAATGTTATGACACAAGATTCGACACTGCTAACAATTCACACAATAAATTCAAACAAAGAAAGAACACAATAAATTTTTACCCGCTCGGTCTAACTACACCTACATCCGGGACTACCAAGCCGTGGAGGAAATTCACTATTAGTAGAATTAATTGAATAAACCAACCGTTTATCTCCTTCACTTAAAACCTACCCAATGCAACTTCAATCTAAGTCCTACTTAGACCTGAGTTCCTACTCACTCCCCCTCAATCACAGCAGTGATATCAACCTATTGATTAATTGAATTGTGAAGACACACTTCAATACACTATCTTGATCTTGCTTCAAAGCTTTAATCAAGAGACAAACACTCGTGCTTCAAAGCTTTGAGTGATAAACTACCCTTACAAACAAATCCTAGTCCAAGGCACTTATCAATTGATAATTGCTTGGCTCACAAGATTAACTAGAATTACACAAAATACAACCTGCTAAATCTTCAATACATTCCAGAGGCGCAGCAGCAGTGTAAGGGTTCTATTCCTATTATAGAAACCGAAACTTCGTTTTGGGCTTCCATAAAGATAGCTAGGTTCACTTAATTAATCCTAAAATCTTGGTCTTATCAACAACCAATTTAGGTTTAACTAAGATTAACCTAACAGCCACGTGAGCATACAATCTAATAAAAAACATAATAAAGCAACAAACTTCCCGAAAATCTCAGAAAAAAGATTCTCGCAGTATGTCATCGAATGTCATAACATTTATGACATCGAATATTTTCTCAATTCCAAAGACTTTTAGCTTCCAGTTTTGAGTTGTACTTTAAACATCCTTGTCAAGTAGGATTTATCTTCAATCTCTGAATGTCATGACATTTATCAAGACATTGCTATAGTCTAGTTTTACCAAAAAGTAATGCCAACTTAAAACACTAACAAACTCCCCCTTTGGCACATTTTTGGCTAAAACTACTTAAGTCATCAGAGTACCTATGCAGCAGAAGAAAAACAGACTAGTTCTAAGCTATCCCAAGCTTAAAAGAAACAGAACCTAGAGAAGATAAATTCTACCCAAAAAAATTTCTCAATTTCCCACAATTGCCCACATATAAATCTCCATACAGTTTCCCCAATTGTCACACAAACTTGTCCCCCTTTTTAGCCACAAAGGGGCCAAAGGAACCAATACAAGTACCCCAACATTCAATCATATATTGAGAAAATACCAGCACAATTTAAGTTTACAGTTACAACTCTGTCAAAAGATTACAATTATCCAAAACAAAAAGAGAAAAATGCAGAACAAGATTTAGCAACAAGGCAAAAAAAAAAGGAACAAAACAAGAAACATCACAGCAACAGGCTATCAGGTGCTCTTCCTTCCTGAAGAGGCACTGTGAGCATTATCATTTTCAGCAACACCATCAACAACATTGCCAGCTAAACCTTCATCAGACTCAGAAGGTTCAGGTACCTTCCTCTTCTTATCAATTGGTGTCCTCTTGGGTCTAGATCCTCCACCAACAGTTTTTACTCTGCACCTTTTTGTAGAAGGTCCAGCCTTGGTCTTTTTCTCAGTCTGAGAACCATTGTCACCAACCTTTTCTTTGACAGGGGAATCAGTAGGAGTATCAGTATCAGGATCCACAGGAGTTTTCTTGACATGATTATCAAATGTCTTGACATTCTCAGTGACATCTGGATCAGCTGCTAAACTAGGGCTAGCAGACTTTTGGTTAAGAGGGACAGAAACTCCAGGTACAGAGTGGTTTTCGTTTAGGATCCTTGTTACTATCCTAGTAATGGCTTCTTCCACATGCCTAGACCCTTCTCTATTTGCTATTTCTGGAGGAACAGATGAGGATGGTTCAGAGGTCTTACCAGAGGGTGAAGCTAGTGCTCTTCGTGTATCCTTTGTGTGCAGTTTCTTGACTTCCTCAGGGTCAGTTGTCATTATACACAGAGGAGTGACCTTCACAGGTTTAACATCCATGGCTTCAGCGCTTGCCCTAATTTCAGCCATGGTGGGAGAAGAACAGCCAGAATCTTGGGATGATGAAGAGGATGAAGACATATTTTGCTGAGATATTTTGAGAAAATGAGAACACGACTGGCAGAGAGATTGAGAGTATCTTAAGGATGGAGAGAATATGATACTTTCAAATGAAGAGCCTATTATATGAAGGAGTCTCTTCCTATTTTGGATTTTTTTAAAGATAAGAGGAAAATAATTAAAAGACCCACTTATAATTATTTGAAATAAAAGGTCTCTTCCATTCCTTGTTGTAAGCAATTTTAATTGCTATAATTCCTCGTATTGACAAATACCCAGTTTGCCCCTTAAATTCTCAAACTGACTAGCATCAAGAGCTTTAGTAAAAATGTCAGCCAGTTGAAGTTTAGTGGCTACATGTTCCAATTTAATCACCTTCTCTTCCACAAGATCTCTGATGAAGTGGTGTCTAATGTCAATGTGCTTAGTCCTATTGTGTTGTATAGGATTCTTTGAAATATTAATAGCACTCAGGTTGTCATAGTACAATGTCATGACATCCTGTGTGACATTGTACTCAGTCAGCATCTGCTTCATCCAGACCATTTGAGAACAACTTCTACCAGCTGCTATGTATTCAGCTTCAGCAATGGACAAGGACACACAGTTTTGCTTCTTGTTGAACCAAGAAACAAGATTGTTTCCTAAGAAGAAACATCCTCCAGAAGTGCTTTTTCTGTCATCAGCACTACCAGCCCAGTCAGCATCACAATAACTAGACAGAATTGGTTCACATCCATGAGAATACAGGATACCATAATTGCAAGTTCCACTCACATACTTCAGAATTCTTTTCACCTGGTTGATGTGACTTACTTTAGGTTCAGCTTGGTATCTTGCACATACCCCAACAGCAAATGCAATGTCAGGTCTGCTGGTTGTTAGGTACAACAAGCTTCCTATCATGCTTCTATACAAACTTTGATCAACATTTTCACCACTTGTATCCTTGGACAACTTCAAATGTGTGGGAGCAGAAGTCCTTTTATGGCTGGCATTCTCCATTCCAAACTTCTTGACAATATTCCTTGCATACTTGCTCTGTGAAAGGAATGTTGAGTCTTCCATCTGTGTGACTTATAGTCCAAGAAAATAAGTCAACTCTCCCATGAGGCTCATTTCAAACTCAGCTTGCATTTGATTGGAAAAATGTTTCACCATTGTGTCTGACATTCCTCCAAATACTATGTCATCAACATAAAATTGTGCCACCATTATCTTTCCTCCTTCATTCTTGACAAAGAGAGTTTTATCCAAGGCTCCTTTCCTATATCCTTTGTCAGTAAGAAACTTGGTCAGCCTTTCATACCAGGTCCTAGGAGCTTGCTTCAGTCCATATAGGGCTTTCCTCAACTTATAGACATGATCAGGAAAACTTGGATCCACAAATCCTTTAGGCTGTTCTACATATACCTCCTCATTCAAGTAGCCATTTAGTAAGGCACTTTTCACATCCATCTGAAATAATTTGAATTTTAGAATGCAAGCAACCCCTAGTAGTAGCCTGATTGATTCCAGTCTAGCCACTGGAGCAAAAGTCTCATTAAAATCAATCCCTTCAACTTGAGTGTAACGCTGAGCAACAAGTCTTGCTTTATTTCTGGTGACAACCCCTTCTGCATCAGACTTGTTCTTGTAGATCCATTTTGTGCCAATGATGTTTGTTCCTTCTGGTCTAGGAACTAACTCCCATACTTCATGTTGCTTGAACTGGTTCAATTCATCTTGCATTGCTCCAATCCAGTATTCATCACTTAGAGCCTCTTTGACATTTTTTGGCTTTATTTTTGAAACAAAGCAAGAGTTTGAGACAGTTTCTCTGGATCTTGTAATGACACCCCTATTTGGATCTCCAATGATGAGTTCCTTTGGATGATCTTTCTGAATTTTGATGGAAGAATCTTTGTTGGCTTCCTCTGGTTCAGATTTTGGTGGAGTAGGAACAGGTACATCATCTTTATCAGACACTTGTGGTGATGTCTCAAACCATGTCTCAACATCACATAGGACATTGAGTTCCTGATGATGATGATCAACTATGACATTAATAGACTCCATCATAACTTTGGTTCTGGAGTTGAATACTCTATATGCTCTGCTGTTAGTAGAGTATCCCAGAAAAATGCCTTCATCACTCTTAGAGTCCATCTTTCTCCTTTGATCACGATCGTCGAATATAACATTTGCTACCAAACACATGGAAATATTTCAAGAGGTTTTCTTCCTTCCATATTTCATACAGGTGGAGGATGTTCCTTTCTTAAGGTGACCTTGTAGAACATATAAGTCGTATTCATAGCTTCACCAAAATGAATAGGAAGTTTCTTAGCATGAATCATTGCTCCGCAGATTCTCAGATAGTCCTATTCTTCCTTTCCACAACCCCATTTTGTTGAGGTGTTATAGGAGAAGAAAACTCATGATTGATTACTCGAGGAATGTAATTCATCAAACTTCTGTTCTCAAATTCCTTTCCATGATCACTTCTTATTCGACAATGCGCTTTCCTTTCTCTTTGAAGTCTTTTGCATAGCTCTTTAAAAACATCAAACACATCGATTTTTCTTTGATGAAGTTTATCCGTAACGGAGAAATCATCCACAACAACATAAGCATATCTTTTTCCACCAAGACTTTCAACCCGCATAGCCCCATCAAATCCATGTGTAGCAACCGAACTTTAGAAGTGGTCGATGTCTAGACATTGGGTGTGACATTCTTTGCTTTCCAACCCGACACTCTCCACATCCTCCTTCATCAATATGGAGTCTTGGTATCCTCTCGATGCCTCCATAGAGATGATCTTTTCATTCCTCCGAGATGCGATGACCAAGTTTTTGGTGCCACAGTTTTACCTCCTTTTCATCTTTGTCTAGAGCACACAAGATGTGTTGGTGTTCTCGATTCCCACATGTAGCATTGTCCTTTGATCCGACTCCTCTCATAACCACTTCTTGTTTATTATTGATTACAAGACATTCGATCTAGTGAAGTTGACTTTGAATCCCATATCACATAGTCGACTTATGCTTATGAGATTAGCAACAAGCCTTTACTAGCAACACTCCATTTAGGTTTGGAACCCGCAGTACCCAAGTTTCCAACACCTTTGATTTCTCCTTTAGCTCCATCTCCAAAAGTAACAAACCTGGTAGAATGAGGGTTGACATTATTCAGTAGACTTTTTATTCCAGTCATATGCTTGGAACACCCACTGTCAAAGTACCAATCTTCCTTGGCAGACACTCTAAGGGAAGTATGAGCTATCAAAGCTGCAGTCCTCTTCTTCCACTGTTGAGTATAGGGTACCTTGTTGTTCTTAGGCTTGACATAAGGAGTCTGATTAGGGTATCCATGTAGTCTATAGCAGAAGGGTTTTATGTGTCCAAACCTCCCACAATGGTGACATATCCATCTTTGAAACTTCTTATTCATGTTTCTCTGATCTTGATGTTGACCCCAATGTTGTGACATCTGCTTTGATATTGGCTTATTAGGTCTGTTCTTCTTCTTGTTATCAGCAAATTTCTTTGCAGCCACATACCCTGAGCCAGACACATTTCCTGTTTTGTGTTGTGACATCTGCTTTGACCTTGGTTTCCCATGCCTCTTCTTCTTCTTGTCACTAACAGGTTTCTTTTCAGCCACATATCCTAGACCATGCTTATTTCCTGATTTTGTCCAAGTCAAGGATTTCTTCCAACTTATCACCCAAGAGTCAAGATCTTGATGACTTAGTCATCTGATCAAGCTTGGAATTCAACACTATAATTTCACTGTTGAGATGACTTATAGTGACTGTATTTTCCTTCTTCTCATCTTCCAGCTTGACATTTCTGCCTCCAACTTCTCAATCAGCTTTTTTTGATTTTCATTCTGCTGACATACTTCACCACTTCTGATACACAGCTTCTTGTAAGTATCGGCAAGTTCTTCAAAGGTCACTTCCTCATCACTAGAGTCATTATCGAATTACAACTTCCACAAAGTGCAAGGACAAGTTTCGATTCCTCTTCGTAGTCACTACTTGAATCACCATCGCAAGTGATGCCCATTCCTTTCTTTTGTTTCTTAAGAAAGGTAGGACATTCAGCTCTAATATGCCCATATCCTTCACATCCATGACACTGGATTCCACTGCCTTGACTTCCTTTTTCCTCTGACTTGGATCTTCTGCTGGAGTCATAAGATCTGTTGATGTCAGATGAAATGTCCTTGACATTTGTCCTTGACTTTGGATCAATCCTCTTGATGAGCTTGTTGAACTGTCTTCCAAGCATAGTTATGGCTTCAGATATCTTCTCATCATCACCCTTCTTGCATTCCTCTTCAGTATTGGATACAAGGGCTATGCTTTTATTCTTCTTATCAGCATTTTCACTAATTCCCATCTCAAAAGTCATAAGAGATCCAATAAGTTCTTCAACCTTCAAGGTGCTGACTTCCTGAGCCTCCTCTATTGCAGTTACTTTAATTCCAAATCTTTTAGGCAAGGATCTGAGTATTTTTCTTACCAACTTTTCTTCTGACATCTTTTCTCCTAAAGCTCCTGAGGTGTTGGCAATCTCCAAGATATTCATGTGAAACTCATGAATGTTCTCATCTTCCTTCATCTTCAAATTCTCAAATTTGGTAGTGAGCATCTGAAGTCTTGACAATTTCACCTTGGATGTCCCCTCATGAGTAGTTTTGAGAGTGTCCCAAACATCCTTGGCCAGCTCACATTGATGAACTAGTCTCAAGATATTTCACAATTCCATTGAATAAGGCATTCAATGCTTTAGAGTTCCCTGCTAGCTCCTCTTCCTCTTTGCTCCATTCTTCCTCGTGTTTCAAGACAAGAGTCCCATCTTTCTCAAGCTTGGTGGGATGTTTCCATCATTTGTCACCGCCTCCAAGCTTTAATATCCACCGATCTTAAAAAGCAACCATACGAGGTTTCCAAGAATCATAATTAGACCCATCCAAGATAGGTGGTCTACCTCCAAATCCTCCTTCCTTATCCATTACGCCGTAAACTATTTTCCTAGATCTCACCTGTAAATTACAGTGGTGCCCTCCGATGCCAATTGAAATTCGGCAGCAGACACGTGATGTCACGAGAATGTTATGACATAGTATCCGACACTGCTAACAATTCACACAATAAATTCAAACAAAGAAGAAGAACACAATAAATTTTTACCCGCTCGGTGTCTAACTACACCTACATCCGGGGACTACCAAGCCGTGGAGGAAATTCACTATTAGTAGAATTAATTCAGAATAAACCAACCGTTTATCTCCTTCACTTAAAACCTACCCAATGCAACTTCAATCTAAGTCCTACTTAGACCTGAGTTCCTACTCACTCCCCCTCAATCACAGCAGTGATATCAACCTATTGATTAATTGAATTGTGAAGACACACTTCAATACACTATCTTGATCTTGCTTCAAAGCTTTAATCAAGAGACAAACACTCGTGCTTCAAAGCTTTGAGTGATAAACTACCCTTACAAACAAATCCTAGTCCAAGGCACTTATCAATTGATAATTGCTTGGCTCACAAGAGTAACTAGAATTACACAAAATACAACCTGCTAAATCTTCAATACATTCCAGAGGCGCAGCAGCAGTGTAAGGGTTCTATTCCTATTATAGAAGCAGTCCTGAAACTTCAGTTTTTGGGCTTCCATAAAGATAGCTAGGGTTCACTTAATTAATCCTAAAATCTTGGTCTTATCAACAACCAATTTAGGTTTAACTAAGATTAACCTAACAGCCACGTGAGCATACAATCTAATAACAGAAAAACATAATAAAGCAACTCAACAAACTTCCTGAAAAATCTCAGGAAAAAATAGATTCTGCAGAACAGAATGTCACACTAAATGTCATAACATCTGTTATGACATCAGAATATTTTCTAATTCCAAAGACTTTTAGCTTCCAGTTCTGAGTTGTACTTTAAACATCCTTGTCAAGTAGGATTTATCTTCAATCTCTAAATGTCATGACATTTATCAAGACATTGCTATAGTCTAGTTTTACCAAAAAGTAATGCCAACTTAAAACACTAACATGAAGAATGCCAGAAACATGCAGGAATTCAACATGCTCCTGCAAGTGAGTTACATTCGATCATTAAACCATGGCCCTTTAGAGGATGGGCATTAGATTTAATAGGAGAAATCAATCTCGCCTAAAGGATGTAAATATATCTTGGTAGGAATTGATTATTTTACTAAGTGGATCGAAGCAATACCACTAATAGTTGCTGATCAAGAGGCTATTATTGAGTTCATACAGAAACAGATAATCTATAGGTTCGGATTTGCAGAGAGCATAACCACAGACCAAGGATATGTGTTTACTGGTAGAAAGATGCAGGAATTTGCTCAAGAGATGGGGTTTAGATTACTAACATTAACACCATATTATGCTCAAGCAAATGGTCAGTCAAGCGAAATAAAGTGACAATAGGATTAATTAAGAAACATGTTGGTAAAAAGCCAAGGAACTGGCACAAGACTTTGGACCAAACACTATGGGCCTGTAAAACATCTCCTAAAGAAGCTACTAACACCACGCCTTTCCAACTAACATTTGGTCATGATGCGCTTCTACGGTGGAAATTCATCTACAATCGTCAATTCAAAGGCGTAATGAGATCCCATCCGCATTGTATTGGGAGATGATGATGAATGAGTTAGTTGAGTTAGACGGGTTAGATTGCATGCATTGGAAATCCTAATGAGGCAAAAGGAAAGAGTAGCTGTGGCATATAACAAAAGGGTGAAAGGTAAAATATTCACTGTTAATGACTTAGTCTCGAAAGTCATATTGCCCATGGACAAGAAGAATAAAACATTAGGTAAATGGTCACCTCATTGGGAAGGACCTTTTCGAATACTAAAGAACTTTTCAAACAATGCATATGAAATCAAGAGTTAGTGATGAAGCGAAACTTAAAGGTAAATGGAAAATATTTGAAAAATATAGGCCTTGCAGGAGATTCGAATAACAACATAATCGAAATATTATAAAGGAATGCCAAAATGGTAACATACATTGCCAAAATGGCGTTGTTCAGATATTACAGACCAAGATTCAAGATTAATTAAACAAACAAAGATTTAGAAATATGCATTATTTCTCAATCTTTCAAAAGTGCTTCGAAAAGACTCAAGCCTTTGTTGGGTGAAACGTCTTGCTCCTTCTAGGTAGCTACTTCTCCTGTTGCTGCTTCCATTTCGGAAAGACCTTTGTTGAGAAGTTCTTCGAATTGATTCCCAACAGTATCAATTTCGTACGCCAATTGTTGTTGTTGGGCCTCCTTAAACTTTCATTGGAGCTCTTGAATTTGCTTTTCCCATAGGAGAATAGACTGAGCTTGAGCTTCATAGTCAGTCTTGGCTTGTTTTAAGTGCATTGCTTGGTCTTCAGCTTCTTTAGAAAGCTTTGAAGCATGCTCATAAGCAGCATCCATGGCGTTTCGCTTCTCTTGGACTTTAGCAGCAGCAAATTCATCTTGAAGAAGACACCCAGTCACATTATCCAACAAAGCTTGAAGATCGAACAATATGGTGCTGACTGGCAAAGAGCAGGCTGCGAGGTTAACTTGCGTAAGAAGCTCCTTTATGGTGTAGCAAGCCGTACTATCCTTTTTGAGAACTTCGAACAAGTCTACATCAAGGATTGTTCTCCTGACTTTGTTAAGGAGTACAACTCTAGCATCTGAGGGCAATGGGTTATTAGTCGAACCAGCGCCAGCCCTAGCAAGAGGAGTATCCCTTTGAGCTAATTTAGCTTTCATGTACCCAATTGGGTCATCGTCTTAGGAGAGCTAACTCCTCTTCACCATTTGGGATTGGGAAGATTGGGGAAGTTCCATACGCAAAGGAGTCACATCCATTTCGACCTCCATAGGCTCATTAGTCTTATCACCGTCGCCTTCCTCTTTGTCTTGCCCATTCTCTTCTCCTTCGTCAACCAGATCCACCACTTCGATAGAATTGGTCTCACTGCTATTAGCATCGACTGCTCCATCACCGAACCGCCCGGGCTTCGCCTTCCTCGATCCTTCCGCATTCTTCACTCTCTTGAGGAGAATTAGTCTTATCCACTTCAGCATGAGTGACCTTTTGGCTCTCTTGAAGGGTTTCGAGAGGAGACTTTTGAAGAGGGTTTTCTGGTAGATTCTCTGCAGACTTATGAGGCGATGCTTCATTTGTTTCTTTTAAAGGAGGAAGTGCCTGGTCATCTGCCTCTCAAGCTCCAAATAATCACCATGTTGGAGGATCCTTTGTTTTGCACAAGATTACTGGAGTCCCCATGGGGAGAAGAGTTGATTGGAGCAGCAGTCTTTGTTGGAGGAGTCGAAGTAGTGGGATTTGGGTTCGAAGTATCCTACATAAATAAAGAAAATTAAGAATATGCACCAAGGTATGAATAACTATTTTGTTAGGGATTCGAATTCAATTTACCTGTGGATGATCAGAGGAAAGGTTACTATCAATATGTTCCAACATTACGTTAGAGGTCAAGGTGGAATTTTGGATTTTGTGGAGGGAGCAACATCTCCGAATCAAGTCCAGAATGCTAGTAGGCTCGTGGCCTTTAGAAATCTCTTTCTTTGCTTCTTTTAGGGGAATTTCCACCACTGGGATTCTTTCCGGTGCTTGGTTTCCTTTTCTTGAGTGGTTGGTGGAAGTTTGTTAGTCCGAAAAGGTTTAGACATGAGTTAGATCTAAATCATAAATTTCATTTATTCAAACATCGTGATAATTGATTACCTTTGAGTTGGAACATTTGCTATTTGGTGTTGTTGTTGTTGTAGTAGTTGTTGGTATTGGAGGCACATCATCACTAGTTTCGATTTGTTGAGAAGTGCTTCCTTCTTTAGGTTTCAAGCAACGGTCTTTATCCCGATGGCTGAAAATGAAACAATTAAAGTAAATGTTAAAAATAAGGAAATTGGGATACATTTGGGATTTTCCCAAGCATTCGACTACTTTGATTAGATATAATCGAAATGGCGTAAAGGTCATAGCGAAGATGTCTGAAATTATGAAGCGATGACGAGCCCATGTCACGCCCCGATGGATTTAGTTTCTTTTGAGATTGATATTTGAACATTTCTTTGCAAGTCAACCACCAAGGATATGGAGGAAACCAAGCCGAGCCGGCTCGAGGTAGGCAATCTAGGAAATTTAGGTGGATGCATTTCGAAAGCCAACTATACCTATCCTCGTGTGACAACCTCAAGGAAGTTTGAACTTAGAAATTTTTCTTTAAATTTTTCCTTCAAGGTTTCGGATGCTCGATACACAGTGGTTTCCAAGCGTGTAGGATCATAAGTAGTTTCGAAATAATTCTGAAAAGCCCTAATTTCTTTGGCGTGAGTGAACATACCATTCTTGGAGTGTACCTGCACATTGAACGCATCAGTTAGCTTCTGTTGAATGGTGAGTGTGTCAAACATATATGATTGGTAGAACTTAGTCCACCATTCCGTAAACCTTCACCGTGAAGTGTGTTGGTTCAAAAGGTAGTAGTTCGAATCGAGCGAAATCTTGATATCGTTTTGTTGTAACTTTGCCTCTCTTGCTTTAAACGTTCGACCCGAGGTTATGGCACTCTGTGTTTGGAACAGAGGTTCAGGGATTAATTGGCATACTCCAAATTGTCTAGAGACGAAGTTGGGTTGATAAGCAAAGAGACAAATCTGATTCTTAGCAGGGGTAATTCGTGAGGAAATCAACCTAGGAGCAGAAACGCTTTCCGAATGTCTTGTATTTCTACTTTTAACCGAAAGAGACATGGTGAACCATGATGGTCCATGAGTCCTTGGAGCGAAGGGTGCCATGGTCTCTTTGAATTTGTGTCTCTTGGAGAAGATCATGATGTATTTCGAGAAAAGGACTTTGAAGTCATCTTTGTCATCATTTGGGGTGAGTTTTCGCAGCCTTGTGCCTTCAATAATTCTATCAGCTATCTCCGGATCTTGTTCGACAATGGTGTCAGCAGTTGATAAGGAGGATTCGAACATGGCATTGAGCCATAATTGGAGCAACCAAAAAGGGCCAGCTAGAAGGATGTTTTTTGGAGTATGGGATTTCAGACTAGAAACGGCTGATCTTAAGCTTTCATAAAGATCAACAAGCAGCAGTTCGCTCAGGCATACTCTCCTATTCTCATGCAAGTCCCTAGCTAAGGGAATGAACCTACTTGCTACTTGCAAGGATCTGCTACAGAATACATATCTTGACAACCATAAAGTAAGAAAGGCAATGTGTTCTACGTCTGAGACGCTATCTCCTTCAGTGTGGTAGTGGCTGATGAATTTGGAAAAACTAGCTAGTTTGACATCGAAGTCAATAATACTATAGTGTTCTTCGTTGTCAGGGATATAGGTTTCTCCTACTGGTGAAAGACCAGTGTTGGCAGCTATGTCGAAAAAGGTGGGCGTTATCATTCCGCCAGGAAGATGAAAGGTATTATAGGTGCTATCCCAGAAATATAATGAGGCAAATAAGAGTGGATGACTAACTATAGGTGAAACCTGGTTTCGACAGCTTAATCAGATTGTAGATTCCTAATTCCTCCCATTGCTGGGATTTTTTGGCTTCTACTTTGGTGAGCCAGTTTTGGTAAGCTATGTCTGAAGTAGGGCAGGATCGAAACGGTTTGAAGTTACTTTTTACATAATCTAAGATAAAGGGATCTTTTGGGGGTGAAACTGGGGTTTCCATGGCTTTCGAATCAGACAATTCGCCTATATTTTTAGTTCCTACCTTAGGGGCATCCATTTTATTGAATAAGGGTTTGAAGTTATAGCAAACAGGGAAGATTTTCCTAGTGTCTTTCAAGATTTCAAACACAGTTAGAGGATCCATTAAAGCAAATCTTTTTCCAGTAGTGTTAGTAGGGATTAATACCTGAGAGACATACATCATTTCTTTTTCCTTAGAGATCATTTGAGGAATGAGCACAGATTGACCCTGGTAAGTGCCTACCTTACTCTCCATGATGGTTCCCGTGTTCTTTCTCTTCTTCTTTGAAGTTTTCTTCAGTTGAGATGATGTTGATGAAGACATTGTTGAGATTGTTGGAAGTTTTAGGGTTTTAGTGAGAGTAGAGGAAGAAGAAGTTTCAGAATTTGAAAAAAGGAAAAAAGACTAAACTGATAGGCTTTTATAGTGAGGAAGTTTAAACACCCACTAAGTGAGACTAGGGATACGTGGGAGTCGTGGGTTGGATTCAAAGAGAGATGGCGTAAAAACTGATGTTGGTAATGAGCATGATTAAATATAATCATTACTTTTGAAACCGCACCATGTTGTGATGACTGGTTCAAAACGGTTAAGAAATCCAAGAGGCGTCTTGATTGACGTGTGTGAAATCATGTACAGTAAATGCTGTGATTACTCAAAGGTCATATCAAAATCTTGTGAATTTATTTAAAATAAGTATTTCGAGGATTTCGAAATACATATTTTAAAGGGGCATTTTGTTGGCTGAAGATTTTGATAATATAGTTCGAAATGAAACAGATTGACGTTTTGTTGGAATAAAGCAAATGTTACGTTTCGGAATGGAAGAGAGTGTTCTTCGAATAGAATTTCAAGCTCAGAGCTTCGAATGACAGTTGTGAAGGTACATTTAAAGGAGCTTCGAAGCGGTAACGAGACTATGTTTGTGAAGGTCGTGAAACGAATTCGAAGCGAAGGATATCAAGGAATTTGAAATTCAAACGTGAGCGGGATATTGGAAATTCAAATACATCAGCGCTGGAGTGTTCGAAGACGCGTGGAGGCTAGAGAGAAGCAATGCTTTGCATGCTTCGAACGTGGCAGAATCTTATAGCAAGACCGTTATGATCGAAATAGTATAAATAGAAGTCTTAGTGTTAGGATTTTGTGTGTCATATCTATTGTACAAAATTCAGTAAACATTCAAAATACCACATGGATAGAGAAACGAATGCTCGAACAATGTACGTATGATAACACCAAACCTTTACAATTCAGTAAAAACTCTTTATATTTTCCAGTTTATCTTCCATTTTCATTTCATTGTCATTTCAAATATTTTACATTCAAAATCATTTATTTATTGCTGTTCTTATATTCGAGTCTTTATACATTTCAGAAACTTTTACATTCATGTCTTTACATTAAAGCTTTTACATTCAAAGTCATTTATTCTTTTCTTCATTTAAACGTTTCTTTTTACATTCGAATCTTTAATCATTCAGTCCAGTTTTACATTGATTTGTTTAATCATGTCATTAGATTCTTTTAGTGTGGTAATCGAAGTGAATCGAATGCCTCTAAAACACTTTAATTAAAAAATCCTAAATATGAATACCAGTTTTACTAGTAGATTTATCCAAACGACCAAACCCCATAGGATCAATCTAGTCGATCCTGCAAGTTACCAGAGAAATTGAATAACAGTAATTAAGTTTATTCGATAGTTTGGAGGACTAGCGGTTGTTTACCAGAAATCACTGTAAACACCTGCATATAATTAGAGTTAAATAGTGTTATCGAATAGGCTTCAAATGCCTAACTACCTTAATCAATTTCCCAGAATGCTCGTGCGTCTTCAGAATCCATGAGAGTTGTTGGTGCATCTTCAGAATCCATGAGAGTTGTTGGAGACGCTTCGCATGTTTGACTACAATAACTAATTCCCACAGAGATTCTTTGAGAGAATTTTTGCACGTCCAATTACAACATTCGAATATCCTTTGTCAAATATATACACACTTTCACGCGTAGCTAGCGCACTGCCTCTAGATCTAGCCAATCCAAGAGCGAGTATGGTGAAGCCTAGAGACGTTCGCCTCTATCTGAGATATCACCTCAAAAGCAGTGACGAGAATCCTCTATATTTGTCCAGGTAAGATCCTAAGTGACGTGGAGCATAGTTCAAAATATGACCACATCTAGCCAGTTTCATGTCCCTCAACTACTACAAAATATACCTTTGGTAAAACCATATTACTACAACTATTTTGTCAACCGTAGTAATATCTCATTTTAATCGCACCTGATTTTTTTGTCTTATTAAAAGACTTTTCATCATGGTTCATAATAACAACTGTGGTCATAGATTAAGGGTTACAAGCTTCGAATCTCAGCAACAACATTTTTTCGTTATTGTAATAAAAAAAAGTGAGTGTTGTAACACATATCTAACCTCCACATATAATTAAAGAATAAATTAATTATAATTACATAACACAAGAGTGTCACACTTCATAAAAACAACACATCTTACTCCCGTAACACGGGTTACCACACATAAATTATAGTCAAATGATATTTAAATCTTAAAAGTTTATACAATGTCAGAGCTTGAATTAATATACAACAGCGGAATCCTCATCAATCAATTAAAAGGACATTCATCAATTTGTAATATTATGAAACATCTCAACAACATAAGTAGTGCTTGACTACAATAAAAACGACATAATAATTTGTAAACAAGCGATCAACCCCAACCTAGTGTTACATGAATCAGAGCAAAATACCACTACATAAAATGATAAAATATAAGTAAACTCCATTTGCTAGCTTCCTCTTATGTCAATAGACCTACTGCTAAGGATATGTGCATGACCCACGCTGAGGAAATATTCAAACAGAAGGAGTGAGTAATCATAATCAGTTATAAAAAAGCATTAAGAGGAGACAGATTGCAACATTAATACACAATCAATCAACAATATCAACATATCAGAAATTCAGACACCAAACATCATAAATACCACTCAAACAAATTCACAAGGATCAACAAATAGTCATGTAACTTCTCAAGGATTAACACGCCACATAGTACTAACAAAGTTATGTAACTCTACATAAAATGTTATACAAACAACAATGACTCAATGTATGTGGTACCAAGCTATGAACATACAAGTCCATCTCACTCTATGTTCCACCACCATAGGATACAAGATCCTCCACCATAGGATCTAGTTCACTCTTGAACCGGAGTACAACAATCATCGTTACCACCACCATAGGTAACACCACAACTATAAATAACACACGTAATGTTGGATGTGTGAATTTTGCCTCGGAACCTAAAGCAAGGTAAATAAGTTCGTCATAAAAAGTATGTACCTATCACCTCGGTGTTTAAAACACCGAAGGGTATTTTAATAGCGCATGAATTTGATCCACAACATCTTCATTTTTATTATTTGCAAAAACTAGCGTCTTTTTTATCTCACTTTTCAAATAAAAATGAGGGGTGATAATTTTTTTTAAATTAAAATTGTTACATTGTTTACCTAGAATTTTTTATTTTTTACACAAATCTTCAAATCATTAAATTTTAGGGTAGATATAGATTTCAGATCTTCAAATCATATAATTTTTGGTAGATCAAATATTGAGTGCAAGGAGATATTCAATCGTTACATTGAAGGCCTGGATTTTAGATCTTCAAATCATATAATAAAAGGGTAGATCAAATGTTGTATGCAAGGAGATCTTCAATCTCTTTTGCACCCATTTGTTTCTGATATGAACAAAAAAAGGGTTAGACACAAAAAAGGGTTAGATAAATTAATAATATTTTTCTCAAATAAATATTTAAGAACACAAACCTTAAACTCAAATAATTTTTTTGCTCTTCCAATCCATCAAGGAGAACTCTTCATGGCAAACACTCTTGCAAAACTAAAACTCTTCATGACGTTACAATGCTTGAGAGGCACAAGTCTTGATATTCGGTATGCTTTTATTGTGGAGGTTTTTTATGTTTCACGCAGATCACTAATGGAAATGTCTTGAGCGTTGATAATTATGAATGGACGGTAGAGATTTGATTAAGGATTTGTTAAATGTACCAATTTTAACGCTAAATTTTACATTGGTTAAAATTGAAAACCGATGTGTTATAACATTTTAACTTAAAAATAAAAAATATAATTAAATATAGGTTCCAATTTTAACACGATATTTTAACGCTAGAGCTTACCTTGGTTTTGTAAGAAAATCGATGGGTTAGAACATTAATTTACAATTAAAAATACAATTAACAACAAACTTAGAAAAACATGTGGCACTCATGCATTGAAAACGTCTCTTTTATTTTATCATTAGAATAACAATGATTATCTTATTTTAAATTGATAACGTCTCTTTTAGATTATGAAAGAGGCTTTAAAGCTATTTAAACATCTAATTATAAACTCATTTATTTAAAGTCTTTTCCTACTTTCAACTTCTCATTATCAACTCTTTGTTTCCTTGTTACGAACTTATCAAAAGTGGATGCAAATGTGTTGTTTGTTATCAAAGAAAAGTATGTTAACTTCAATGATTTCTGTTATGAATCTTGTTGTTAATTACGACATAATTCAATATCAGTTTTTGGGGAAAAGAATAGTAGAAACCAAAATAAATGGCCTACAGCAATAATAATTCTTACATAGAAAATATAACAGAATAAGGCGAGAAAAAAGACGAAGGTTTGGTTACCCAGTTCGACCAAACAATCTACTATGGGAGAGAGAGTAGCTCTCCAATTTACTATACTCATAAAGTTGTTACAAGAAATTACATATGAGTTACAAGAAAATAGCTTTCGCCTTCATCTTCGCAAGAAAAATCCTACAGGTGCCCAAGAATTACCCTATTTTCTATCCCCAAGTGTTTCCTAACCTCTTCAACCTTCAGTATGTGAATAACACAAACCCAATGTATAAACAAGTTTTTTCCAATTCCTAATAACCTTAGATAACCCCAAAGGTTTTCAAAAAATTTCCTTCTAAGGTTCCCTTGAGAATAGCCAAAACCTTATACTATGCCTTCAAACCCTTATTCTCCCTTTTGGTGTAAGCTCTAAGATTGTCACATTATGATGATAGGAGAGATACATATTTATAATAGCCAAAATGCACCAAACTCATAACAAATCCAAAAACATATTTCATTAATTGTTAGAATAAAAGATATTATTATAATCTTATAATATCTCTCAAATATTATAAATATCTTATAATATCTCTTAGTCTATTATAAATATATATCTTATAATATGTTTTTGAATATTATTAATATATTGTAATATATTTTTATATAAATTTATATGATCTCCAAATTAATATAAAATATTCTAACATTAATTAATGGATCAATGAAGCGAACTGATCGAATCTGATAATTTTTTGGCTTCCTAATTTTTGGCAATTTCGAAACATATTTTCTTTCTCTTCATCAACAAAGGTTTTAAGACACATGTCCAATAATCTCTACCTTGACTTTAAACTGTGTTGATATCAATTTAATCATCAACAACATTGTTGCTCTGTACTAGGTTGAAAATCTAATCAATAACCTGGATAAAATTCAAACAACCATTGAATCTTGATCTCGCCACTTGCATCCACTAGTTTCCAGTTACAATTTTCTACCTAGGTAATTTAACAAGCCTACAAGTATGATTTTTGAATCACTCTTGACTCTATTTGTTTTCAAATGCCTCCTTGAAGGTTTTTATTCTTTTATTTTGCAATCCTTCAGCCACATTAAAAACAAAATTTCCAAGGCTAGCATAATTGTTCCTTTAAGATGCTACAATAACCCTCTTTACCTTATCATGAGTCAAATGATAATCAGAGATCTCTGTAACCGTTCCCTCACTTCTGCTAGCACCTAGAGTAGGAAACTCCACCTCAAACTGAGTTTTCTCTGATATAGTTTTACCAGGTTTCTCCTTTGGTTTTCACTATTCTTCTTTTGATGAAATTCTCTACCAACCAAGAAAATTGTTTTAACCTCAATGTTTTAATAAAAACTCAATAACAAATCAGTGGTAACATGCATTTTTATCACTTGATTTCTATAAAATTCATTCCTGGTGACTTCTCTTAGAACTTTATCCCCGAGGTATAAGATAATGGAACTCATTGCCTTATCCACCATCTCGGTCTTTTGTACCTGTATAAGAGCCGCATGCATTAATGCTTCACTCTTCAAAGCATCAATACACTTCTCTTGAATTAAAATTGCTTGCATCTTAATTTTCCACAACCTGAATTCATTATTACCGGAAAATTTCTCGATTTCACATCTACCCATGGTGCTCAATACCTCTTTGCTCTACGCTCACCGTATCACTTGTTGTTAATTACGACAAAATTCAATATTAATTTGTGGGGAAAAGAATAGTAGCAACCAAAATAAATGATCTACAACAATAATAATTCTTACACAAAAAATATAATAGAATAAGGCGAGAAAAAAGATGAAGGTTTGTTTACCCGGTTCGATCAAATGATCTACTATGGGGGAGAAAGTAGCTCTACAATTCACTATACTCAGAATTTTTTTACAAGATATTACAGATGAGTTACAAGAAAATAACTTTTTCCTTCATGTTCCCAAGAACAGCCTTGAAGGTGCCCAAGAATTATCCTATTTTCTACCCAAGTGTTTCCAAACCTCTTCAACCTTCAATATATGTATAACACAAACCCAAAGTATAAGCAAGTGTTTCACAATTCCCAATAACCTTAGATAACCCCAAATATTTCCAAAACATTTTCCTTCTAAGGTTTCCCTTGATAATAACCAAAACCCTATACTATGCCTTCAAACTATTATTCTCCCTTTTGGTGTAAGCTCTAAGATTGTCACACTGTAATAACATAAGAGATACATGTTTTTAACAGCCAAAACCCACCAAATCCATAATAAATCCAAAAACATATCTCCTTAATTGTTAGAATAAAAGATATTATTATAATCTTATAATATCTCTCAAATATTATAAATATCTTATAATATATCTTAGACTGTTATAAATATATATCTTATAATATATTTTTATATTAATTTATATGATCTCCAAATTAATATAAAATATTCTAACATTATCTCGAAACATATTTTATTTTCTTCATGAAAAAAGGTTTTAAGACACATTTCCAACAATTTCGAAGGTTTAAAAAAATATTGAGGGTAGATATTACTAAACAAAAGTTTAGTGGTTACTTTAACGTTCTACATGGGCCCATATACACTAACTTTGTTAAAGAGTTTTGGATGAATGTGTTTGTTGTGCCAGCGGGTGATAAATAATTCATCCATTCCTATGTCAATTGCGATTATTTTTTCATTACTCCATCACTAATTGCTTTGACAATCAACTCTGAGGAGTTTGGTAATTGTGTTAAGCATTATGAATCCAACCGTGTCTATGCAAACCTCCTTCACCAACTTTATGCCAAAGATACTAATCTCTCTAGTCCTGCTTCTTTACGCCCTATTGCAAAATTTTGGTTTCAACTTTTAGTGTTAAATCTCTGCCCAAGAGAGAAAGACATGGAAACACTTACTTGGTGTGACAAGCATCCCTTGTTATTCCTCACCTACAATATGAGAGCTAATCTTCCTCTAACCATTTTCAACTTCTTGAAGAAAATGATAGAGACTTCTCGTGAGGAAAAAACTTTCCTCATACCTTATGGAAAAGTTCTTTCTGAACTTTTCAATAAGTTAAGGATGGTTAGGGGTGATGTTGAAGTTGAGTGGACTGAGAAATTTGAATTTTTTGAGTAGTTTTATTTGTTTGTATTGCTTTAGTTGCTTTGGTGATGTTATAGTTCCTATCAAGGAAATATTTAAATTTTACTATCATTGCTTATTCTTGTTTAACCCAGCTTTTGTGTTAAGTTGTTGAAAATAGTTAAAAATATGACAAATAAGATTCGAAGCAAGGATCCTTATAGTTATATTACCTCGATTCTATAACAAAAACGAGATAAAAGGTTTATTATTATTTTATGGATTAAAGAAAATGCTAATTTATAGTTGTGTTACCTCGATTTTTTATAACACCGACGTAACATGTTTATTATCTTATTAATAAAATTAAACATTGCGCTCCCAAGACATATTCTCTCATTTTTAGTGTGTTAGACATGAAAGCTCCATCATGAAATGTATTATTTGTTGTAGTGCACTTCACTAATTCCCCGACATTGGAATTAGCTACTCGCACTTGAACCATCACTATAGGATCGAGGCCACAATATAATTAGAACCGAGTTTCGACAACATGGATGTATAATTTACAATATGTGATAACAACATCATCACATCAGCACCATAACAACAACTTGAAACTTCATCATCCTATCAAGTCATCATATCATAACATTATCACAACGATGCAATAATTCATTAACTGAACATATAAACAATAAAATTTACAAACATATTAGACATAGGAATAATACTAAAACAATTCACCTATATCTATTATGTTATCACTCTGATTTTTAGTTTTCTAACACTTCAAATGGCACATCATTTAGATACACGGTTAAAAAGTTATGGCTAAAATCGTCGGAAGTTTCAAGTTCAAAATTTATTTCAAATTTCAAAAGTGTCAACTAATTATCATGATCAGCCTATGAAAAGAATTTCATCTGATAGTAATTCGCGTTAGCTTCCTAACATTTTGAACGACATTCAATTTGGGCTTACAAAGCTCACGTAACGACATTTTTAACAAGTTATGTTGGGTGCTTGCCCGCCAAATATAACTATCAATGCTCACGATATTACCATTAGTGATCCATGTGAAACATAAATAACTTCTATTATAAAAGCATTCTGAATATTAAAAATTGATAATGAAACATCATAAAGCGCTAGAAACTCTCTTCATCTTTAAGGTTTGTAAGGAGAGTCTTTGTCGTGAAGAGTTCTCTATGATAGATTGGAAGAGTCAAAAATTATTTGGATAAACAATATGTTTGTAAATAAATTATGTTATTAATTTTCTGTGTAAACAATGTAACGAGTTTTAATTTTAAAAAATAACTAATTACCCATCGGTGATAAATTAAGATATATTAGATGCTAATATTGTATATAATAAAAGTAAAAATGATGGGATTCAAATTCATGCACTAATAAATTTACCTCTTTGTGGTATAAAAATCGAGGTAATAAGTCGTTACTTTTTATGACACCCTTCATTACCTCGCTTCTATAGCTGAGGTAAAACATATTTCGCATCCGAGGTTAAAAGCATTTTTATAGTAGTGTCAATTTTAATGATTATGATCACAAGAATGCTTAATTTGAATCACAACACTCTGATTCAAATAACATGGATGTTTGATTCGAATCACACCGAACTGAAAATTTCTCATGGTTAATTTTGGAACTCTGATCAGAATCACCAGTTAATCTGATTTGAATTATGTGACTCGAATCACACGAAAGGGTTTCATATATATTTTACTTCTTGGATCAAATCACTTGGTTTTCTGATTGATTTCAATCACACCTCTTGCTTTTAACTCAAATCATATACCATGTTCACTTATTTTTGTGCTAGATCTTTAGCACATATAAATAATATTCTCTCAAAACATTCACAATGTTAGAAAACATACACTTCAAATATTTATTTGAAAACTCACTACTCATTTGTTCTCTCATATTTTCAAGAGTTTCAAATCTTTCTTGAACATTTGAGAATGATTTCTATCATCTCCTACCTCATTCTAATTCCATTGTCACATGAATCTTGTTGTGAATTACGACAAAATTCAATATCTAATTTGTGAGGAAAAGAATAGTAGCAACCAAAATAAATGGTCTACAACAATAATAATCCAAACACATATAATATTACAAAATAAGACGAGAAAAAAGATGAATGTTTGACTATCCAATTTGATTAAACGATCTACTTTGGGATAGATAGTAACTCTCCAATTCACTGTACTCAAAGATTTTGTAACAAGATATTACATATGGGTTACAATAAAATAGCCTTGTGCCTTTAGGTTTCCAAGAACAACCCCGAAGTCTCCCAAAAATTTACCCCATTTTCTAACCAAATGTTTCCTAACCTCTTCAACCTTCAATATTTGAATAACCCAAACCTAGGGTATAAACAAGTGTTTCCCAATTCCCCAATTCCCTTAGATAACTTTAAAGGTTTCTCAAAACCTTGCTTTTGTAAGGTTTCCCTACAGAATAGCCAAAACCCTATGTTATACCTTAAACTCTTGTTCTCCCTTGTTATTGTAAGCTCTAAGATTGTCACACCTGCAAACATATAAGAGATACATATTTATAATAGAGAATACCTAACAAATAAAGCCCAAAAGCACAATCTAATCGCACATGGATCCATGGACCGAACCAAAATATCCAAAAACATTCAAAACAAGAAATTACTGCAAAATCTGAAATCAATATTCATCATGCGAACAACACTATTCACCGATCGATTTTTTTCAGATTTATGTTTTTTCGACATTTTGTCTGACTTTCAGAAACTTCTTATTTTCACTGTATAAGCAATCTCCAAAATATATTTTATTTCTCTTCATCAACAAAGATTTTCAATGCACATTACAACAATCTCCACCTTGACTTTAAACTGTGTTGATGCCAATTTAACCACCAACAACATTGCTTCTCTCTACTAGGTTGAAAATTGAATCAATAACTTTGATCAAATTCAAGCAACCCTTGAATCTTTATCTCGCCACTTGCATCCACTTTTTTCCAATTACCTCTTTTTGCCTAGGTAATTTAACAAGTATACAAGTATGATTTTTCAACCACCCTTGACTCCACCTATTTTCAAATCCCTCCTAGAAGGTTTTTCTTCTTTTATTTTGCAGTCCTTCGGCCACATTAAAAACATAATATATGATGCTAGCATAATCTCCCCCTTTGATATGCTACAATAACACTATTTACCTTTTCATGAGTCAAATGATAATCAGAGATCTCTATAACTGGTCTCTCACTACTGCTAGCATCCATAGTAGGTTTCTTCGTTATAGTTTTTACTAGGTTTCTTCACTGGATTTTACCATTCTCCCACTGAAGAAATTCTCTACCAACCAATTAAGTTGTTTTAACCTTAGCTCTTCCCCAAAAACTCAATAACAACTCAGCGGTAACATGCATTTTTATCCCTTGATTTCTACAAAATTCCTTATACTCCTTTAAAACTTTCTTAAGGAATTCATAACGCCTTAAACTCAAATCCCATAATTCTTCCTTGTAATGAAATCCTCCACTAGTTAACGATGAATTAAAAACAACATTTAAACCTCTAAAATATATAGACCACATATTTTAGACCCTTTAGCAATAATCAATTCATCATGCAAAACCTTCAATACTCCATGTTCAACTCTAGTACAACAGCCTAGATAATCAAACATACTTATAGATAACAAATCTCGCTTACATTTTGGAACATACCTCACATTGTGAATAAGAAGTTCACAATTAGTAAACAATTTAAGTCAGACCGTACCAATACCATGAACCTTGCAAGCCTTATTATCACCAAGGGGAACAAATCCACCTTGAACCATCTTCAAAGTTTCAAAGTATTCTATTAGACACATGTGATAAGAGCAACTTGAGTCAATGACCCAACTATCTTCAATTACCAAACTCGATACTACTAGTGCATCGACATCCTCATAACATTCCTCACCCAAGGCAACTGCAGCTTGAATAGAATCTCCATTGACCTTTCTCTCAAAACAATCCCTTTTAAAGTGACTGGTTTTTTTTGAAAATTAAAGCATTTTACCTTTGACTTGTCAAACCTCTTTGATTTTGACATACCTTTAAGTTTACCTCATTCTCTTGACACACTTAAGCCTTCATCACTATCTTCAATCTTCAAATCTTTCAACTTTGAAAATTATTTAGATTTCACCACCATTTGGACTTCATCCAAAGTAATAGTACCTTCCTTACCATAAAGAAGGGCATCCTTAAAGTGCTCAAAGGATCTGGGTAATGAATTCAACAAGAGTAAATTCTTGTCCACATCTTTAATATTCACTTCAATATTCTCAAGATCATCAATAATCTTGTGAAATTTTGTAAGTTGCTCAACTATGGATTTGTTCTCTACTACTCGGAATGAATAGAGTTGTTGTTTCAGATACAACATGTGCACCAAAGACTTTGTTATATACAATGATTAAATTTTTATTTACATAGCTACCATATTTTTCTTCCACACGACTTCTCTTAGAACTTCATCCCCGAGGCACAAGATAATGACACTTGTAACACCCCAATAAAATATATTAATTAGTTAATTAGTTAATTAATTGATAAGTGTGAATATTGGTGATTATTGATGTATATGTTAATAATTGTTTTGGATGAATCTCAAAATTCAATAATTAGTTTAGACATAGATATCCAACAACAAGATCTTCAACAAAATAATATTTGTACTCCTACCGAGAAGGCAGGTGAAAGAGGAGAAATAAATGAAGTATTGAATGATATTTATGCATTATTTGATACTATCAACCTGAAAATAATATGGAATAAAAACCTTTAATTCCTTAAAGTAGTGTAATTTCTACCAAACAAAAGGAAGAAGAATGGTGATATGTTTTTCGTTTCATATATGCCTCCCTAACACAAAAAATGAAAGGTCAAGCTTTGGACCTTAAAGAAGCGTTTAATGGAAGGTAACCCATTAGATAATTTTTTATTTCATTTAAAATTTTAATTTTATTTCAATTAATCGTATTTATTTTGTAGCATGTCATATTAATGGGCAAGAGGACAAAGACGTGAGAAAGGGATTAAAAGAAGAAAGACGGATTAGAAACTCTATCTAATCCTAATATTCTTTTTTTCTAATCTCTTTGCACTTTCTAGTGTTGTTATTGTTTTCAGAAATGGGTCAAAAGCGAAACTGCTTATCTTGAGCATTAACAATCAGACAAAGGCAGAGTGGACAAATTAGAACCAAGACTTCAACCACACTATGCAATACGTACCAAACTATTTTCGCTCCAATGACATGTTAATCTAGAGTTGTATGAATTTGAGTTAATTTTGGTGATTCCATTTTACGTCCAAAAAGTTAATCTCTCAAGTCAATCTAGAGTATTATCTAGAATACTTGGTTCCCCTTTGTACCAATAAATTTATGTTTGTCTTTAACAAAAAAGTTTGTTGTTGTTGTTTCTTTAATATTTACAAAATTATAATTTTAGCAGTGAACAGATGAACCATAATCATCATAAAAATAAAGTTGATTATTAGGAAAGTTTCTTGCAGATTGAGAGTTGAGGAAGAAATGAATAACCAACTAACTTGTACTCAATATCCAAATACCTCAACTAGTAAGGTTTGAGCCTAATATTTCACTGTTTACTTTTCCTTCTTATAAAAGTATCCTTACAATTTCTACTTTCTAGAATTTTCATTATTTCTAATTTAATCTATTGGTTTGATAAATAAACACTGAGACACTTGTTTGTGGTAAATTCCAAGCCTTTTAAAACTAACTTGTATATCATGTTTATATCATTTGCTAACCACTTTGAGCCTAAGCCCTTTCTTTTAGTGACATAGCTACAATAATTAGCCAATTGACTTGAAAGATTAAATATTTTCACCCTCTTTTTGGACTTAGGTAGAAAATGTGGTTCCTTGGTCATACAGAAGAATCAGTTTAGGGTTTCTCTTGGAAGTGAACAAAGTTTAAATTTGGGGTTGGGGTACTAGAGATTTTGGTCAAAAATTCGAAAATAAAAATGAGAAAAATCAAGTCAAAGCATTTTCTTCAAAATTAAGAAAGAAGAGAAAATCAATGTTTAGGACCATAAAATGTTAATCTCTAGTACCATAGTGATTAAGCAAGAGTTGATATGAAAAGGAATATGATAAAATAAGGAAAACTAGGCACCTAACTCCAAAGGTTTAAGCCTATTATCCTAAATTATACTACCCAGACATAAAACCCATTACAATATTGAAAGACCTCCAAAAGTGTATGTTTAGATGACTTTGATTGATTTTATTATACATTTTACAAACTTATGGTAATATACTTTCAAGCGTTGATTGTGTGATTACCTTGAAAATTCGAGTGAAAAATCAGTGAGCTGAGAGATAGGTTAAGTATGTGTTTTGTTGGAAGAACTTTTATAAATTTGCTCGATTAAAGTCGATCAGGTATCACAATTGCTGATGTTCATTTGTTATTATAGAAATTCGTTTTTCTATTTGAAATGTGCAGTTGTAAATGAGTTATTTGAGGACAAGCAATAAATTAAGTTTGCGATTGTGATGACAATTTCTCATTACATGATTTTTATGAGTATTTGCGATAAATTCGAAGAAATTTCAAGTTAAAGATAAGATAAAAATGAAGAATAATGAAGAAGTATAAGAAATAAAGCAAATCTAAAAAATCACGAAGAAATTATGAAGAAATGAGCATTTTTAGCATAATTTACATCTTGACATGTGTCCAGTAACTTGATCATATCTTGAGAACCGTAATTCATTTTGAGCATGTATAATATTGTGTGTGATGGACAGTAACATGCGTGTTATGGGTCTATTTTCTGGGCTTTTGTGACGCGTTCTGACTGTTTTGAAAGGGGAAGTTTGCTACTTTACAAGGGTTCTGTGATTTTACAATGTAAGTGATGATTTACAACACCATAAGGCATATTTGAAGCCCATTTGGAGTCATTAGTGGTCATTTCTTCAAGGGATCTCTTATGCAACCCTCTTATTTATATTTGGTATTGTAATTTTCATTATAAATAATTAATTATCTCATAGGTTAGGTTTTGTTTGATGAACTTATTTTAATACTGATGGGAGATATATTTGATTTTTTATTGCATAAATAATTTGAGTTATAATTCTATTCAATTGCACCTTATTCTTAATGCTTTTTATGTAAGATACTATTTTAATATGATTTTGGGCATATAGGGAATAGTGATCATTAGTCTATATGTTGGACCTAGGACAATTGTTGTGCTTACGTCAGTTGAATAGGGATGGGAGACCCTGAGTAGTGGCTTAGGAATTAACATTCTACTACATCACCTACTCTTGCTTACTTTGGTGGGATAGAAAACTCCAAGTATAGATTAGTGAGCTATACACCAAGAGACTTGATATAGCGGTTTTGTTAATTCATCGTGGAATTATAAAAATGATACCATTTATGTAACACATCAAACATAAATAGTAGAGAAATATTGGATTCTATACAAAACCTAACTGTTTTCGTATTATAGATAGAACACTTTAATTTCTTTTTGCATTAAAACTCAAATTCCCCAATTTAGTATTTTCTAAGCATTGTACAATTATTGTCTTGTTAAATAATAGTCACAGTGGATTTGATCTTTTTAATACTTCGATATTACCGTTACATTTTCCAACAAGTCATCAGGGTCCATAAAGATTAAACGATTTGCGCATCTACTTTTCCTCCCAATCGTAGTTTATGTTTCTAGAACTAGAATCAACGCGTCCCTTGGTTGATATGTCTAATAAAGTCATGGTCGAGTAAAAATACATCTTCCAATCCAACTATTCACATGAACAACTACTTGTTCTCCAAAATTTGGTGTCCCGTGGCTTGCAATGGATAAAAAAAAGTGCTTGTCTCAAAATTTACACCAAAGTAGAAATAACTAAACCATAATTAGGACCAATTTAATCGACTCCTAAGATCACACGACTTTAATTTGAAGAAAGAATGTGAGTTTGAACTCTGAATTAAAATACCAAAAATCGCGTAATTTTCTGATACGGATAAATCAATTATTTTCAATCCCTCTAAAATAACCGTTAAAATATACAACTTAGATTTATCATAACAATGAAAACTTCTTAGATTTTGAAGAAAGGAGAAGATTAATGTTTCCAATCAACATTTGAAGTTAAAGATTTTCTCTACAAAATTCAGAAGAGAGTAATCCATACATTCGTAGTATCAAACCTTCTTCCCAAAAGAAAGGCTAAATAAAAATTTGAGAAAAAGGAGAATAAGGGTTTTTAACATGGATTGTGTTTTCAAATAATAACAAAAACTCAATAATATAAGAACACATTATACTCACCCTAAGAGAAGGTGAAACTGCTACTACTAGAGAAAAAATTAACGCGGTAGTTGGTGACAGCAGAGTTGCTCCAAACGATAAGAAGTAAAAACCATGTGAAAGGGCGAGCAAAACAGAACATAAATATGGTCCCAATTCTTTGGTTACCATCACGGTGGACAGAGAGAGAGGGTGTCCATAGAAGATGGGCCAAAATAATGATTAAATCAATTCCATTAGAGAGGTGAGATGATAAGGAGTATAAAAATTTGTACATTTTGTAGTTGGAAATGGCAGAGAGAAAGAGGCTAACGATGCTAGGACTTGGTTCTAAAAAATTTGTACATTTTGTAGATATTTCCTTATTACTCTTTCTTATATACTTACCAGACATTGGGTCAAGTTTTGTAACATTGTTAGCCAGAGCTACCATCCAAGGCCAGACAAACAACTCGTCTTCACCAGCATTCTTCACATTCATATCATGCGACTTGTTTTTAGAAATTTTAGAGTCAAGATACCTTACAAGAGAAGAATGTTCAGCAATTTCTTTCACTGTCTCACCATGCACGTCACCAGCAAATTCTTGAAGCATGTCTCAAAAACTCGTTCAAAAAATAATAATCCTTATTAACACAGAAAGGACACCAAAATGCTGAGTCCAAGATTTGGAGCTTATGGTAATCATCTTTTAACTCATTGAAATATCTACGCTGGTAGTATTCCAAATCAGATTCAAGAGTATATTTTGCTTTTCTATTCATCATGTTAGAAATTTGTGGTTGTTGAAAAAATATAACAGCACTAAAATAATGAAATTTGAAGGAATTGATTAACGTTGAAATAAAAGTTGCAACTGTAACACTCCATATTTTTAATTTCTAATAATTTATAATTTTAAATTCTTAAATAATTAAATTGAATTTTTGGAGAATTATTGAAAATTAAATAAATGTTAGAAATTAGAGAAAAGCAAATGGGCTTAAGTGTGATTAGTAGAGAAATAGAGGTGACAATAAGAAAACTCACTAATCAAATATTATTATTATTTAATATAAGGAATTAGAAAAGAAAAGGAAAATTGGAACAAAAGTGTGAGAAGAGAAGAACGTATAGAAGAAGAACAACAAAAGAGAAGAGGATTCAAGAACTCAAGAATTTGGCTAAGGTAAGGGGTGACTTCTCCGATTATTATGCTTTATAGTTTTTAGGGATAATAGGAATGAATTGAGTAGATTATGAATCCCAATTTAGGATATTAATATTTAGGAATTTTAGACCCTAATGCATGATTTTGGTGAATTTGAGTCAAATTGATGTTATAGTATTGTTATATGATGTTATACCATGATAGAAATGCATTATAATTATGTTTGTAGAACTGTTTTGGTATTCCATAATATTGGGATCGGAATTGGAATGAATTGGATTAACTATGTTGCTGTCAAATATTGCATTTTTGCTATAGGTCTCGTGGTAACCAGTTACCCTATGGTGGTAACCGATTCCCACTGTGTTGCGTTCTGGAAAAATTGCATTTTTGGCTTGGGTAACCGGTTACCCTAGATTGGTAACCGATTACCTCGCTACTGAAAGGAAAAATCACGCTTATGGATTCGTGATAATCGGTTACCCTCTCGGTGGTAACCGGTTACCACTGAAGCTTTTTTGAAAAATACTTTAGTTTAAAAAAATTCATAACTTCTAAACCGTAAGTCCGCTTTTGGACGTTGTGACTTAAATAAAATATTTTATTTTATGAAATGGAAAAATTGGCAGTAACACGATTTATTTTTAAAACTCCCGATTTCTATCTAATTATGTTGTTTTATACATTGTGTGCATGCCGGTAAATATATGTGACAATGTGGTGTTGTGGTGTGGTTATGAATACATGATGTTGCTGAATTGTATATGTTGTATATGATTGGAAGTTGTTTATGATAGAAGTTGTTATCATATTCAGTGTTGATAATGCATGCTTTAAAGATGTGCATGCATACATATCATTGTTGTAGTAGCTAATGCCCAGTGTGTGGAATTAGTGAAATTGTCTTAACCGTGTCCGGGTTGGAATTGGTGGTGAGGCGTATCCGTGTCCAGGTTAGAATGGAACGGAGGGTGATAACCGTGTCCGGGTTGAAATGGAACGGTGTAGTGAATTTAATTCACAATTGGTACCACATGCATAGAGTCGGTGTCTCATTGCATTAATTGTATGTGTTATAACATGATTGGAAGAATTCCAGTGTTATAACATGATTGTTGTATGTTATTATGGATTGTTGGCTTAAGTAATGTTCGGAAATAAAATGATAAATCTGAATTATGGTGAATAGAGTGAAATGATTTGCTTATGAAATTCTATTTATTTATGAGCTTATAACGTATAATAATTGTGATTTAGTCTCACCCTTACTGTTGATCATTTTCAGATTAAAGTTAGCAGCTTAGGCGCTTTGGTGAGGATAGCTCGTAGAGCTAGACTATTATGTTTTGTCGAGTCCGGTGTCATGCTCTAGTTTATTAACACTGGAGAACGTTCATTTGTTTGGAATTATTATTAAACTCTTATTTTGATTTAATGCTTTAATTGGATAATAATTTTGTGGAACTAAGGTTGTGATCTTATTGTTGATGTTTTGAATTATTCAAGAACTATGAATATTTTCCGTTGTGTTAAATATGTTTATTTTAATTATTTAATTGATTTATGTTCCTCAGATAAGCATGACATGCGTAAACAACTATATTTAATTTTACATATCTATATATAATGGTATAATTTTTATATAATGACACCGATTTTTTTAATATTTTTACGCCAATTAAGTAAATCTGAACAATTCCATCAAAAAAAAGTAAATTTGAACAATACATGATAATTCTAATTTGACAGATCAACTGAAGTACATCAAGTATCAGTGAATACAAGATGAATGAAAACATATTCCCAAAAAAGTTGATTTGCTGCTATTTATAATGAGAATTTTGCTTAAGAGGGAGGAGATGCACTCCATCTCATCCAAATATTCTTGGTTAAAATAATATTTTACTCCATATATTAGTAAAAAATCCGTACTCCTCCACGAGTAATTGAATTATAACAACGTTTATCATATTAAAAAAAATAATTACTATTGTATAATCTTACAAGGATAAGCATAAAAAAACAAAAACAAAAATTTGTTAATATCAAACCAGAATGAATGTTAATATCCTCTTATTTAGAAAGTATCAATAATGAATTAAAAGAAAATATGTAGTAATATAGAATCTTTAATGAAATCGTATAAACTTGTTACATCAATCTTTGAAATGTAGTGAAAGATTGGACCTGGAAGAAAAAAAAGGAAAATATAAGGATTTGTTATGATGTAGACAAATGCAAAAGATATTTTTGTAATCTATGATAAAATATAGATAATAAAAACGAATCTATTAAATATTTTGAAAAACTTCTTTGAATATGACATTTATAGTAGTACTAATAGCTTGTTTATCTTTGTCACGAATAAGAATTTTAAAACTCTTTTTAAATTTGACTCTAGAAATAGCCACATACAATTGACCATAATTAAAAGTTTCTTTTGATAAATATAAACCAATATGGTCTAGAGATTTCCCTTGAGATTTATTAATTGTCATGGAAAATGAAACAATTATAGGAAAAATTCTTCTCACCAATTTAAGTGGCCATGATGATTGTGAGGGAGACAAAGACATTCTAGGAATATAAATGATGTTACCAATATTTTTTTTCAAAGATGATTTTTGCTTCAATGGCATGATTAGCAACCCTCGTGATAGATAGTTGTGTATCATTGCACAATCCTTCAAATTGATCTAGGTTGCGCATTCGCATTATAGTCACCCCAACTTTCAACTTTATTGGATGATTAGGCAATCCAGAAGTTTTAAGAGCATTTAGGAACTCATGTGTGACATGCTCATTTGCATCAAAGCTAGTAGCATCAGATTTATCTATAGAATAACTACTAAAGTATTCTTTCTCATCTCCTACAACAATTGTAAAATATACTGAATGAGGAAAAAAAAAGTACTTCCTCCGTCACAACATAAGTGTCACATTTGTTTTCATAAAAAAAAAATGTCACATTTGATTAAAAAAAATTGTCCCAAAATACTTGTCATTTTACATTACCAATGTCGTTTTATATTTAATCTTCCAATTATACCCTCTAATACATACTTTAAATAATTGTTCTCTCACTTAACATTAATGTTTATTTGAATACACCAATAGTTAATCAGGATAATTTGGTAAAGTCAATATTCTCTCTCTTTCATTTATTGTTGTTTCTTAATCTGTGTGAAATGGTCCATTGTGACAAGTATATGGGACGGAGGGAGTATTACATAACATATTTAGTATTAACATAACTAAGTAATAATAAATGCGAGTGGAATACCTAGAAGAATGTTTGTGATATATGTGTTGATATCATAAACTACTTCAATTGTTGAAGCTAAAATTGCACGACTTTGCAGATAGTTGGAATCAAAATAGTTATGGATAAGATCGGGGTATATATCATTTACAATTGCCTTAAAAGAATCTGAAAATGTTGAAATTAAAAACTCATGGAATAGCGATATCAGCATAACCATCATTTGGCTCATACATGGTCTCATCTCTAATTTGTAAAATCCACTCAGAAAATCCCATAATTTCTTCTATTGTAGAAGTAGGTGCACCACTTTGCAAGTGCATGTTCTTTGTAAACTTAATAACTCTACAATGATCTCAAATATAAGAAGCATTGATGGTGGCATGGATGATATCACATCTAGTACCTCTTGGTATAACAGGGAGAATTTTCCTGAAATAACCACCAAACATAACAACCTTACCTCCAAAAATTTAATCAGAACCATTTGTAGTTCCATTCATAATATCTTTTAAAGATTTGTCAAGAGACTCAAAGAAAAAATTGTTATCCATAGAAGCTTCATACCATATGATTAGATCAATGATCTTTAGAAGCTCAGCAATATCATCATTTTGATTAATGTTGTAAATAGATGTTTCTAAAGTAGGGACTGGTATCTTAAATCTATAATGAGTTGTTCTTCCACCTGGTAACAACAAACTTGCAATCCCACTTGAGGCAACAGGCATGCAAATATTTTTCTAAGACCAAAGTGTAGCTAATAAAGTATTCCACATAAAAGTCTTACCAGTACCACTGTATTCATATAAAAAAACAACATGTTTGTTTGTTTTTCTACTGCATCCATGACCTCTTCAGAAATGCTCTCTGCTCATCTACAAATAAGAGAAGTTTCCCATAATTGTTAGTATGATGATAAATATAAAAATTGTAAGAAAAATTAAAAGTAGAGTCAGAGAAGTGTATAAATTTAAAAAAGTTATTGTTGAGCTATCAGATTATAATGACGCTCATAAAAAATTAGCCTATTTCCTATAAAGGAGACCAATTAATCTTTTCGGATATGTCATTGACTTGTAGTCATTCAAACTTTTGTTATTATTTTGTAACAGTGTCTTAATAGACATAAGTGTTAGTTCTTTGAGCTCGTCATCAAGAAGTGTCAAATCTAAAATACAAATAATTTAAAAATAAGGTTAAACATGTTTGTATTAGTGAGAATAAAATTAGATAAGCTAAATATAGGAGTTATGTTATACCTTTATTTCTTGCCAGAAATCGTTGTTCATAAAGAATATCATCAGATAAATATGTCCAAGTTTCTCTCCAAACATGTTCGGGTCAATTCGTGGATGAGGATAACAACATAGTAACAAATAACTTAGGTAAAAACAAACCAGAATTGCAAACATGTGCCTCTTTGATTGCCTCAGTAAATTATCTATCATCTTGTAGAAACCCCATAGCGAAGCAAGCTCCTCTAGAGGTTTTATGTTGGACACCATTAACTTTCTTGATGTATTTATAACATAAAGGCCATTTATTGGTAGTTAACATCATCCTTAAATAAAATAATTCGCATGTGCTATGAGGAACCCAAATAAGAGGACCAATGGTATACCCTCTTTTCCTAGGCTTCCAACTCCGACTTCGTTTATGATAAACAAATTTAGAAACAAAGTCACCATATTTTAATGATCTCTCTTCTTCATAAGTGTTACTTTCCTGAAACCAAGTCGTAAAGGTTTGATCAAAACATCACCAACTTGCTCGTATTCTTTGAATTTAAATGAGTTTTCTCATTCCAAGTGAAAAAATAATCTCTTTACGGCTGGATTTCTACCGTGGATGGAATATATGAAAATATCCTCCAACATGCTTCGCTTAGGGAGATGTATCGAAAATCAAATACTGCTTGATCTCGTCAACATTGTTTTTATCATCATGTGCAGTATTGTTTGAACCTTGGATGAAAGTAGAAATTCTATCAGAACATTTGTTTATGTATTTGAATAGGTATTTGATAGAAGTAATTTGATTTCCCCATTCCATGTTGATATAGGCTTCGTACTTCAACAAAAAACTTGGGTTGTGAGGAACTACATGTCCACTGTGAAGGGTTACTCCATTTTTCACAATTATTTGTCCATTGTTTTTTTCTCCTATAAACTGGATAGCCATCTTGGTCCACTACAGTTGTAGGTTGAAATTTTTTAGTGAAGAACTTGGAGAAAATCCTATCTTTCATGCAAGGTAATTTGAGATTTTCCATACCACAAGGACCATGCACCATATGATATTTGAACAAATTGTACAACCTAGGTTCTTGCAAGGGATCAGGCACTTCAGCACTAATGATCTTTTCAATGTATTCAAGTCATGGATACTTGTTTGAAGGATGCAAAAAGATCAAGATATGTGCATGTGGAAATCCTCTCTTTTGAAACTCAATGGTGTACATATCTATAAATGAAAAATAATAAAAGCATTCATGTTATATTCCTAGTAGTAGTATAATAAAAGCATTCATGTTATATTCCTAGCAGTAGTATAATAAAAACATTCATTTTATATTCCTGGTAGTAGTATAATAAAAACAAGTAGATGGGAAGAATGAACTTACATGCAAGCACTTTTCCTAATACACCCTTCTTGGTTAGATCTGATAGTAATTGATCAAACTTGACTTTGAATATCCTTGAAATTACATTTGATCGATCTTTTGGTTTCAAATGAAGAGGTCCAAGTACTCTTTGAATATCAGGCCAAATTAGGTTGCACATAAATATTATGAACAAATCAAGAAATCTAACTTTACTATAAATAGCCATACCATATAGTACAATTGATCCATAAACCTACGACTACGACCACCAACAAAGGACGAAGGCAAAACAACTCATTCATGTGCTTGAACCTGGATTTTGACTTTGATAAACTTTTTCATTGAGTGAGTTGTACATGGACACCCTAAGTTTTGGTTGATTTTTTTGAATCCATTCTAATTTTTCTGATTCTAACATCGTGTAACCATCGACAAGAAATTGTTGGAATAACCTTCGTGAAGATAACAAAGTCTTAGCTTAAGTTAACTTGGTTCGAATGCGAAATGAAAGTCATTCTCTAATTGTAAGCATGTTTCTTATGCTATCTTAGAATATGGGAAAGTCTATATGAGCTATATTAGGTCTATAATTGTCTTCACCATACGGAAAAATCAAAGGATACTGATAAGCCGTGTAACTTGTATGGAGCTCATTAATTCTTTGAAGTTCCCCACCTTTTGTCTGCATTATTATATCCCTAATTTTGGATATGTCAACATCACCAACTACTAAGGCATAAACTTTGTAAATTGTTTGTGGATTATATACTCTCCCATCTGTGGATCTATCAAAAATGAGTCTCAACTTCAGGTTATGACAATCAGCATCATTTAACCATAGCTTTTACGTTTAAAAACTCTTAACATTGGGTATTATGTTCACACATCATATATGATAGTTGAGGTACAACCAATGGATCAATGTTCTTGGTGTTCCTACAAATGAGCCGTGTTTGCAAATGGTTAACAAATAATAACTAAAACATGAAGGAACTGCATTTAGGTAGAACTAAAACATATTTCATATAGAAGTAATTTACCTTAGGCCAAGCATTTGATTTTGGACCTCATTTTTTGTGTCATAAATATATAATTGAGAAAATTTAGGTGGTTGACCATATGGAGATAACAAACTTCAAATTCAATGACATGTATGACATTGTATCCTTAATTTTGGTGGCCCACCTCCATTATTAAAACGGTTGTCCAACTTTTCACCTGGTGAAGTGAACGCAAATATCATATTGTAAACTCAAATTTGTTGTTGGAACTTCCTACTCACTACATTATCTTGATCAAACAAAAGTTTTGCAAGTATTCTGGGAGGTTCTTTTAGCATATGCGGTTTGACTTTTATATTCCCACAACACAACATAAATTTTGGATTGGCCGAATGGGAAATTTTGTGCATCCTCACTTTATACCACATCATGGCTTTACAAAAATGAAATTTGGTAAGAGGGTCCCTAATGTCGTAATAATCTACGTAATACTGAAAAAATGTTAAGAGTTGTGTCAGAATTGTAATAGAGTTCTATATGTTTAAAAATCATATACCTTAAGAAGTTCCGGTGTAATCGTCATGAGTTGTAAAAGGTGCTTCGTTATCATCAAAATCAGAACTGAAATCCTCTTCGGATAGATACGCTATAAATGAAAGATAAGGTAATTTTCCTAGTTGTCATAGTTTGTAATCAAGTCAAATCAATTATATTTGAAGGTGTCATGTCATCTGCTAGACATAAAACACTACTACAAAGTTGACTAATAGTCTATTAAAAACTCAATGTTTGTTTTATCCTTAAATCATTTAAAATTAGAATTAACCCTATTATGGCTCAACCAACCATTGAGGATTTATGATAACCTTTTCTTTTGAATTGAAAAAAGTATAATACTATGAGTGATGACACAACCATTGACCCCCTTTTCCTTAAATGATTGAGGTGGCATATTTGTAAAACTCAAAGGTTGTTCAATTGGGTAGGTTTTCCTTTAACATTGGTTTATGTTATGCCATTGTTTACTGTGAAAATTGGTAAACAAATGCTAGTCCTATAAGAACAACAAAAAGTCTTTAGTTACTTGCAGGATCGACTAGATAGATCCTAGGACATGTGTTCTAATTAAAATGTTCGTTCTTAGAAAAACTGAACACTTTGACGGCATTCATATTTCTTTGAAATACTGGTGTCGATTCAAGGAAACCTCTAAAGTAAACTTTATAAAACTTGTAAATAAAATGCAGTAAAACAACTGAAAGTAAATTGCTAAAATAGATTTCTGAAATATTAAAATTTATTAGAATAAAATGTGTCTACACATACATTTCTCAGATGACTCGTTTCTCAACACGCAGATACTTCAAGTTTTGTGAGATTTTGGTACAGACGAATGAACACACCCGAATCCTATTTCTAAGACTCTTATATATACTAATTCGACCTAAACAATCATTCTACATCTGAATTCCATGTTCGTGATATGCAAGCTCTTTGAATCATTAGACCTCCACGCGTCCTCTGGTCAAGACAAAAAAATTTGAATTTTGAATCCCTTTGTTTTTTTGAAGTGCGCCAAACATCAAATAAGTTTATTTTAAATTCAAACTTTAAATGCTTCGAACACATAAATTTCTTGGCATATTTGATCTTCGACTACCTACTTAGAAACAATCATTTCGAACCATTTTACTCAAATAATCAGTCGAAATCTCCTCCAAGAAATTTTTTTCAATAAAACACGTAGTCTTCGAATCTTTATCCTTTATAGTCTTTTATTGAAATTTCCCGCTAACAAATGTCCCCCCAAAATTGCGTATTTCAAAATATATGAAGAAATAGATAATTTTTAAATAGCTTTTAATTCTAATAAAATAGCTATCTCATTATGATCGTTATTATTTATGACGTCATAGTTATAATGGTTATTTTCTTGAAATGTCTCATCGAGACATCCGCTGATGTAGGTTCATCATTACCATATGCATATAGGTACAAATCATGGCTTTCTGAAAAACATTAACCACTTTCTTAGCCTATAATAAGCCAAAACGCGTCCCACTTACTCTTGACCACAAATTAAGTTTTTGTTTAATTAAACCATAGATTGAACTCGATACAAACACGTAGTCCTTGAAATCGACATTCGGGGAATTTCCCTTTATTACTGCAAAGCAAAACAGCACACTTGATGTTTTTCCTATCAGTATTCCATCTTTTGTCACTTGTGAGTTGACTCTTTTGTGTGGCATAGGATCTTTCGGTGGTTGGGGTTGCAAGTGGTTATTCCTAGTCATCATAAGCTATGTTTTCTCTCTTTAGTTGATAGGGGTAATTCTAAAGGTGATTATTCTATGATCTAACACGTTGTAATTTGGTCTATTTGGAGAGTGTAACACCAAGAATTTAATTAATTATTTAATTAAATTATTAAGAAATTATTAGTTGGAATTTAGTCGAAGAAGAAATTACCGGAATAATTATAAGGGACGTTAACGGATTTATAAGTCGGTTTAAGAGGATTAAATGAATAATCAATTTAGTCGGAGAATTATTATTATTAGTAGGAATTAATTAATTAAAGTATTTAGTGAGTTTTATTATAATGTGAGTTTTATTATAATGTGAGAAATAGAATGAGAAGTATTATTTAATTGGTCAAATAGAATATATGATAGAATAATACTTGAATTATTAAAGGAGTAGAATAATTAATTTAATTAATAATAGAATATGAAATATAGGAGTATATAAAGGAAGTAATAATAAAAAAAATAGGGTTTACGGGAGAAAATAAAACAAATTGAAGAAGGAGGAGGCACAAGGGCTAGGAGAGGATACCGGAAGTGCACAATCGAAACCGGAAAGTAGAAATTCGATCGGAGTTATAACCACCTTCAAATTTAAGGTAAGGGGTGGGGTTCTAACTTTCTAAACGGGATTATGATAAATCGTATGTGGGGATGAATTTATATGAAATCATCTGTGTTTGTGTAGACCGTATGTGAATTAAATGATTAAACTGTATATAGTAGTATTGTTGGTGTTAATCGAAAGGTAAGAATGGTTGGAAATAAGTGATGCACAGTGATCGATCGGACGGTAGCCATAAGAAGAGGAGAAAACAAACAAGTTTGGAGGCGGGGGCCTTGAAGGATTGGAGGCGGGCGCCCTCTAGGTGGCTAGAAGTGGAGGCGGACGCCTCCCTTGGGGAAGATGGGAGGGATGATCGTCCCAGGCTGGGGGGTGGGACCATCACTTGTCCTTCTGTATGTGTAAATCGTGTAGCTTTTCTGTGATTTTATGTGGCACTTGATAATAGGTAGTACATGGTTGGTGAATCATAATATGTTACCTAAAACAATTAGAGGTGTTAGTAATTAAATGATAGTACTGCAAGAAGTAACAGAAGGAATAATAAGAATTCTATTTTTTTTAGCAAAGGCAAATGGCTTTAGTAATAGTACTGATAAGAATTAATAGCAGCAATAATAAAATATAGTAACAGCAATAATATTAAATAATGGCAGAATGTTAGTTAGTAGTAGAACTCACAAGTACAAGTAAATTAATTGCAGTGTAATTAAATACAAGGAAATATAATATTAGTAGTATAGTTAGAGAATGGAAATGTAATTCTGAGTAGTAATAATATGTGTTCAATTAAATTGGAAGCATGATAATTAATTAATATTAGGAACATGGTTGATAGTGAATTGGCAGATTCATAATAATTAATAGTAACAATAGGATTTAAAGTAGTACCGAATTAACCAAGTTAGCGATTTAAGCGATATAATTAGTTGTCCGAAATTAATTAAAAATGGTCGGAATGATTTGTATATTTTAGTAGATGATTATGATTGTTTATTTTGTTGGATTTGTGTGAAAGTATTGTGTTGTTGGTTTGTTTGCGAATAGTTGGATTTGTGTGAAAGTATTGTGTTGTTGATGTGTTTGCGAATAGTTGAATTTGTGTGAAAGTATTGTGTTGATGATTTATTTACGAATAGTTAGCGATGAATATGTTGTTGTATGTTGAATTATGTGAAGTTGCAGGGTGTTTTCAGTGACGATAATTACCTCTGATTATTGGTAATAATAGTGAGATAGGCGTATGCCTTGTGAAGTGAATTTATGTTGTTATTTTCATGTTGTAGCATCGCATTTCATTTTGCATTTGTGAAGGCCTGTATTGGCAGATTTGTGAAGAAGGCTTATGCCTTGTGCCTCTGATAACTGGAAATTTAGTGAAGGGAGTTTACTCCACCGGTACCACATGCATATGCATTGTTTGAGTCTCATTTGAAGTCATGTCGTTGTTAATTGCGAAGTAATTATATGTTGTTGCTAACGAATGAAGGGTGTTGTGTTGTTGTTGATTTGGGAATTATTTGTGACGTGTTAGTTGTGTTGTGATAATTTTATATGATTCAATCTTAATATATTATTTATCATACACCTGTTTATATTGGTAGATATCTCACCCTTTTTTTTGTTGGTCGTTACCTTAATATTGGTAACGTGCAGGTAATGAGGAGTAAAGAATTTAGTAGCTTTTGGCGTCGTCGCTCTGAGACGTAGCACTCGGGGGGAATAAACGCATATTTGATTTTATATTGTTATCTGTTGCATTATTGAAGTTAATACTTTGAGAATTATTCCTTGAATTAAGTTGTTTGAAAGATGTTATATTTCGTTTAGAGTTTTGAAAATATTATAAATCCGCTGCGTAGTTTTTGAATAAATATGAAGTATTTTTGATGAATAAATAATTACTATAAATTCTTTGAATTAAATGTTCTATGTATCCATCATGATATGCTTTTTATGATGACGGTTTTGATTTATGAAATGTAACGCCTCATATTGTTGAACTTTCCGCACTCTGATTTTCATATAAACGGGTAGAAATGGGGTGTTACAGAGAGCCTGTAACAAAGTCATCCTTAACGATGTTTCAAAACTATGAAAGAAATTGAGGAGAAGAGTATTTTTTTAACCTGCAAATGGTTTATAAGTAGGGAGGGGTTAACTGATGTACTTTCTCTTAATGTCTTCTGAATTCTATCATTTGTCCTAACCAAAAGCGGATCGAGGTATATTCAAATTTTAATAAATGAACACTAAAAAGTACTAGTATTCTGAGTGAGACTAGAACTCGTCGGGAAGAAAGAATAAAATAGATTTATGAATGGACTAAAATATGCAATATTTGCAAAGAAAAGTGATTTTTTGTTATTCCGAAAAAATCAATATACTTTTCTATTCTTTTGAAGGTGGTTTTGTCAATATGAGCTTTAATCTGAAATATAAATAGTTGAGTTTTTAGTTGCTTGACGTTTTATCTATGGGGTTTCTTTGTCCTGCTTTGATATTTTATTATTTTAGTTGTTTGTTTGATTTCTCTTTTGTATCTTATTTGCTTTTTTTATAGTCCTTTTGACATAAGACATCAATCGCATCAAACCGCAATTGTAGTGTGATTTGAAATCATGTAACTTTCCATATTATGAACCACTTTAGACATCTCTGCCAATGTTTTTTCATCTATTTTCTTCAAAACATACATCAAGTGTTATCCAACAATATCTTTTAAACTCTTATCAATCAAAATTTATGCCACAACGATTGTAATGCGTATCGCAACAACCATTATGAGCACAACCGCAACTCCTACAACAGCAATCACATCTGCGATTGGAACCAGAATTTAAAACCATGATTTGATAGTTCTCAACTTTATATTAATATATTTTTCCCGTTAAAGAAAAACTATAATAAAGGCAATTGCGACAATGAAATAGGTGATAAATTGATGTGTCTTAAATCCATGCTTCTCAATCTTGGTAATCTAATTTCAAGTATCATTTACATTAAAAATTCACTACACAAAGAGGAAACCATTAAAAAAGAATCGCAAAAGAGGAAATTTCACAATACCAGTAGGGATGACAAAAAGATCCGTACTCCCGAATATCCACGAATAAAATCCGACACGAGTACGAGACGGATAGTTTAATAGATTTTCACAGATAAAATAAATAGAAAGTTAAATATTTATTTTTAAATGGATACGGATACGGGTTTAATAATATGTGTTCTAGGATATTTGTATTCATTAATAAATTATAAAACTATTTAAACATCATTAGTTTAACTTATTTAAAGAAAATTAAACATGTGATAAAGAGAATTAATGTGACAAAATTTTGTTGTTAAAATAAAAAGAAAATTGTATGAATCTTATAAGATGATAATTTTTTGTGTCTTTAAAAGAAGCTAAGTAATTTTTTTTTCAAAATATAATTTTAGAAAAAAATATTATCAATGGGTTTTATATATTTCAGTTTCCAGTTATTATGGGGGGGATTTTTTCTCTTTCATTTCGTCCGAAATTGTCATTCCTTTTTTGCCACAAGGAGTCACACTGACTTTCTATGGAATTGCAGGTCTCTTTCTAAGTTTACATTGGTGGCTTCTCCTTTTTTGGAATGTGGGGAGTGACTATAATTTTTTCGATAAAAAAAATCGAATGGTATGTTTTTTTCGTTACGGATTTCCTGGAACATATCGTCGTATTTTTCTCCGAGTTCGTATCGAAGATATTCAGTGCCTCATATTACAAGCTAACCCGAACCTAGTAGTGGTGTCCTTTATATGCAAACCAGAGAGGGGACCATTCCCTTGACTCCTATTGATGATAGGATTCCCATGTTATACAAAAAGCTTGGGACTTGTCCATTCTTGAGTGTACCAATGGAAATCGTTCCATATTCTTGAGTATACCAATGGAAATCGCTGTATCCAAAAAATTTCATTTTTCATTCATAGCTTTTGAAACACTTTTTTTATTCTTCATTCAAATTGGCAATGGCTTCTATCGTTTTCTTATTTGATTTCTATATTCTTTTGGATTCTTTTTTCAAATTGAAGGAAAAAGAAACTAACCTTCAAATTACAAATAAAAAGAATAGCTTCTCAATTTATATGAAAAAATTCGAAATTGATATATTCTAGGCTAAGCTCTATTCCTTGTATTTACTTGTAATATAACTTATGCTTGATAGAAAAATTATTATAGAAAAATTATTCTTATATATATAATTGAAAAATGAGATGAAACTTAGTTCATTAAAGACGAAAAATGGCAAAAAAGAAAGCATGCATTCCCCTTCTATGTCTTACATCTATAGTCTTTTTGCCCTGGTGCATTTCTTTTACATTTCAGAAAAGTCTGGAATCTTGGATTGCTAATTGGTGGAATATGAAAGAATCCGAAATTTTCTTGAATAGTATTCAAGAAAAAAGGATTTTAAAGAAATTCCTCGAGTTCGAGGAACTGTTCCTCTTGGATGAAATGCTAAAGGAATACCCGGAAACACATTTACAAAACCTTCGTATCGAAATCTACAAAGAGACCATCCAATTGATCGAGACTAACAACCAAGATTGTATCCATACGATTTTGCATTTACGTACAAATATAATCATTTCCTTATTCTAAGTGGTTATTCTATTAGGGATAATCAAGAACTCATTATTCGAACTCTTGGGTTCAAGAATTTCTATATAACTTAAGTGACACAATAAAAGCTTTTCTATTCTTTTATTAGCGATTTTTGTATAGGATTCCATTCGACTAAGGGTTGGGAACTAATGATTGGGTCATATATCAAGATTTTGGATTTACTCCGAATGATCGATTCTATCTGTTCTTGTTTGCATTTTGCCATCCTTTTAGATACTCTTTTTAAATACTCGATTTTCCGTTATTTAAATCGTGTATCTCCGCTTGTAGTCATTTATGATTCAATGGTGAATGAATGAAAAACAACCCACTAATCCAATTCTAAAATTTGTTTTTTTGTATATATTTGTATATAAAAGCGAAACATTTAAAATTGAACTTATTTGTTTTCGTTTGACTCGTATTCTTCCTATATTATAGGAAAATAATTAGAGTAAATAAGCGAGAATCATGGATAGGGAGCGTGCGATAACCTACCTAATCTTATTGTAGAAATTTTCGGGATCAATGATTGGACCATGCAAACTAGAAATGCTTTTTCTTGGATAAAGAAAGAGATTACCCAATCCATTTCCGTATTGGTCATGATATATATAATAACTCGAGCACCCATTTCAAATGCATATCCTATTTTTTTCCCAACAAGGTTATGAAAATACTCGAGAAGCTACCGGCCGGATTTTATGTGCTAATTGCCATTTAGCTAATAAGCCCGTAGATATTGAGGTTCCAAGCGATACTTCCGATCTGATTTGAAGCGGTTGTTCGAATTCCTTATGATATGCAAGTGAAACAAGTTCTTGCTAATGGTAAAAGGGGTCTTTGAATGTAGGCGTTGTTCTTATTTTACGGAGGGTTTTGAATTGGCCCTCTTAATCGTCTTTCGAGATGAAAGAAAAGATAGGTAATTTTTCTTTTCAAAGCTACCGTCCCACAAAAAACATATTCTTGTGATAGGCCATTCTGGAAAAGAATATAGTGAAATTACCTTTCCTATTCTTTCTCGGATCCTCTACTAAGAGAGATGTTTACTTCTTAAAATATCCTATATGTAGGAGCAGGGAAGGGTCGATTTATCCGGCGGAAGCAAGAGTAATAATAATGTTTATAATGCTACGACAGCGGTGTAGTAAACAAAATAATACGAAAAGAAAAAGGTGGGTACGAAATAACGATAGTAGATGCATCGGATGGACGTAAAGTGATTGATATTATACCGCCGGGACGAACTTCTTGTTTGAGGGGAATCTATCAAACTTGATCAACCCTTAACGAGTAATCCTAATGTGGGTGGATTTGGTCGGGGATGTAGAAATAGTGCTTCAAGATCCGTTACGTGTCCAAGGTTCTCTTGCTCTTCTTGGCATCTATTATTTTGGCACAAATCTTTTGGTTACGAAAAGAAACAATTTGAGAAGGTTCAATTATGCGAAATGAATTTTTAGGAATGTCAATTTATCAACATATTAATGGTAAAAGAACTCCATTTTGTTGATAAATCCCTTTGGTTCTTTCTAGTTTTTTCGACTCTATTTAGAGAATTCCTTGTACCGTAGAATTAGTCAGTCATAGTATGTATATTGTGAACAAGACTATTTGGTTCTTGGTTTTTTTTTCAACTGCACAATTAATTCGAACCATATGATTATGTCGTTGTTTTCACATTTTCATGTCCTAGAATAGAAATATGAGAATTTCTATTGTAATACAATTAAATTCGACTCGATACTAAACCTAAAAAAAATAGGTAGGTAGAGAATATTAAGTAAATGGAAAACAGGATTCTAGGATGGAGAATTTGTCTTTTCCTAGAGTCTCCCTTCCGAAATAGATACGTAGTGAAGGAATGGACAAACAAAAAAGACCGGAAATTGAATTCAGCAAATACAACTTTCTTAATTCACTTCAAAAAAAGAATTTAATCATGAGTCTATATGAGAAATATATTTCTACTTGCTATATGTTCTAATCATGAGTCTTTTTGACTCTTAAATAACTTTCATATATTTTGATTGATTGACATCTCCTTACAAACTAAATCTGAACAATGCATGACAATTATAGTTTGGACATATCAATTATAAGATGAATGGAAACATTTTTCAAACCAGCAAACAAGTTGCTTTGGCTCTTTAGTATGTTGCTCAAAAAATAATTCTCTATCATCATAAAATTCCCTCTTTCTCTTAACAACCTTGGTTTCATCTCTTGAGTATGGATGATCAATGGTAGTACAAACTTTAGCAGTTAAATTATTTTTGTGTTGCTCAGTTTCAAGAACACCCCTTGAGTTATTTTTGTGTTGCTCAGTTTCATGAACACTCCTTGACTTTTCTTTAACTGGAGCTTTTCTTGGGTGGCTGCTGCAAGGATTTCTTTCAAGAATCTTGTTTTCTGCAGTGGTTGGTGCTGCAACCATAATGTAATAAAAATTATATCATCCAAAATATATTAGAAGGTAAGTATCATAAACAATCTAGTGTAAGTATCAACATACCTTTGTTGTTGGCTAACAGATTAGCTTCGTTGTACTTTATTGTTGTTTCTTCCAATTCCTTCTTCTCTTGCTTTGAAGCGGTTTCCAAACTAGATTCAAGCAGCAAGGCTTTCCGATTATCCTTGGCTTCTTTTCCAGAAACAGTTTTCAAATCCCATTTTTTCTGAAGTTTTCTGCCAACAATATCGTCGGAATTATAGTCATCACGACGCTCCATCCACCCAAAGAGTTTATCTCCTCTTTCCTCTTCTCGTAAACCTAAGTAATCTCTCTTACCACAATGTTCACTTTCAAAACTTCTTTCAAGCATCAAAGCATTGGCAAAAGCATCCCATTCTTTTCCAAATTCAACTATCACAAACTGTGTCTGGTGCCCACTCTTATTCCACTGTGTATTAACTTTCAAATGCAGAAACCCTTTGGCAAACAGGTCCTCCTTAATTTCCTTATTACTCTTTCCTATATACTTACCAGACTTTGGGTCAAGTTTTGTAACATTGTTTGCTAGAACTACCATCCAAGGCTAGACAAACAAATCATCTTCACCAGCATTCACATTCATATCATGCGACTTGATTTTAGAAATTTTAGTCAAGATACCTTACAAGGGCATAATGTTTAGCAATTTCTTTCACTGTCTCACCATGCACGTCACCAGCAATCCTTGAAGCATGTCTGAAAAGTTCACTCAAAGAATAATAATCTTTGTTGAAACAGAACAGACACCAAAATATTGAGTCAGTGATTTGGAACTTATAATAATAATTTTCCAACTCATTGAAATATCTACGCTGGTAGTATTCTAAATTAGATTCACGGGTATATTCTATTTTTCGGTTCATGTTAAAAAATTGTGGTTGTTGAAAAAATGTACAAGCAGTAGAATAAAGAAATTTGAAGGTGTTGAATAACATTTAAATAAAGTCTCAACCAGTGCACCAGTCCAGTGCTAGAGGTGTGTCCCTTGCAACCAAAGGTTACCACTTCAAACTTTGCTTTTGTTCATTTTCAATTAGATTTTTATTCCCGCTGGTTACACCTTTTCGTAAAACAATTTTTGAAGTTATTACGATGCTTTAATCTCTACATTCTGAATTTTGTCTGATCGGAGAACACCATAATTTAAACCCTATCATATTAATAGAATGGAGCCTCATTAATGCATATCTAACCAATTAATAACTTCATCATGAATAGAATGGAGCCTCATCACAACAATAAATTATGAGATTCAATGAAAATATACTATTTTAAAATGAGTTTAATTATAAGGTATACTATATTTAAAAAATTACATTGTGAGCAAATCAAAATTATGTATAAATATGATTTAAATATTATATTATAGAAGTTAAACACAATGTTTTAAAAATCGAACCAAATTGGTCAATCAGACCGAGAACCGATCAGATAATTGATCTGATTTAATTGCTCGATTAAATATGTCGTTGAACCGGTACGAACCGGTAAAAACCGACAGTTTTTCAAAACTGGGGGTTCAACTATTTTTTTGTTTTTTTTTACTTAAATTTTAAAAAAAAATCTGTAATTTATTTTTTTATTCATTTAAGTATTTTATTAAAATATTATATTTAAATAAAAAATAGAAAATAAAAATTTAATTAATTAATTATATTATTTGCTGAGAAAATATTGCAAATGCGGTTAATTTTGTTGCAATAGTTTTGATATTAAAGAAGGATATCTCAATATTGAAACAATTTTTACTCTTTGAAATTAATTTAATAGACAGTAAAATTATTTTGTTATAAATTATTCAATTATATTATGTTACAATTAAATTTTATAAATTTGTACTATTTTATTATATATGATATCTATATTTAAAATTTAAATTATCAAATTGTAAATTTGTTTATCATATGATATTTTCAGAATGTTTAAAATTTAAATTTAAATTACTAAATTGTGAATTTATTTATGATGTTATATTTTTAAAAAATTGAAGTCCTAGTTATATTTTGTAGAGATTGAGTCATCCGTTTCGACAAATTTTATACCTATATAATTTTATTATAAATATTAGTCTATTCAACTGAGTTATCTGGTTTAATTATGCAGTTTGACCAATAATCTAATGGTTCAACCAATAAACCAATTATCGAATACCTTCACCGATATGTTCGATCCAATTTTTAAAACATTGGTTAAACATACTAAATGGTTTAACAGTTAAATAACAATGACTGAAATTGTGATGTATAATAACTTTTTATATTTTTTTTAATAAGTCAAATAAATTAAATGAAAATGACTTGAGCTTAAAAGGTACATATCTAGAAATTAGAGAAAATGAAAATGGCTCGAGAATTTTTTTTATATAGTTAAGCTTTAAAAGTAATATTTAAAAAATTTTAAATATTTTATTCGACATATATTTAATGCTAAATTATTTTGACAATGTAAAAGATAGATTACTAGTTAATTAAAATGATAAATTCGTTTGCCAATAATTCTCTCATATTTAAGTATGAAATCTCGAAGTCTAACAATTTTATTAGTCATATAAAATTTTAATATTTTTAGGAAAGATATTGTATGTTTGTTCCTGTATTCTATAATAACTTTGTTAAAAAATTCTCACATATTATTGATTAAATAATGATATATCTTTTTTTTTGTCAAAATAATTTGCCACTAAGTATAAGTTAAATGAAATAATTAAGATTTCAAGATATTTCGTTCAACGTGTAACTATTAAAAAGAGAAGAAAAAAAAGCTATAAAAACTAAAGTAAAAAAAAAAAAAGAAAAAAAGAAATCCAAAAAAAAGTTTAGTCTACACGTCACAACGAGACTTGTTGTGACTATCAAACGTAAAAGATGACAAATTTGAGGAACCCAAATCAAACAATTGCCAAACTTCATAGGTCAAAATCAAGCAATTAAAATTTGGATGGCCAAAATTAAACAATTGGAAAATTGTGAGACCAAAAATGCATTTTATCCAAATGATTATAATTCTTAATCATTTTTATTTAACATTACTTCTTTCAAAAAAAATTAATAATATTTATAATAAACTTGATATATTAAGATTAAGAAAGTTAAATAGGTAAAAATATTATTAAAAATAATTGTGATAATTTAAATTTAATAGCTCGGGACGGAGGCGGATGTGGGACAAATATTAGCATCCCCCATCTATGTCCTAATTAAATTAATTTTTTGCGACGTGATTGAACACGCCGCAGGGAAGCGTGTGGGAACTTAATTGCAATGTGATTTTTATGTCACAAAATTGTGACGTGAAAATCATGTCGCAACACTCTGCATAGATGACCACAACGTTGTAGTAAGAGCAGACAAATCAGTGTATGTATCAGAGCATACAAAAATTTTGCGATGTGGTTTTAAAATATTAATTAATCACCTCTTAAATATCTTGAAAAAAAATCTAAATATTAATTAAAATAAAAAATTATATAATAATTCAACGAAATTATTAAAGAAAATTGAAGGAAGAAGAAGCTATCTTTGATAGTTTGGAATGGAAATTAAGGAGTTGGGATTGGAATGGAAGAGAACAAGTAAAATTGTGGGAAAAGAGAATAAGAAGTGGGAGAAAGGAAGAAGAATTGCGAGTAACGTCTTATGGAAAGAGAAAATGTGAAGAATTATATAGGTTAATCAGCGACGTGAATATCACGTCGCAACTCTCTGACGGTAATAATTTTGTGACATGATTCTCACGAAACAAATAAAGCTGTTAGTCTCATCGCTTCCTAATCAGTCAACTTTCCCACATAATTTTTAGATTTTCTCACTTAATGGTTGCGACGTGATTCCTACGTCACAACTTAAAATTTTGAAATTTCCCCCATCTAAATGTTACAGACTTTTTATTTTGTTATTTTAATTTTTTACATTGTGACGTGATTCTTACATCGCAAATTTTTTTTGAAAAATAAAGTCAGACTCCCCATGTGAACGTTACATGCTTAATAATTTAATATTAAAAATATGTAGTGACGTGATAATCACGTCGCAATTCACTTTTTCTGCCACATGATTATCACATCGCAAGAGAGAGTTTTTCTTGTAATGCTAGTAGAGGATTTGGATTTATTTTTCATGCCTACGAATAAAGGAATGGAACAAATATAGATTTGGCAATGTGAAATCAAAAGTAAAGGTTGCTGAAAGTGACATGTTTCTTGTTTAACAAACTATTGTTGATTCTGGCTATTTTGATGCCTTAGGAGATAGGGGATATTTGATCACTCCAACCTCAACATAGCTTTAAATATGGAGGATCCTTTTTAGAAAGAAAAATTCAAGGTCCAATAGAATGCTAAAGGTGAGTAACACCATATTCTTTCACTATTATACCAAAATTAATAACTCAATCAAACTCATTTTATCTCAAACATGACATTGACATTATCCTTGATCACAAGCTCGTTGTTGAGCATGTCACCAATCATTTTAAGAGATTCTTTAACAAGTTTTTTGTTTTGCAAGGTAGTGAGCTTATTGAAAAAATAATTCCTAGACTTGTCAATGATCAGACAAATTCATTGTTCACTCTCATTCTTTCTCCTCTCCTGAAGAGATCAAAGATGTTGTGATGAAGCTTAACAAAAATAGGGCTCTGGTCATATTTTTAGGATATATCATCATGGTTGATTATGGTAAATGATGTAAGTCAAATCTTCCTTAAATATTAGATCCTTTCTATTATTAAAATTTCAATATCATTGTCTTTATCCCTAAAATTCACAATGTAGAGTTCATAAGTATATAGAGACTTATTGTCCTAGTAAATTTCACTACGATGATTGGAAGTGGGATGTCGATTTCTCATACTTGGGGTTGTTCCTAAGTAGAAGTTGCATTGGGAGGCGATTAGATGAGAAGTTGTAAATGGGAGAATTTAACTTTGAACTAGTACTATTTATAGTGGATTTCCTTCCTGGATTGGTAGCCCCCAGAGTAAGTGAGTTGCACAAAAATGGTTTAACATATCGTTGTGTTCTTTTGTTTCCTGTAATTTATATTTCTGCATCGTTGTTATTATTTTTGTTATGTCAACGAATGTTATAACATCTATCATGACATTGCTTGTACGTTAAGACATCAGTCTTAACATCCTTTGTGTGAGTGCCAGAATTTTATGGCCCATAGCACCACATTTTGCACATGTGACAGTTGAAAACCTCCTTGGCAATATGTGAGGATTCCTACGTTCATCATTTGTTTTGTTCCCTCTATTTTTTTGCCTTCCTATGGCTCTTCTCATAACTGGTGGTTCCACTTTATTCTGATCATCAACATGCCTCAATTGTGGTTCATTGGTTGGATACACAATATGGGAGTAAGTTTCCATAAATGTTGATTTCCTATTTCAACCAAAATACAATAATAAATTTCAACAATTCACTCAATAACACTCAACACCATGTATTAAATAGATGTAGTTCATCAGCCATTTTGTCTTTGCAGTCATGTTGTCAGCAATTCTATGACATGTATGTTTTCAATCAAATTCACTACTTGTCAAAATTGGTGACCAATTCTCATACTAAATCTCAAGTAGAACTTATAGCCACCAGTGTATTTCACCACAATCCTTTTAGAATCATTTTTCTTAATGTATACATTCTTCTTATTTTCCATGCCATAGTCCTTGATTGCGTCCCTAATCACTTCTTTGTTAGTAAACATCATCTCTATTTAAAATTTCATCCCCTCACCAGATTTATAAGTGGGATACTTCAGACCCTCTTCATCATCACTCCCAGGGGGTATATATAAATTATTTGAGTCCTCTTTCCTCAACGACCATCTCAGACTGATCTTTCTTGTCTTGGCAGCTAGAAACTTCACTTAATGTCTCTTGGGGAATAAAATTAATCTAGTTCATCTCACTTACCTCACACTCTTCACTAAATTGGAATTCGTTATCTTCAAAACTACTCTCACTTGCAACATAATCCTCATTAATGTTATCTTCTTCGGCACCATGTTCTACTTAAGTTTCATCAATGTTATCATTGTCAACACCATGTTCTACTTTAACTTCAACATTGTTATCAATATCAACACCATGTTTTACTCTATCTTCATCAATGTTATCATTATCAACACCATATTCTACTTCAGCTTCAATATTGTTATCATTATCAACACCATATTCTACTTCAACTTCATCAATGTTATCATAATCAACACCATGTTCTACTCCAGGTTCAACATTGTTATCATTATCAACACCATGTTCTACTTCAGCTTCAACATTGTTATCATTATCAACAATATCAGATATTTCCACTAGATGCTCCGCATGTAAATCTACTACATCATATCCTACAACATCTTTTAAAAATTGCAGAACGTCCTGATCAATGTTCAAGGGTATAAGACCACGGAAAAAACTATATGCATGGTTTCAATACCACAAGCACTTAATATTTTCATAACTCTCACTCTTAATCATAACCATTATTTCCATGTATGACATATAATCGACATCCCAATCCCATTTCATCTCAGTAACTTTCTCATTAACATACCACTTAACAGATTCATCAAGTTGTCCCCTATGATGTATCTTCAACCTAACCTTATTAGTCTTAGTTGGCCTGATAAAGATTTAAAAAAAAAACAATTTCAAATTAACACAAACAAACACACTGTACCACATGTATACGTAAACAATACTAAAAATCAGGACCATCATAAGAGATAGACAGACCAAAAACATTAGGGGACCACGGACAATAGCAAAAAGGACAAAAGAACATATCTCACAAAATAGTTGACCTCTTTGTTTCTCGTCTTTTGATGTCGTGACTTTGTCATTTTCATTGAAGCACACAGGGGACAAAATTAGGGGTGGCAACGGATCGGGTCGGGTGCGGATTTCACACTACCCGAACCCGAACCCGAAATCACCACACAAACCCAAACCCAAAGGCTACTCGGGTGACAAAATAACGCTCACGCCCACACCTGTTGGATTCGGGTTTTTCCATCCAAACCCGAACCCGGAGCAAAAATACAACAACAACATTAAAATTCAAAATACAATAATTCCATCAAGGTCTCTTAAAGAAATTAAGGAATTAAATTACAACTTTCCATCAAGTTTGATAACATTTACATTTAAAATTAAGGTATTAAATTTTTATACTTATATATATTTAGGGGTACTTATATAATTTAATGTCTAAGCGGGTGTGATTTCGAGTTTCGGTGTGGGTTTGAGTGAACCAAAACCCACACCCGAATATCGAGTGGCACCCAAACTCAATCAACTTGAATTTTCACCCGTTGACTCAGATTTGAGTGTGTGTGAGCCCCGTAAATTTAAGTCTGCCTATCATCCCTAAACAAAACCCACACTCTTGAGTTGTACGGAGAATGTGATGTTGCAGATGAACTAAGTGAAGGAAAACAAAATTAGGGCACAAGAATGAATGGGGATTAGAGTATTTTATATTAAAGATGAAATATTAATATTAAATTTAAAACAATTAAAATAGTATTTTATTTAATTATATTATCATTTCAAAATTTTGTAAATTAAATTGTTCAATTTATTAATAAAATATACTCACTTGATGACATTGATTCGCCATAACAATGTCAACTTATTAAAAAATAAGACACATAAGTAAAAATGAATGGAGGACCAAGTAAATCCAAAGTCTTACTAAATTAAGGGACCAGAAACCCTGATTTTGTAATAGAAGGACCATTTGTTTAAAATGGTCAAACTAAAGGGATCTAAAGTGCATTTAAGTCTAAGTTTTATCAAAATAGTTTACATCTTAAAGTTCAACATAACCAAATTCTATTACATCCTACGTAGGGGTGACAAAACGGGTTCGGACTGTTAGACATGTCCATTATACCCGCACTTTTGTGCGGGACGGACCAAGAATTTAGTCTCTCACCCTATAATATGATCGTCCTGCCCCATCTCATTTTTTTTGCGGACTTTTGCAGACACTAGCATTAACATAAAATTTTGCATTTGAGAATTTTTTTCACCCAATAATATGACTAGTCCAAATACACATAATTCATTCGTTTTTGAAATTCACCTATTTTACGGAAAAATTTATTCTAAAAATATTTTTTCGATCATTTTCAAAAATACACTTCCGATTATATGACTCACCTAAAAGGACGTGCAGAATATGTTTCTGCTTTAAGAAAGTCTTACGATCAATATCAGGAAGCCCACGTGCATCACTAGCATTATTTTGTTCTTTAATCTCAGGATGAGGAAGCCTAGACTGAAGCAAATTATTTGCCACAGATAGATCATTGCGAGCATGATAAGTGAGGGTTTCCAGTAGTGGGGGTACCCATGTAACCAAACAAGATAAAAGAAATTCATTAACTAAATTATCATTTAATTAGGAAATAAAGTGCTCCAGACAATAAGACCAGCCAATTTGGATTAATAAAAAAACACCAGAATATGGAAAGCAGCTTCGGAGATTGATTATTTGGGAATATTCAAGACTGCAAGCACAAACTAAGAAATTGCGTTTACATGATTTAGTCTTACCGTCAAAAGACTGAGGAAGTGAATACATTACATTGCTTTGACAGCCGTATAATCTATACAGTGGTTCAACAGCACAAAAAGAACTGACGGGCTTTCTCACATCAAACATACATCTGTTAGATGAGTGCTTTCTCACATCAAGCAAGCATTGGTGGGTATCGAAAATATATTTTCGAAATAAATTTGTGTAAAATAGAACGAATTTCAAAAACGAATGAATTTTGTGTGTAGGCGAACACCAGAAATATATAACTACAGTATCCTCGAGCTTTTCCAGCCCGACACTCAATTTTTTTGCAGGATGGAGATAGATTTTAGACCTCAACCATGCCCCACACTCAATTTTTTGTGGAACCGACCTTTTTTTGCATGACAGAAATAGATTTTAGACCTCAACCCTACCCCACTCTCAATTTTTTGTGGAACATATCTAGATTTTAAGTCTCATCCTCAACTATATATGTCTTGTCCCATATCTAGGTCTCATCCTCAACTATATATGTCTTGTCCCATATTTTTATGGGTTTACCACTCCTAAACCTATGCACATCCTATTGTATTATAATAAATAAATTAATAAATTAATAAAACTATTTTAACAATGATTAATAAATCCAACTAAGTATAATTAATTTAGTTTTCATGCTAAGCATAAATCAATTATTTAATTTATTTTAAATTTTAGTTGAAAAACTTGCTCAATTACCTACATTAAATATCTCTTAATTCAATTCAGAACAAATTATAAATAATAGCATTAAATAATTTTAAAATAGCTAACATTTGCTTACAAACATAATCAAGATTCCATGTACTTTCTTTTATGTTAGAATAATGATCAGAGTTGTATATAATTGTAATAGAATCCATACATAGATTGATAAAGAGAATCCATATATAGTTTTTATTTAGTTCATCAATTAAATGTTACGGAATACAAAACTTAAACTATTGATAAAATTAAAATTGTCAAATGCATATCCAAACGGACAATTACAAAGAGTTAAAGTCCAAGTCAATGCAAAAGTCAACATATAAAGACCAGATCCAAACATATGTCACAAGTCACAACCCATCACATTTCTTGTTTAAAGATGGATAGTAGAAAGCATGTGATGTCCATTTGTATGTGAAGCTGTAATGGAAGATACATACATAATCTATATAGTTATATATATTTATTCAAGGTACAAATCTCACTATACAACTAAAACAAGTCAAGTGGAATTGTCATTCATAACATACTAATTACCGTGTTTGTGGATATAAATGCATTATATAATAAACACTGCACAACTGCAAACAAATGCATAGTAATTAGGTTACACACAACCTTCATCAGATCCATGAGATATTGAGGAGCAAACCGCTCAGAACTCCCTCTCAGGGAACATGATAGGAGCTATGAGTGACCATAAGTATAGCAAAGCAGTTGCCCAGCAAGTGACAATCCGAACCCAAACTGAAGGCCACCCCACGTCAACCAACTTACCACTCTCTCCAACAGAGGTAGACCAACCTGTCAGAAGCATTGCAGAATACATGCTAGCAAGAGAGAAAATCAAGTGGAAGAAGGCATAAGAATACGAAACTGGCTTTGCTTTCTCATTACTTTCTTCCTCCTTAACATCCAATGGAAGCAAGGGTTTCCCTGCAGAATAACCAGAAATGGCAGTTTGTCAGTATTATTTGCATAGGAAATTGTTGCTAAATGACAGTCCATTATTTTTCTTCATAGCACTAAAATCCAAAACCACACTTCATGGCCACAAATTTTAATAGATATCAAGTTCAGATATCAGTTGTCTGGACCTGTGAATTTAGCATATCTCGACGAAATAAAAAATCATTGGGTTTTGATAATTTACCAGCACGAGGAGAACTTGGTGGGGAAAGCACTGTGGCAGAAGATCCAGCACGCACAGCAGAATACACAACTGATAGAACAGTTGTGACTAATCCCAAAGTAAGAGAGCCAGTGGAAACAGCTTTTGAGTGTTTGTGGAGACCATTGCACGCATAATCTCTGGGTTCACTAGCCAGTGCACTATAGCAGAGATAAGTGCAGTATAATGATATTACTGAAGCAGGCAAAATGCTTCCGTTTACCTGTAAGCGAGAATGGGTCCAAGGAGTCATGAACAGTACATTTTACCAAATAAAACCAATTTCTAGCTAAAATAAGGCCCAAAAACAATTGATATTTCACGCCAATATATATGTACGCAGTCACATTTTCACGATGTGCTTAAGTTAAAACAAGTAAAAAATGTACTCCCTCCGGTCACTATTATAAGCAAAGATTCCCTTTTTAGATTCATTAAATATTTGATGTATCTAGACTATATAGAGGTTAGATACATAAATAATTTAATGAACCTAAAAAGTGAATTTTTGCTTATAATAGTGACCGGAGGGAGTATCATTTACAACTTCCAAGCAATGACAATTCAATTTCATAGGATAAAAACATCATTAGTGAAATTCTACATATGAAAAACAAGGAAAACAATTTCTAGAAGTTAGATACAGTGAAATTCAATAAATGAACTTACCGCAGGGTGCAAAGCTACTATGGCAAAAACAAATGCGAGCATCAAGGTTATAGTAATAAAAAAGACATTGATTCCACAGTCTTGTCCAGATGGCGTGAAGAAGTGAAAGAGAACTCCCGAAAATACAAGTGTGGCAACATAACACACAAGTGAAACAACAAATAAAGCAACATACCTGTTTCAACAAAGAAACAGTTAAAATACTATATGTCATTAAAAAATATAATATCATTTAAAAGAGACTATGTTACAGAAGTAAAATAGTATAGCAAAGCCTAAATCTGACCAGAATTGTTCATCAAATCCAGCCCATTTGTCGTTCCATCCATGAACAAAATCCAACAAGAGCACAACTTGAACGAGAAGAAACATACCAGAACCAAACTTTGATATTGTTTCTGCAAATAAACAAAATTCATAACAATAGTAAACAAAACTATACATCAATTCTCTTTGAATCAAATTAGATGATTGTATAAACAACATGAAACTCAATATGCGTGAAAATAAACGAAAACAAATCCATTTCAAAACACAAACTGAAACAACATTCGAAAGCATTCTCACCATAAAAGCTGATGAACTCGTTAGGAAGAAAAAATGTAAGGATAACCATTAGACACCAACAGATGATTTTCATCATCCAACCCCCATGATGCAAGCCATCACGAGGATCCTTCTGAGTTTTGACACCAACCATCATAGTAGCCAGAATAGTGAAAAACAGAAAGTTTCCAAAGCTAACACGAAGAACCGCATCTGTCTCAAACCACTCACGGCTAGGAGTTTGTTTAAAGTGATTAATCCCTGCACCATTATTCAAATACATTAGCTTCATCCTCAAGTCCAGAATAACTCAATTATATCCTCATCTAAGAATTAAATTCACTACATTAACTTGTACTTTTAACATGCAACAGAAAACCAGCTCAGGGAGGGAATAAAAAATTAAAATATTTGTGTAGCCAAAAGTAATTCTAGAGATGTAGAATTGATTTTTGGATGATTTTGAAGTTTTTGGTTCTTCTAATGCATAATTGATTCTACTTCCAAAATTGATTCTACTTGAACCTATAGTTTATAAATTAAACATTTCAAATTAAAACATAAAGGATTAAATGTTTATGGGATAAAGTCCTTTACATAAACAGAATTATTGTGTTACATAAAGGAATTTTGGAGTTAAACATTTCAAATTAAACAAACAGTTTGATAATTTGATAATTTTTTAAAGCGGTGTGTTACATAAAGTCCTCAGAATTTAATCCCATAATTCGAAATTAGAAAGAATAAAAATTAGGGTTTGAAGGAAGGAATAGTTACAAGGAATTGATTCCATGAGAGGAGCAGCGACTTCACGGAGGATCCAAGCGACGAAGAGGGAAAGAGCGAAGAGGCCGCAGTAAGCGATCCTGGCGGAACGACGGCTGATTCCGGAAACGACGGTCCTGCAAGCGTCGCATGCGCAGGCGGCGCAGCATGACGCCAAACACGAAGCAGCCCACATCGGTAGATTGTTTAGGTGATCGGATTAGGGTTTGGAGATGGTGGTTGGGAGAATGGATTTGGGGGTTTTTTGTTAGGTTGCAGAGGAAGAGGAGGAGTGAGGAAAGAAGGGAAGGATATTGTTGTGTATGGACTTTTTCTCCCCTTTGGTACGCGTTGTTTTGGGTGCGTTATGATTACTTTTTCCTGATGGTTCTACATGGCGTTTTCAAATTAATTAATAATATTTTGTATTTCTCCTTTTAAAAAATAGGTGACAGTCCAATTAAATTCATAATTAAGCAATAGTATTAGATTTTATGGTTAAAAATATTTTTTATTTTAATAAATATTTTAAATTTGATTTTTAATCCTTATATAAAAAATATTTTATTTTAATCCTATAAAATTATTCATTCATAAAGTTTTAGTCCTTGGACAAAATTAAAACTATGTATATAAATAATTTTATAGAATTAAACCATGACATTTTTTTTTAGCGACATCAATTGTTCCCATTGAAGTTCTGCGTTTTTCCTTATGCAAATAATCTCTTCTGTTTAAGTATTTTTTAATTCAGAAAAAAATGTATTTGAGAGCAAAAATAATCAGAATTTAAGAATTTGTTTGGTAAGATAAAAATAAAATCTTTTAATTTTTATCTTTTTAACTCACATAATAAAATAAAAACTTTGTTTGATAATTAGTTTTAGCTTTTAACTTTTAATATATATTAATAAAAAACTCATGATGTTGCACGGGTCCCGTCCGGATTTTATATAACATGGAAGTAATTTTGAATTGTAATAGACCATTCGTAGATAATCAAATTTAAAATATTAAAATAATTCAACCAAAGTTCAATCAATTAGAAAAAAATTAATGAATCAAATTAATTAGACAACATTCAAAAAGTTAACTCAAAAGTATATTGGAGAATTAAATAACATAATGTCATGAGCCTTGTAAATCCGGATGTAACCATATTAATGGTAACAATATCATATTTGAACTTTAGATATGAAGCAACCTGTTTTACATCGATGTTTTCAACTCATTGACCTGCATGATAATTTGTGCAGAAATCAGACACCAAATATGCAAACAATTTATAGACAAAAATATTTGTGTTGTCATGTACTTACCTGTTAACAAAGCGATTGAAAAACTTTCTTGTATACAACATTTGTAGTGATAGAAGATGATACATTCTCATTATCATGTATTAAGATTTTAAGATCATTTTTGCTTGTAACTCTTGAAATGGCTACATACAATTGTCCATGACTAAAAACAGGAGTAGGCGAATACAATCCAACGGTATCAAGTGATTGGTCTTGGGACTTATTAATTATCATTGCGTAAGAGACAATAATTGGGAATTGCCTCCTAATCAACCTAAATGGCCACGGTGACTCAGAAGGTGACATAGGCATTCGAGGGATGTAAAAGATGTTACCTACGTTCTTTTCAGACATGATTTTTGCCTCAATGACATGATTTGTCAACCTTGTAACAATTAGTCTTGTTCCATTGCACAAACCATCGTTTTGGTCCAAATTCCTCATTAGCATAATTGGTGTGCCAACCTTTAATTTGATCTTATGATTTGTGTGATGACTAGTTTTTTCATCGGTTATTTTAAAACAATGAAGTCGCCACCTAATTTTATTTGTTCTAAAAAGAACGGGAAAATATAGATAAAACCCCAAAGATACGGATAAGGCGGTCTACGTGATCAAAAAACATGGAATCGGGAGTCGGTTATGTAAGAGGAAGGTATTAGCACCTCTTACATCCATCGTACTCGATGGGACCCGTTTAATTCTAAGTGTGTATGTATATTCGCTAATTTATAAGTTATAATCGGAAAATAAAAGAAATGGAATTTATTTATTATTATTTTGAGTTTGCCGCGGTTTCAGAACCTTGTGCCTACGTATTCCCTCGTGCAATGGGAAAGTCAAAACTTCGTAGTTCCTCTTAAAAAGGTTTGAATTGGTTGTGTTGATTTTATAAGAAAAATTGTGCATTAGACATTTCAAATGCCTGAACTTAGACTTGTTTAGTTTGTTTGAAAAGCTTAAGTCGTCGTTCGTGTTTGAAATGGCTATTGCCTATTGCGCACTCTTTGTAATAAAAGAGTTTGATGATCGCATATGAGCGATAAAAGAGTTTGAGTGGGTTGAGTTATTTTTATGTGGGAGACAAGTATTGGACCATAAGCGTTCAACAGATAACGCCCAAGTGCTCGGATGAGTGGACAGAAATATCCTAATCATCTTTTTCTACCCAAAAAGTTTGTTAAGAAAAGGTGGGGTGAAACAAGGTTCACGTTAATTAGATTCATTTAAGAAACCAAATATACAGTCGAGGGTCGATACAGGACTAACTACCATATGTTTGGGGGGAGAGAGAAGTGGAGTATTTATTTATGAAAATGTTTTGAAAAGAAACTCGACGTTGGATCGAGGTTTAGAACTTTAATTATGAAAGTGTTTTTTAGGGGGTTTGGTGACGGACCGAGAGAAATTGAATCGGGTTATGATTAATCAAGTATGTGGACTTAATTAATCTCGTGAGGATAGGTGCTCAAATCCCCAACTATGAGACCCTTGTGCATGGACAATTGGTGTATGAACCAAAATTTATTCGGGTTATGGTTAATTAAAGCAACAAGGGCTTTAACTAACCTTGTGAGGATGGCCATGCCCATCCCCAACTATGAGACCCTTTAGAAAATTGGCTTATGAGCCAATCAAAAGAAAATCAGAGTTGTTTTCATACTAATTGTGCGTGACGTGTATAATGGTGGAATAAAGCATACAAGCATATAAAGCAGATAAATAATTATCAAACAACACAATTACAAATTTAAATAATTGTTAGAATAGATCTTTTTTATTTGATAAAATCGACTAATAGTTTAATCGGAAATTATCAAATAAAAGTTATCATAAACTAATCATTATTTAATACATCAAACCCAAAATAAATTATTTGCATAATTAAATTGAATAATCAAAAGAGAGGGTTTAGAAATAGCCTGGAAGTAATTCTGGGAGGTGTAGAAATCCAGAAAGCCCAAATAAAGGGCAGCCTAATCCAGTCTGAGGAATCCCATGCTTTATTCTAGAGACAGTATACCCTGGACATGCGCTTTGAACCAATAGATAGAATCAGAAGATCTCAAATGCAGATCAGATGGCTTAAAATATAAGGATGCACCTAGTAACCCATGGAAAGGCTGTAGCAGATTACCCAAATTAATTAGTGGGTAGTGACAAGTGTCACCACCACATTACAACACTTATCACCCCACTAATCAACCTAAACCAATTAATTAAAAATAATAAAAAAAACATAAACAATACTTAATCCCCATTAATCAACCTACACCCAATTAATTAAAAATAAAATAAGAAAAGAAACATAAACACGGTTGTTCATTCTTTTTTAAAAAAAAACTAAAAGTGTTGGGTTATCTTGCTTCTCTTTCTCTTTTTCATACGCTGTGTGTAACACCCCTTCTAAAATACTCCGAATAATTATTTAATTTAATTATTAAAATCAGCTTTAATCAGAGTTAACATGATACACAAGGGATGTCACAATGATAAAATAAACAAAACTTCAATAAAACACAGTAGCCATGCTACACTGAGAGTCACTATCAAAAATAGTTGATTAAATTAAGACCATGTCTTACACAGCAGAAAATACCATAATTCAAAACGGAATAACACCAAATAATATTTATTCCTAAATTAATCCAAATAACAATTGAATAATGAATAACTCCTCAATCAAACGTTCCCCAGTGTTACAACCTATCAAAGCATGACACTGACACGCGGACACAAAATAATATAGCTCTAGAGCCATCCTCACCAACTCCTGAGCTGCTAACCTTAATCTAAAATCATTAAAGTAAGAGTGAGATTTCTCATAATTAACATGCATTATAAGTTCCTCAATCAACAATATATAACAACATATTATTTCACCCATCTTAGCATAGATTCAGATTCAACACGAAGATACAACCATACAAGTCATTATGCACAAAAAATAACAACAAAAGAATTGTAACTTTGGAAGACATCCTAACATGTTACAATCCATGCAAACACAATCGGACACAATGCATGTGGTACCAACACGTGACCAAGTCACACACAGCGATCCATCATTGGATACGGAATCATCGATTTGCCCGACACCAGCGAGTCAAGAATCCGGCTAACCACCACTATCCACGGGTGCGATTAACGGCTATACAAGTCAAATTCCACACAATGGGAATTAACTTCACCAAAAATGCATATGCATGCACAACACCGGCATGCAACATTTAATCGATCTATGAAATGCATCAAACCATCATAAGCGAATCAAATCAAAACATGATATCGCAACAATCATACACACAATCAACGACATAACATGTCTTTCATTCACACAAATCGGATACCTCGATGTCACGGTACACTACCTCCCATCGCCAAATACACATCAAATCAATAATCACTTATTTGAAATCCGACACATTTTCCAAATAATTTTAAATTCTGATAAATTCTTTCCTTTCATAAAATAGAGCATTTAATTTAAGAAATAACGTCCAACGGCGACTAAAATGGACTTACGGTTTGTAAGTTATGAATTTTCAAAGTTTAGTATTTTTTTCCAAAAAGTTACAGTGGAACCCGGTTCCTCCATATGCGAGAACGGTTCTGCAATCTGGCTCGCCCTGTAAAATATATGGGAACCGGTTCCTCGGTAGGAAAGCGGTTCCCGAGAGAAAATCTCATTTTCTTTGGAAAAATTACGTGGAACCGGTTCCTCCATATCGAACGGTTCTGCGACTCCTGAGCCATAATGCGGTTAATGACAAGTTTTCCAAAACCAATTTTCATTCTTTCTAAAATGTACCCATACGTTCCGACACCGTAAAATCACTCAATCACATCCATTAACATACAATTTAACACGTTCTATTCATCATTATAGACCCATATCATACGAACCAATGAATTCCCTACAATCCGACACAATAGAGACAATTCTCGAAACCTAGAATTTCTAAACGGGATTCCCTAACATGCTATGATCTATCGGTTGAATTCAAAGCCGATAATACACAATAATTAATCGAAATCACCCTTACCTTGTGGGTTCTTGACTTAGCACGAAATGGCTTTTCTCCTTCCTTTCCTCTTCTCAATTTCACGTCTTGTGAGTTTCTCCAAAAGTGATTCTTTTTCTTTTTCCTTCTTTTATTCCTTTTATTATTCTAATAAAATAAAATAAAATAATTAATGTGAGTAGAGCCTTTTACTCACACCTCACTTTACCCTTCACACCACCAATAATTCCACTTCCATATAATTTAATTGATTTCCAATAATCCAAAATATTAAATATTACATTCCTAATTAAATTAATAATTAAAAATCATAATTATTTAATAATCGAATTATTTGGGGTGTCACAACTCTCCCAACTAAAGAGTTTTAGTCCTCGAAAACATACCTTAAACAACGATTCGGGATCGAGTCCTTCATCGACTCTCCGGCTCCCAGTGACATTCCCATCTTTGGTCCTCCCCGAGCCACTCTTACAATGCGATCTCTTTGCCTTGTTGTTTCAACTTCGATCCTCGATTCTGGTTCAGATCAAATTCTCTCGTACATATCATCTACTTGAATCTCATGTGACGGATCGATAATGTACTTCCTCAGTGAGATACATGGAAAAATCATGCAAATTTGCAAATGTGCGGTAAAGCAATCGATCGCCACCTTCCCATTCTCTTGTGTCTGAAGCGGACCAATAAAGCGAGTCAACTTCTTGGACTTTAAAGCTCGACCAATACCGTCATCGGAGTAACCCGCATAAACACATGTTCTCCTTGTTGAACTCAAGATCTTTCCTTCTCTTATCATGATAACTCTTACGGCGACTACGAGAAGTCCTCATCTTCTCTGAATCATCTTAATCTTTTCGAGTCATTGAACAATTTACGGTCCAATCTGACACTCTCTCATTCATACCAACATAACGTCAGGCACCTCCTACCATACAATGCCTCAAGCGGACCATACCAATACTCGAATGAAAACTATTGTTGTAGGTAAACTCAATCAATGGTAGATAACTATCCCAAGCTCCACCTTTCTCCAACACACAAGCTCTTAACAAATCCTCTAACATTGAATTGTTCTCTCGTCGACCATCATCGAGGATGATAAGCGAACTCAATCGCAACTTAGTACCCAAAGCTTCCTGCAATCCGTCGAACTTAGATGTAAACCTCGGATCTCGGTCCGACACAATACTAGAAGGAATACCATGCAAACTCACAATCTTCTCAACATACTGATTACAACCTCTCCATTAGATAATCCATTCTTATCGGAATGAAGTGGCGATTTTGTCAACCGATCAACAATAACCGGATAAAATCACAATTATTATTTGTCCTTGGTAAACCGGACACAAAATCCATAGAATTCCATCCATTTCCATTCGGAACAAATAACGGTTCCATCAATCCGGCGGTTTACGATGTTCAATCTTTGATTTCGACAAACCAAACACGCATACGAACTCGGCAATTTCCTTTTCATTCGAGGCCACCAAAACAACTTTTCAAGTCATGATACATATTAGTAGCAGGGATGAATACTTAGCCCACTGATGTCCTTCTTCAAAATACTTTTCTAACCTCGGCAACATCAAGACACACACATCACCAAACCTCATAGCGCCATTCTCATCAATCGAACTCACCTCCTTGACCTTGGTTGATCAATGTCGACTTGTCAACTAAACCAACATCGGACTTGTCCATTTCTAATCTCTTCCGAATACCACTAGTCGACAACATACCCAATTTCACACTATTGGAGTAGTTTCACATACCAAACTTAAATCTACGGCATTCAGCAAATCTAACTCACGAACCATTAGCGTTGATATATGAGGACTTACTCAAAGCATCGCAGCGGCGTTTGCCTTACGGGATGGTAATTCAAACCGAAATCATAATCCTTGAAATTCCAACCATCTCCTCGCCTCATATTCAACTCTTTCGATCAAAGAGATACTTGAGGCTCTTATGATCCTTGAACACCTCAAACAGAACCATATAAATAATACCTCCATAAATTCAAAACAAATACAATTTGCAATTCCAAATCATGGGTCGGGTAATTCCTTTCATGAATCTTCAATTGTCTCGAAGCATAAGCCTGACCTACTTATCTTGCATCACACCACCTAATCCCATCGGTGGCGCATCACAATACAACAAAGGACTTGGCGGATTCGGCAAAATCAAGATCGGACACTAGTCAACCTCCTCTTGACTCTTGAAATCCTTTCTCACATTCAACATCCCAAACAAACATCGACCCTTCTGGTCAACTTAGTCAGAAGCGCTAGTTTGGAAAATCCTTCTATAAACTTCACGTAATAACTGCAAGACCGAAAACTACGGATCTCGAAGCATTCTTTGGCGCTTCCCCGAGATCTGCTTACCTTTGTAGGATCCAACAATTCCATTCTTGGAAATTACATGGCCAAGAAAACTCACTTCACTTAACGAATTCACATTTGGACAACCGCATAAAGCTTCTTTCTTTCAACAATCCAATACAACTACGAGATGTTACGCATGCTCTTCATCATTCTTGAGTAGATTAAAATATCATCAATGAACACCACCACAAACTTATCAAGATCGGATGAAATATCATGTTCATATACTCCATGAAAACACCGGTGCATTAGTAACTCCAAGCGGCATACAGAATACTCGTAATGTCCATACCTCGTTCTAAATGCGGTTTTCTAAATATCCTCCGACTTCACGAATCGATGATATCCGGATCTCGGATCAATCTTACTAAATACACAGCTCCAACTAGTTGATCCATCAAATCATCAATCCTCGGCAAAGGATACCGATTCTTGATTGTAACTTTATTCAATTATGCGTAGTCAACACATAATCTCATTGAGCCTTCTTTCTTCTTAACCAACAACACGGAGCACCCGGCGAAACACTAGGGCGAATAAACTTCTTCTCAAGTAACTCTTCCATTGCTTCTTCAACTCGGATAACTCGGATCCGGCATGCGATAAGGCGCCATCGACAGGACTAGTTCCGGAATCAAATCTATAGTAAATTCCACTTCTCTCGGTGGCAATTCACTAGCGTCTTTCGGAAACTTACGGAAATTCATTCTGGCCGTGATCCATCACTTCTTTCCTTTCCCTCCGTCTCTATTGCGGAATACAACATAAACACCACAACACCGTCTTTCACGGCTAGGTTCATCTGTTTAATCGACATAGTCATATCTTCGACACCAACCTCTTTAGGAAAAATAACCGTCTTCGCAAAACAGTTGATATGAACCTGGTTGAATTCCAACCAGTTCATTCCAAGGATGATATCAAGTTGTTCTAGCGGTAGGCACACTAAATCCATACCGAAACCCCTACGAAAAATCACAATGGGACAATTCCTACAAACATACGAAGTAGTCACTGAACCCGACGCAGGAGTGTCAATAAACATACTTCCATCCATATTAGAAATTTCCAAATTCAATCTTTTAGCACAATCCAAAGCACTCCAGTATCAATAATCGCAATCAAAGGTATGTCATTAATAAAACATGTACCTTTAATCAACCGATCATCTGGCTTAGTCTCTGATCCAGACAATGCAAACACTTTACCACCAGCTTGCTCCTTCTTGGGTTTTGTACACTGAGGACGAGTATGACCCACTTCACCACAGTTGTAGCAGGTCACCACCCTCACTCTGCAGTCATTGGCTACATGTCCGGGTTTTCCACACTTGAAACACTTCCTATCAGTACCCTTGCAGTCCACCATACGATGTCCTGTCTCACCACACTTGTAGCACTTAATGGAAGAACCAGAATCTCCTCCACTAGACTTCTTCCAATCACCGGATCTCTGATTATTCCTATCATAAGGCTTACCATGATCCATCTGTTGCTTACCTTTCCTATCAACATACCCTCGAGCATTCGACTTGGTGTTAGCAAGATCTTCCTCCAAAATCCTACTACAGTCCACCAAATTAGGAAATCTTGGGATGCGCTGATATCGAATACCCTGCTTGATCTCATCACGAAGACCACTCTCAAACTTGATACATTTGGAAAATTCTCCATCTGCATCGTTAGTGTAATGAGCATAATACTTCGCCAATTCAGTAAACTTCGAGGCATACTCACTTACAGTCTTATTACCTGCTTGGTTCGAGCTCAATCTCCTTCTTGCCTCGATGTCCTCGGGAAAATACCTTCTCGGAAAAGCCCTCTGAACACGGAGTCAATGCAATACCATCTTCTTCCATTTCGGTTACGGTAGCAATCCACGGTCATCGACTTCCTCTTAACATGTGAGTACCATACCTCGCTTTCGCTCCTCGGCCAATCAATTACCACGAAGATCCTCTCGATCTCCTTCAACCCTTACGAGCACCTTCGGGATCATGTGCACCCTTGAACAATGGAGGATTATTCCTCACGAAAATTCCCCAATTATGCATCGACCGATCACAACTCCTGCGATTCCTCCGAGCACACCGGCGTTCCCGATGCTTGACAATAGCATCATCGTTTCTTCCATTACCTCTTTCGGCCATTGTTCTGTAACATTACAAAACAATCTCATCAGCACACAAGTATCAACAATGTTATCTTACACTAGTCGCATACAAAAGGGATAACGACACTAGACAAGACCGACTATGCTCTGATACCACTATTGTAACACCCCTTCTAAAATACCCCGAATAATTATTTAATTTAATTATTAAAATCAGCTTTAATCAGAGTTAACATGATACACAAGGGATGTCACAATGATAAAATAAACAAAACTTCAATAAAACACAGTAGCCATGCTACACTGAGAGTCACTATCAAAAACAGTTGATTAAATTAAGACCATGTCTTACACAGCGGAAAATACCATAATTCAAAACGGAATAACACCAAATCATATTTATTCCTAAATTAATCTAAATAACAATTGAATAATGAATAACTCCTCAATCAAACTTTCCCTAGTGTTACAACCTATTAGAGCATGACACTGACACGCGGACACAAAATAATATAGCTCTAGAGCCATCCTCACCAACTCTTGAGCTGCTAACCTTAATCTGAAATCATTAAAGTAAGGGTGAGATTTCTCATAATTAACATGCATTATAAGTTCCTCAATCAACAATATATAACAACATATTATTTCACCCATCTTAGCATAGATTCAGATTCAACACGCAGATACAACCATACAAGTCATTATGCACAACAAATAACAACAAAAGAATTGTAACACTGGAAGACATCCTAACATGTTACAATCCATACAAGCAAATCTGGAACCAATGCATGTGGTACCACGTGACCAAGTCACACACGATCCATCATCAACCGGATACAACAATCATCGATTCGCGGACACCAGGTCAAGAATCGGCTAACCACCATTATCCATTGGAGTGCGGTTAGCGGCTATACAAGTCAAATTCCACACAATGGGAATTAACTTCACCAAAATGCATATGCATGCACAACACCGACATGCAACATTTAATCAGTCTATAAAATGCATCAAACCATCATAACTGAATCAAATCCGAAACATGATATTCGCAACAATCATGCACACAATCAACAACATAACATGTCTTTCATTCACACAAATCAGATACCTCAATGTCACAGGTACACTACCTCCCATACGCCAAATACACATCGAATCAATAATCACTTATTTGAAATCAACACATTTTCCAAATAATTTTAAATTCTGATAAATTCTTTCATTTCATAAAATAGAGCATTTAATTTAGAAATAACGTCCAACGACGACTAAAGCGGACTTACGGTTTGTAAGTTATGAATTTTCAAAGTTTAGTATTTTTTCAAAAGTTACAGTGGAACCGGTTCCTCCATATGCGAGAACCGGTTCTGTAATCTGGCTCGCCCACTGGAAAATGTATGGGAACCGGTTCCTCGGTAGGAAACCGGTTCGAGAGAAAAATCTCGTTTTCTTTGGAAAAATTACCGTGGAACTGGTTCCTCCATATCAGAGCAGGTTCTGCGACTGAGCCATAATGCGGTTTGACGACAGCTGTTTTCCAAAACCAATTTTCATTCTTTCTAAAGCGTACTCATACGTTCCGACACCATAAAATCACTCAATCACATCCATTAACATACAATTTAACACGTTCATTCATCATTATAGACCCTATATCATACGAACCAATGAATTCCCTACAATCCGACACAATAGAGACAATTCTACGGAAACCTAGAATTTCTAAACCGGGATTCCCTAACATGCTATGATCTATACGGTTGAACTCAAAGCCGATAATACACAATAATTAATCGAAATCACCCACCTTGTGGGTTCTTGACTTAGACACGAAATGGCTTTTTCTCCTTCCTTTCCTCTTCTCAATTTCACGTACTTTGAGTTTCTCCAAAAGTGATTCCTTTTTCTCTTTTCCCTTCTTTTATTCCTTTTATTATTCTAATAAAATAAAATAAAGTAATTAATGTGAGTAGAGCCTTTTACTCCTCACACCCTCACTTTACCCTTCACACCAATAATTCCACTTCCATATAATTTAATTGATTTCCAATAATCCAAAATATTAAATATTACATTCCTAATTAAATTAATAATTAAAAATCATAAATATTTAATAATCAAATTATTTGGTGTGTCACACTGTGCATGTTTGACCCGTCTCTCTGTTTCGATCGTCGCTGTTGTTCCGTGGTTCTCTCGTTTGGTCTCTGGTTTGCGTTTCAGTTTCTGGTTTGCGATTCGATTTCTGGGTTTTGATTGGAACCCTCACCGGAAATGTTGTCGCCGGAAATCGCCCCTGGGTGGTTGTCACGGCGGTCCATGGCGGCGATGCTCCGATTTGTGATTTTCTTTTGTTTTCTGACTCGTTTCTATCTTCTGATGCTTTATTTTGTGTTGGTTTTTGTAGATACTGGCCGGAATGATGCAGATCTTGAAAAGGGTGAACGAAACCCTAGGTTTCAATTTGGTCTCTTCACTGTTTCTGGGTGAGATTGGTCTATATAGAACTTCTTTTCCCTTCTTCTTGCTTAATTTGAAGGGTTAGTGATAGGAAGATGATGAACAATTATTGGTTTTTTTGTGTTTTGGCTTCTGTTTAGGGTTTGTTTTGAAAAGATGGATATGGTTTACGGTTTCTCTAGAAACAATCTGTTTTGATGGTTCTTGGTTATATTACAATTACGGGTTCCTCTTTTTTTAGTGATTGGGCAGGCTTGATTTTTCTTTGGGGTTTTGGAACCATGTTGATTTTCTGTACTGATTATTGTCCTGCTGGATTTGTCATTTTCTGATCTTGTACTTGAACCATGATACTAATTCTGAGTTTGTGTTTTGCACCCTCCTTTTTGTGAACTGAAGTTTCTTACTTTATGATTTGCAATTGGGAAAACCAACCATGATTAATCTTCAGATTATGAGGCTTTGGCATCGAACATGATTTAAGAAAACCCTTTAAACCTGATTCCAAACATGAACCCTAATGATGAGGTTGAAAAAGAATAGTTCTCTTGATTTTCTTATTTATGTTCATGAGTTTATGTTTTGCTTTGGTTTCTAACCCTTCTGTTTTTGTTTCATGAATGATGGCAATTGTTGAATGGCATGGAGAAAGAAGAGGAGTAATCGTGGCTTGTGATGAAACTCATGTTGGAGGGAAAATTTGAGAAAAAGAAAATTTGAATCTTTAGAAGCTCCTAGGATTTTAGAAGCCTCTTTGAATTGTTCTTGTAAAAAATGAATTTGCTTTGTAATCTTAGTTTTCTACTTTGTATGTCATTCATAGGAATTTCGAATGTAAACTTTAATTCTCTTTGTAACACAATGGACAAATCTTTAGATAAATTAAAGTTTTACAATTCTTTAAGATTCAACATTGAAATGTCAAATAGAAAACCCCTCACATTTGGACTGATCCCAATAAGAATTTATATGGAAAGGATATTGAAACTTTGAATGACATTAAAAATTCAATTTGTAATCAAGTATATCATGTATCAATTATATTTGGAATGTATGTTGCATTGTCTACATTCGGATTAAAACTTGAAGAAGATTCCCCAATTGTACCAATTCGCAACATTTGCCTCAAGAACTTAAAGGTTCTTAAATGATAACAGTAATAACATGCTCTTCAAAACAAAGATGCAATTGCACATGGATCCTCTTGACTTAAATCTCAATGTCCTAAATTATCAAGCACCCAAATTGATAACACGACATTGGACATAAATCCAAACTTTCCCACCTTTAAACAATTGAATCACTTTTGGTAACATCTCAGGAAGATGATTCCTCGCACACCATAATTGAATCGAATGGACACTCTAATCACTTGATTCTCAAGAATTACAGTGCACAAAAACATTGTAACTTGACGAGAAAGAAATCCATAATGATAATGAGTTCAAACCCTAATTCATGATTTATTTCAAATTCCCTTTCCGAAGGAGCAAACACCAAGACCCTTGTAAAAACTTGTGAAATGTGAATCACAAACCAAACTTCTAGAGTGCTTATCCTATAAGATGGACCCAGATAACTTAAAACACGAACAAATACAATCTTGACCTGAATAAAAAAACTACGAGCCAAATGAGGGTGAAATTGGATGATGGTAGGGTAAATTTTGGGGTGCGACAGTTGCCCCTATTCAGTCATCTTAAACCTGATAAGTGAGAAAGATTGAAAGCTTTCGGAAGTTCAGGGTGGAAGAGGATTGAATACCAGAGAACCCCAAAAATTTGCCCTATGCGGGAAACCAATGCCACAAAAGAAAGCAGATAAGATATCTTGACTACAGAGCCAAGGAAGAGACGCCTGGGGAGAAAAACTTGTTAAGCAACATCAGAATGCCTTAGCAACAACAGTACCAAATGAGAAATATCAGAAGATCTTAATAACACTGGGGATAACCGAGTACCAAAATGAGCAATGAACAAATGAATGGTTTTAAAGAAAATGCACTGAGAAGAGAAACCGAACTTCTCGAGCGAAAAGAAAAACAATAGATTAAGCCATCTCAGGATGTCTTAACGAAAATGCTATGAGAAGGAAACCGAACTTCTCAAGCGAAAAGCAAGAAAATAAATTAAGAGATTCGATATGATTGAGAATTTGTCAGAAAATTCCAGAGATTTAAAGAATACCCGCAAACTTTAACGAAGACAATGATCGAGAATTTGTCAGAAAATTCCAAAGAGTTAAAGAATACATAAACTTTGAAGATAATGGTGAAATTTGTCGAGAAAATTCCCAAAGAGTTAAGGAATACCATGAGACCTTAACGAAGACATAATTGAGAATTTGTCGAGAAAATTCTCAAAGAGTTAAGAATACCCGTAAACTTTACGAAGATAATGATCGAGAATTTTGGAAAATCCGAAGAAGATAATTGAGAAATTATCGAAGATCCCAAAGAAGATTTGATTTGAGAAATTGTCGAAGATCCCAAAGAGTTAAAGAATACCGCAAACTTTACGAAGATAAGATCGAAATTTATACGAAAAATCCGAAGAGTTAAGGAATACTGTGAACCTTAACGAAGATATATGGCTAGAACAATATCGAATTGTTGTGCGAAGGTGCGAGCCATGGCATCTTGAATGTTTTGACCATGTAACTTCCGAATTACCAGTGAGAACAAATTGATGCTTTTGAGAATACACTTCTGCGGGATAAACAAATCAATATCCGACTGCTTTGGTGTGATATAGATGTTTATGAAGTCGGTAAATCCTTGTTTTCGACATTTCTGCTGATGAGAGATGTTAAGGGACATGTAAAGACATGTTGAACAACTTCCGAGTTAACAAGATCTTTGACACATGCATAAATAGCTTTAGGTGTGGAAGAATCGATTCGACTGCGTTGAAAAACTTCTATGGTAGTGAGCTTGATTTCTTTGGCATCGTGCAAAATGCATTGCGAGCGGATATGTGGATCAACTTCTGAGTTGGAGAAATATCCTGAGATTGAATAAACATCCTACCTGGTGGACATTTGTCTGTTGAGTATTTGAAAACTTACTGGGGAAATAAACACACCAGAAGTTCAAAGTAGTTTTCTGAGAACAGCTCAGATAAATAAATTTGTAGAAGTCACTATTACTAGAACTTGTTGAGAAGATTCTTGTCTGAAAGAATTCTTAAAAATACCAAGTATTGTTGTAATAATCCTTCCTGGAAGAGACTCACTTGGGAGTAAATTAAGCTTCGCTGGGGAAATTCCATAAGAAAACCGTGTGGAAAACAATACTGTGGATTCCCGGTTGATAATTTTGGCGATAATTAGAGTCCATTGAAAGACAACTACTTTGTTGGGGAAGAAATCTCGATTGGAGAGACCATCAATTTTTAAGATCCATACAAGTATACAACTTGTGCTGGAGAAAAAAGGATAATTATGTCGTCTGAGAACTATTCCTTCAATTTTGATCCTTACGAGGATATTTACAGTTTCTGTTGGGGAAAAATCCTGCAAAAAGAAACTAGCCGAAGCCAATGCATGAATATGATATGCATGATTTTTTTTAATGCAAAGAGTATATGATTTCCTGATACTGTTGGAAGAGGAAAATTCAAATGCCTCACGCAGATAATGCACCAGTTTCTGAATGTCGATCTACCACTTGAAAGGCTCCACAGTAATCCTTGTAGAAGAAAAGACAACAATTTCTGAAATGCATTAAAATAATGCCCCAAGTTGGACGAGTTGAACCAAAGAGAACATGGTCGGTAACTTCAAATATCGAAAGTGGACCTCTGCGGGGATTAAATAATTTATGTTTAGCGCACAGGCCTAACATGAATGCCCCAACTAACACCTTGATGACAAAAGGATGTAACAAGCATATACAGATATGTTGAAACATTTTAACATTGAAAAATCATCATTTGTCTCGTAGTTGTTGAGCTAGCAGTGAGTTGCAATAAGCAAGAGATAATTCCATTAGGGAGATAGGAATCAAGTTCAACACCATCTGAAGGGGATAAACACATCCACCGTGGATAACTCTTCCAACGCATAGCAATAACATGTACTGACATGTTTAAACAATCTGATGTTGCAGTAGATCTTTCGAAATCCTTTAACCATCCCATCTGGTAGACTCATACTTCTGTTGAATAAGCGAGGAATGCACTAGGTGAAATAAACACACCAGAGATTCACAGGGGATTAACTGAGAACAACTCAGAAAATCGGATCTATAATGGACTGCCGCCACTAAGACTTACTCGGGAAGTTGTTATCTGTAAGACTCTGAACAGATCTTGGTTGAGAATAAGAATACTGGGGATACCGCAACGGTAATCCCTGCTGGGGAAGGCTCACTTGGGGAGCAGATGAAGCTTTGATGGAGAAAACTTCTAAAGATAACTCTGTGGGGAACGACACTGGGGGAGATCCAAGTGGAAAATTCCGTTGACACAAGAGTTCACGGGGAATGATCAATCACTTCTCTGGGGAAGAAATTATCCTGAGAGTTGACGCCACTGTTAATTTATCTTTCGACTAAGCGTTTAACTTGTGCTCGGGAGAAGAACTAAGTTGTCATTTGAGAAAAGTCTTCTGCTTGCATTGGGGTACTTCAAAAGAAACTCTATAAAGAAAAATCACTGGGGAAAACCCGAGTAAGAAATTTCGCTGATACAAGAGTTCACTTGGGGAAGCTTAATCACTCTGGAATAGATTCGATTTGAGAATCGTAACTGCTGTAGACCAATTATGGTTAAGCCTTCAAACTTTTGACCGAAAGAACTAAATCTGCCATTCAATAAATATTCTTCAAAGTCTGATGTTGTTGAGGAAAATCACTAACTGATCTTGAAACATCCCAAGTCTTGGTCGGGGTTTATGAATGAATGTGCTATGTATGACATGATATGAATGAATGAATGAATGCATGACTATACTGGTTAATACATTGGCTATCAAACTGAATCCTCGACATCGCTGGTTCAGAGGATAGAAGAAAACGGCACAATAAGACGATTGACTAAGCTCCATATGTTGAATTGCCGCTGGAAGGGCTGCAATGCTAATTCTTATAGAAAGAAGAATAGCAAAATTCTGAATTGATCAGATAATGATGATTAGAGGCGTGCCTCGTGCGTGGAAATGCAGTTGCATTAGATTTTGCACTTAAGAGATATATCGACTTCAGAATCTTAACATGCCCCGGTATGTTGTATTCTTAAGCAATACTCCACTGATCGTCAGTACTTCAAAGGAACTGGATATTCTAATATGGGAATATCATGCTTTGATAGGATCTTTGGAGGTATTTCTACATCTCAAAATAACCTCCTTAGATTTACTGAACCTCAGAGTAGCGGACGTTGCAATCATGGACAACCTGCCCCTGCATTAGCCTTGGAGAGACTCCAACGTCTCGAAGTAATTGCTTCAGACTGATCGATTCCAAAAACGAATACTCGCTCCAAATAAGAAAGACTTCACCATCTCGAAATAACTGCTTCGAACCAACAACATATGAGCAATTAACTTGATGGGACAAGAGCTTTTTGAAGGCTTCAACGTGTCGAAGTATTTGTATCAGATTGATTAGAACTGAACGATTAGCTCATAATTCCCCAATGTAAATAGCCTTAGAGAGACTTCTACGTCTCGAAGTAATTGCTTCAAGTTGATTGAATCATGAGACGACGGTTATCCCAGGCTAATCGCTCTTTGAGAAGGACCAAATCATCTGCTGATTGCTCTTTAAGGACCTGCCCCCAGATTGGCAGAAATTCGAGAAGCTGAATCTCAATTTGATTCCTCCCAAGTTAACAAAATCTTGAGAAAACAACTTATGATATGCTCAACGGAGTCCTTAAACGTCCTGCCCCTTGATACAAATAACTGCTAACTTAACAAAATAATCAAGTTTCTCTTTTTTGGACAAAGTTAAAATCTTCGCTGATGTTCATTATGAGAACTTCTTTAATGTCAAATAATTGTTTTACATGTATACGAATGTTTATTATGACAATTATAATGCAACATTTATGCGTCTTGAAGTTTTGTATGAAAAAAATTATGACCTCTTTGTGAGTGAAACACTTTTAGAGTGCAACATTGAAAATTCTTTTTTCTTTATGAAAGATAAGACGAGCATATGACACCAACACAGATACTTAGCACGTACCGTAGGAGTCAAGGTAAACGCGATCTATTCGTCGTATGCTTTTGAATTAACCCATGCTTCAATTAGGACTTTTAAGGGTTGTAACGCGGCTTGGTTCACGATTTTTTTAGAAAAAAGGGTTTTTAGGCTCAACATATTTGGTACCCGCCCATTATCCATGATGTTCTTCAGTCCTAAGTTCAACTATCCTGATACGAGCATTCATCTCTCGAGAGGCGTTATGATGGTTGAGGAACCAATATGAGGTTTCTTGGACACGACAGTCACTCACTTTTTACTTTTGGTATTTGACCACACAACTTGTTCTTTGTTGAGAATTTTATTTGGTAATACCTTCTTTGATTTCCCTAAATTTTGCCTAAGCGACTTATTTTCAATTTCGACTTAGCGGGACTTTTTCTTTCTTTCCTATTCATTCTTTTTTGAACAAGCCGTGGATCTTTACACTATCTTTGATTTGTTGGAAGTGATAGTGACTGTCCGAGTCCTTAGGTAGATGAGGGATAATCGTTATTATATCGTCATCTGTTGACCTTCTGATGTGCGAGAGATAACCATGTGGTATCATGCTCTTTTGATGCACACTGTTGTTTAAATGAAGGTTGACTATTGTGGTTCTGACCTTCCTCAACCTTTTGAAGGATAACCATTGTTGTATCCTTTGATGCACACTCTTGATGAGTTTTGAACACTCGATCATATTAATTGAACACTACCCGCCCACAGGGTTAAAAATGAGGTTTTTGTTTTCGAAAAGAAACTCCTACTTCAAGGCTCAAAGGGGTTAACGAGGGTCTATCTCCCTTATAACTCTGGTGTTTGGGGATTTGAAATAAGGCATGTACATCGTTAGCAGGGTTCTACTCAAGAGCATACATTTAAAGACCTAGCATTTTTTCAATTATCGTCATCCCCCCTCCAATCTTTGCCTAGGCGAAAGGATTGGTAATGTTGGTATCAAAATGCTCGCAAATCAAATAAAGAGTGATAACGAATGGATTGCTTTAAGACAAACATACTCGTTGCATTAAGATTTAAAAATAAATAAGTTTCTACATGCAAACAAATTTTAAACAATTAAACAAGGTACACATGAAAATGCAATAAAGAAATAGAAGACTTCTATTGTTGAGGAGACTTGAGCTCCATCTTGACTTGTTAATTCATATGGTTTTTCAGTAGTCTTGGTGCTCACTTGAGTATAAGATTTCCATTCACAAATAGATTCCCTTCTTGAATAGTCAAGTATTTCTGGTCAATCAGCTGTTGAACTTTGGCTTTGTAGGCGTAGCAGTCCTCTGTTGAGTGGCATACTGTTCCATCATGGTATCCACATCGTGCATTATGATCATAACCAAACGGGACCAACTTTGGTGGGTCAAGAAATTTAGGAACCACCAATGAAATTTGAATTAGATATAGAAGAAGTTGATTGTAGTTCACTGGAATTGGATCAAGAAGAGTCTCTCTTCTTTCTAGATTATTCCGAGGCACAATTTGATTTTGAGAGTTTCGACTCTGATGTTGAGGAAGATTAGACTAAGGTTGCTGATGCAGAGGCTTGAAAGTTGGTAATGGAGGATAATGAGTCGGTGATGCGACTGACTTCCCTTTGCAAGAACTTGGGATATCTTTGCTGAAGGATACCATTTTTTCTGAAGTAAACATTTGATCTACTTCATCAATGACACTATTCTGCAGAGTCTCAACTCCCTCTTGGTAAGCAATTGTCCTAATGAGTTTTGGAAGTCCCTCGATACTGCCATCATCAGAACCAAAATGTCTAAACTCGAGTCATTCTGTTTGAAAGACAAAATCTTGTCATCAATTAGTTCCTGAACTTTACATTTTAAAGCAAAACAACTCTCAGTTTCATGTCCTGTTGAGTCAGCATGAAAAGCACATCTGGCTCTCTCATCAAACCAATCTTTGGCAATTCCTAGCACTGGCTTCAATTCCCTTGGTATCACAACACCACTCTGAATTAGGAAAGGCAATAATCGATAATATGATATCGGGATAGACTGAATATCCTGTTGAGCATATCAGCGATAATGCGGGTTACCGCGCTGATATGGACCCCTCTTCTTCGGTTGAGGAGTAAGCAATGATTGTTGTCGAGGAATATTAGAAGGTGAAGTCTGAGGATGATGCCTAGTAGGAGAATTTTGAACTGGAGAGTTCGCAATGTGTAGATGTCCTTGACTCATGGGAGCACCAAATGATAGAGCAGTAACCAAGTTTACGGAAATTGGTGTAGTGTTGCATTCTCTCTTCAACAAAACTTGCAAGAGATCCAAGACCAGACTCATCTGATTTTCCAAATGATTAAATTCGGCCTTCAACAGTTCCTGACCACATTGAAGCTCGTCTATAGCCCTCTGAGACATTCTTTAAATTCTGAATGCGTGTCGAGTAATCAGTTTGATCTTTTCTGGACAGAAGAGATGGAATGAGCTTTCCTGATGAAGATGAAATGCATGATAATGTATGAAAGAATACAAATGCAATGAAATGGTAATACATGTAAGAATGCAATGTGATGGTAATGCATGTAAGAATGCAATGTGATGCAATCATATTGATGTTATGCACGAAATCACATGTAAAGTTAAACAGACAAGGGTTTAAAAGGGACAGTCGGACATGGTTTTGACGTCTACCCAACTATTCCCCCCAGGATGACTCTTAGGATTTTTGATACAACAAGCACAAATTCTAATATTGGAGTCCATCGCAATTGATACTTGCAAGGCTGCAATATATTTTTTTGGAGAGAATTTGGTTTGAGGGAGAATTACGTATTATCCCGAATAGACAAAGCTGGTCTAACGATCTAACAAACGTAACGCTCGACACAAGGATCTAAACGGGGTGCTCAAAATCATTGATCCCAACGTGGCTATATCATTTTCACCATAAATAGATTTGTGATTAGACGATGTATCCAAGAACGTCTCATTTGAGTAGTTTTAAGGCCCAAAGGTTAGGTTTCCTTAAAGGTCAAACTAGGGAAATAATCCCTTCTAACAACATTATTGCCAACGCAAAAACAACTTGCAATCGACAAAAACGTCTTTGAAAGAACCTCCCCTAGGTGTGATCTTCGCACCAACTTACAAGACATTTCCGTCTAGCAAATCAATACTACGCAACCACTCTAATTTATGTGTTCTATAGCCTTGGTAGTGGGCTTTTCCTATAATCCCATCCATCATTCCCACACAAGATAGAGTGATAAGAAGAAAGCGAAAATAAACACACATACGAAGAGCTAAAACTAGGGTTGACACACTTAGTCAAGTTGTCCCCAGTGAAGTCGCCAACTGTGATGACTGGTTTTTTCATCGGTTATTTTAAAATAAGGAAGTCGCCACCTAATTTTATTTGTTCTAAAAAGAACGGGAAAATATAGATAAAACCCCACAGATGCGGATAAGGCGGTCTACGTGACCAAAAAACATGGAATCGGGAGTCGGTTATGTAAGAGGAAGGTATTAGCACCTCTTACATCCATCGTACTCGATGGGACCCGTTTAATTCTAAGCGTGTGTGTATATTTGCTAATTTCTAAGTTATAATCGGAAAATAAAAGAAACGGAATTTATTTATTATTATTTTGAGTTTGTCGCGGTTTCAGAACCTTTTGCCTACGTATTCCCTCGTGCAATGGGAAAGTTAAAACTTCGTAGTTCCTCTTAAAAAGGTTTGAATTGGTTGTGTTGATTTTATAAGAAAAATCGTGCATTAGACATTTCAAATGCTTGAACTTAGACTTGTTTAGTTTGTTTGAAAAGCTTAAGTCGTCGTTCGTGTTTGAAATGGCTATTGCGCACTTTAAGAAAAGAGTTTGATGATCGCATATGAGCGATAAAAGAGTTTGAGTGAGTTGAGTTATTTTTATATGTGAGACGAGTATTGGACCATAAGCGTTCAACGACTAATGCCCCAAGTGCTCGGATGAGTGGACAGAAACATCCTAATCATCTTTTTCTACCCAAAAAGTTTGTTAAGAAAAGTTGGGGTGAAATAAGGTTCACGTTAATTAGACTCATTTAAGAAACCAAACATACAGTCGAGGGTCGATACAGGACTGACTACCATATGTTTGGGAGGAGAGAGAAGTGGAGTATTTATTTATGAAAATGTTTTGAAAAGAAATTCGACGTTGGATCGAGGTTTAGAACTTTAATTATGAAAGTGTTTTTTAGGGAGTTTGGTGACGGACCGAGAGAAATTGAATCGGGTTATGATTAATCAAGTATGTGGACTTAATTAATCTCGTGAGGATAGGTGCTCCAATCCCCAACTATGAGACCCTTGTGCATGGACAATTGGTGTATGAACCAAAATTTATTCGGGTTATGGTTAATTAAAGCAACAAGGGCTTTAACTGACCTTGTGAGGATGACCATGCCCATCCCCAACTATGAGACCCTTTAGAAAATTGGCTTATGAGCCAATCAAAATAAAATCAGAGTTGTTTTCATGTTAATTGTGCGTGACGTGTATAATGGTGGAATAAAGCATACAGACATATAAAGCAGATAAATAATTATCAAACAACACAATTACAAATTTAAATAATTGTTAGAATAGATCTTTTTTATTTGATAAAACCGACTATTAGTTTAATCGGAAATTATCAAATGAAAATTATCATAAACTAATCATTATATAATACATCAAACCCAAAATAAATTATTTGCATAATTAAATTGAATAATCAAAAGAGAGGGTTTAGAAATAGCCTGGAAGTAATTCTGGGAGGTGTAGAAATCCAGAAAGCCCAAATAAAGGGCAGCCCAATCCAGTCTGAGGAATCCCATGCTTTATTCTAGAGACAGTATACCCTGGACATGCGCTTTAAACCAATAGATAGAATCAGAAGATCTCAAATGCAGATCAGATGGCTTAAAATATAAGGATGCACCTAGTAACCCATGGAAAGGCTGTAGCAGATTACCCAAATTAATTAGTGGGTGGTGACCACCACATTACAACACTTATCACCCCACTAATCAACCTAAACCAATTAATTAAAAATAAAATAAAAAAAACATAAACAATACTTAATCCCCATTAATCAACCTAAACCCAATTAATTAAAAACAAAATAAGAAAAGAAACATAAACATAAACACGGTTGTTCATTCTTTTTTCAGAAAAAAAACTAAAAGCGTTGGGTTCTCTTGCTTCTCTTTCTCTTTTTCAAACACTGTGCATGTTTGATCTGTCTCTCTGTTTCGATCGTCGTTGTTGTTCCGTGGTTCTCTCGTTTGGTCTCTGGTTTGCGTTTCAGTTTCTAGTTTGCGATTCAGTTTCTAGGTTTTGATTGGAATCCTCACCGGAAACATTGTCGCCGGAAATTGCCCAAGGGTGGTTGTCACGGCGGTCCATGGCGGCGATGCTCCGATTCGTGATTTTCTTATGTTTTCTGACTCGTTTCTATCTTATGATGCTTTATTCTGTGTTGGTTTTTTTAGATGCTGGCCGGAATGATGCAGATCTTGAAAAGGGTGAACGAAACCCTAGGTTTCGATTTGGTCTCTTCACTGTTTCCGGGTGAGATTGTTCTATATAGAACTTCTTTTTCTTCTTCTTGCTCAATCTGAAGGGTTAGTGATAGGAAGATTATGAACAATTATTGTTTTTTTTGTGCTTTGGCTGTTGTCTAGGGTTTACTCGTGAATCAGTCTGCTTGTTTGTGGTTTCTATTTGTTGTATCTGGTATTTTGTTTTTGGAAAGATGGATATCTTTCTGGTATTCTGGTTTCTCTAGAAACAATCTGGCTGCGTGAACAGTGTTCTTGGTTCTGGTTTCTATTTCATTGAATGCTTATATATTACCAGAATTAGGGTTTCTATTGTTGCTGGACTTAGTGATTTTGCTGGGAACAGGCCTGTGATGTTCTGTTGTTCTGTTGGGCTGCCTCTTTTTTGATATTAGGCCTTACAGATTTTTCTTTGGGCTAGAACCATGCCGATTTTCTGTACTGATTATTGTCCTGCTGGATTTTTCATTTTCTGATCTTGTACTTGAACCATGATACTAATTATGAGTTTGTGTTTTGCACCCTCCTTTTTGTGAACTGAAGTTTCTTACTTTATGATTTGCAATTGGGAAAACCAGCCCATGATTAATCTTCAGATTATGAGGCTTTGGCATTGAACATGATTTAAGAAAACCCTTTAAACCTGATTCCAAACATGAACCCTAATGATGAGGTTGAAAAAGAATAGTTCTCTTGATTTTCTTATTTATGTTCATGAGTTTATGTTTTGCTTTGGTTTCTAACCCTCCTGTTTTTGTTTCATGAATGATGGCAATTATTGAATGGCATGGAGAAAGAAGAGGCGTAATCGTGGCTTGTGATGAAACTCATGTTGGAGGGAACATTTGAGAAAAAGAAGATTTGAATCTTTAGAAGCTCCTAGGATTTTAGAAGCCTCTTTGAATTGTTCTTGTAAAAAATGAATTTGCTTTGTAATCTTAGTTTTCTACTTTGTATGTCATTCATAGGAATTTCGAATGTAAACTTTAATTCTCTTTGTAACACAATGGAAAAATCTTTAGATAAATTAAAGTTTTCCAATTCTTTAAGATTCAACATTGAAATATCAAATAGAAAACCCCTCACATTTGGACTTGATCCCAATAAGAATTGATATGGAAAGGATATTGAAACTTTGAATGACATTAAAAATTCAATTTGTAATCAAGTATATCATATATCAATTATATTTAGAATGTATGTTGCATTGTCGTCATTCAGATTAAAACTTGAAGAAGATTCCCCAATCGTACCAATTCGCAACATTTGCCTCAAGAACTTAAAGGTTCTTAAATGTAACGGTAATAACATGCTCTTCAAAACAAAGATGCAATTGCACATGGATCCTCTTGACTTAAATCTCAATGTCCTAAATTCTCAAGCACCCAAATTGATAACACGACATTGGACATAAATCCAAACTTTCCCACCTTTAAACAATTGAATCACTTTTGGTAACATCTCAGGAAGATGATTCCTCGCACACCATAATTGAATCGAATGGACACTCTAATCACTTGATTCTCAAGAATTACAGTGCACAAAAACATTGTAACTTGACGAGAAAGAAATCCATAATGATAATGAGTTCAAACCCTAATTCATGATTTATTTCAAATTCCCTTTCCGAAGGAGCAAACACCAAGACTTTTGTAAAAACTTGTGAAATGTGAATCACAAACTAAACTTCTAGAGTGCTTATCCTATGAGATGGACCCAGATAGCTTAAAACACGAACAAATACAATCTTGACCTGAATAAAAAAACTATGATCCAAATGAGGGTGAAATTGGATGATGGTAGGGTAAATTTGGGGTGCGACAATTTGGAAGACCTGAAGTCCTTAGTTTTCTTAGAAACTATGAAGTAAGAACTTCATAGGCTTCGGTGTAACTTGTATCAGTTCTATCTGTTGAATCAAAACTCAAATACTCTTTTTCCTTTCCTAACAAATGCACAAACATGAAACCAATGGAATATGTTATTCAAGACAAAGTGAAGAATGCATCATTTGTATGAATATATAGATTAAAACAGACTTTACTTTACCTAGTATCATGTCCAATACGTAATGATTGATTTTTTCCACAACTTCAATGGTTGAGGCAAGTATTGCTTTTCCTTGTAGAAATTCCACATTTTGAAACTCCGCAACCAAATTGGGGAATGTGCTTTGAACTATAGATTTTATTGGATCCTCAAAATTGAATATTAACAAATCTGGAGAAATTTCTATATCATCTAATCCATCATTAGGTTCACATATTTTACCATCACCAACATATAATATCCATTTAGAGAATTCAGCAAGTTCATTAGAAGTTGTATTATCCCTTCCATGTTGTAGTCTCATGTTTTTTGTTAGTGTTAGGACTTGACAATAGTCTCATACATAAGATGAGCAAATGGAAGCATAGACAATATCAGAACGCCCTGCTCTTGGAACAACTAGAAGTATCTGACAAAAATCTCCTCCAAAAATAACTACTTTACCACCAAAAATTATATATGCCAAACCCTTCTTGCTCATGACATCCTTAAGGGTCTTATCCAACGCCTCAAAACAATTCTTATGAACCATGGTGCTTCATCCCATATTATGACATCAGTAGCTTTAAATAACTGTAAATGTTCAGAGTCTTGATCAATATTGCAAGTAGAGTTATCAAGGGTTGGAACATGTATTTTGAACTTTGAATGGGTTTTTCTACCACCTGGCAATAATAAGGAAGTTATGCCACTTGAAGCAACAGTAAGATCAATTTTTCTCTGAACGAAGTGCACTTGATAGTGTTCTCCATATAAAAGTTTTTCCGGTTCCCCCGTATCCATGTAAAAAAAACACCCCTACTTTTTTTTTGTTGACAACGTCCATTATGGTTTCAAAGATTGCACGCTGTTCATCTACACATTCAAATCGAAATAAATATTAGATTAGATATTGATGATAACAACATTGATACAAAGACGAACAAATACCTGTTAGGAATGTAAATAGATTCTCAAAGTTTTGTCGTTCCGTATCAGCATCATAATCATGTTCATCATAAATCAGTCTATTGCCCACATGCCGCGTTATATACGAATCTGGATACGACATATCTTTAAATTCACGCAAACTTTTTCGATTTGATTGCATCATATTCTCAATCTCAATTAATGTGAGATTTTTCAGTTCTGTAATTGACAATTGCATGTCTTCCAAGAAAAATACAAAGCAATATGAATTATAATTGTTGTGTACAATGTAAAACCAGGTATTGCAGTCTACAGATAAGCTAAATTAATTTTCAGTAATACTATTGTTGAAGTTAGCCATATAAAAACATCAGTAAAACTTAAATGGATGTATCATAATACGTTCCATACTTCAATGTAATACAACAACATAATAGCTTCATGTACATTCCAGATGCTCTGATTTTCATTAGTAGTTGTGAAAAGAATGTTGTTTATACTGCATTTTCAATGTTGCATTTACAGCAGTTTACAATATAATATAATAAAAAGAACTTCTTATAATAGTTAACTATGGGAGGAGATTGTATAATATGTAAAATCTATGTATAAGTATTAAAGGATTGTACCTCTTCTATCAGTCGCTCTTCTTTGTTGATAAAGAATATCGTCAGATAGCAACTTCCCAAGTTTTTTTGCCAAACATGTCGTGGTCGATTAACAGTACCGGACAACAACATCGTGACAAATAACTTTCTCAAAAAATTGTCGGAACCCTAATCTTTGGCCTCATTTATGGCTGCAACATATTCTTTGTCATCATTAAGAAATCCCATCTCAAAGCATGCATCTCTAAAACTGTCACGAACTTCTCCACCAACCTTTTTTATATCCTCATAGCAAGTTGGTCCCTTGAAAATCGTCTGCATCATTCTAAGGTAATAGAGTTCACCACTGATTGGAAGAATCCAAATTAACTTTCCAATCTTACGACGTCTTTTACGTGGTCTCCTTACAAGGTATCTTTTATCATAAACAAACTTGGAAAGAAAAGCAGAGTATGTTAAATTCCTTGCCTCTATATATGTTTTGTTTGCCTCCACCCAAGCTGTAAAAACTGATTCCTTTACACTTGGTTTTTCAAGAACATCGTCTATGAATTCATAATCAGTGTAGTAAACAGGATTATTGCCCTCCATACGAAAATACAACCTTTCAACAGAAGGAGATCTACCATGGATAAGATATGAAAAAAATCCTCCAACATGCCTCACTTGGGAAAATGTACCTGCAATCAAGGTATTGTTTGATTTCATCAACCTCTCTAACAACTGTACTTCTGTTCGATTCAGTCTGAACAACAGCTACAGTTATTCTATCATAAGCTTTGTTAATATACTTGAATAAGTACTTTACTGAAGTCCCTTGAGTACACCATTCCATATTTATGTGAGCATGATATTTCTTCAGTAGATATGCATTATAAGGAACTACATATCTATTATCAATAACAATATTCTTTTTCAAAACAGTAATGCCAGTTTTCCTTTTTCTGTAGATGGGATATCCATCATGATCGACAATGGTTTGAGGCTGCCAATTTTTGGGGGAAAATTTAGAGCACTTACAATTTGTCATGCAAGGTGAAGACCTGTTTGCTAACCCATATGGACCATGAATCATATGTGTCTTTACCAAATGATACAATTGCCTATCATCGGATTAGGATGGTATTTCTGCTGAAATAATATTGTTGATGTCATCTCGAGTGGGATACTTGTTCGATTGATGCATGAAAAGAAAAATGTGTGCATGTGGAAAACCCCTCTTTTGGAACTCAATCGTGTATATATCTGTAAAAGGTTATATTAGTATGAAAATATGAATGTAAATTGTTTGATATAGAGCAAGAAACAGTGAAGTATGACAAAAGTTAATTCATGTAACTTACATGCAACAACTCTGCCCAACACATGCTTCTTTGTTAAATCATACAACAATTCATCTAACTTTATCTTAAAAACCCTTGAGATTATATCAGGACGATCTTGAGGTTGCAAATTCATGTTTTTATGTAACCTTTAAATCTCTGGCCAACTTGGATTGCAAGTAAACGTGATAAATAAATCCGGAAACCCAATCTGGCTACAAATTGTCATTCCATCAAAGTATAATTGTTCCATGTATCTATGACTTCCAACATATGTTGACGGTAATACCAATCTTTTGCCTTTGTTTGCTCCTTGATTTGAAGGTCGTTGTTATACTCCTAACAAATTAGAGTATTTGGATACTCGTAGATTTTTTTATTCTTACGTATATAATTCAGTCTCTATGACTCCATCATAATGAATCCATCAACCAAAAATTGCTGAAATAATCTCCTTGACCTGAGTAGTGTGTGTGCTTCACTTTGTCTGGTTTGAATTCGAAAAGCAAGCCATTCTCTAATGGTAAGTTTGTTCATTTTCCCTTTTTTATTGGGATTAGTTTCTTTGTTTAGAACACCAAGTCTAAATCCATCTTCCCCATATGGAAACAAAAGTGGATATTGTAATGCAAGATAGCTTGGATGAAATTCACTTATTCTTTTTAGTCTGCCGCTTTGTCTCTCAAGGATAATATCCCTTTTTGAGCTTGTATCAACATCACCAACAATAAGCGCAACAACCTCAGACACAGTAGGTTGGTTGTAAATTCGCCCATCTTTTGATCTATCAGATATTAACTTCAATTTGAGGTTAGGTACAGGAGAATCCTTAAGTATGTCTATTGTTATTCTAAAAGATTTAGCATGTGTGTTGAATTCATCAAGCATACTCTTCAGACTGCTAACATTTTCTTCCATAATATTTGGGTTGTTGTTGCATTAGGAAATAAAACAGTTGTTATGCATGCCAATAACATAACAAAACTAATGTAAGAGTCCTAATTGGCATCAGAAATATTACCCTATTCCTTACATCCTATGTTGAATCTCATTGTCAGTGTCGTAAATATAAAGCTGAGCAAATTTCGTTTTTTCTCCATCCAAAGGCATCATGCTCCCAATTCTATGGCAAGACTGCCCTTGAATTCTCATGTTAGGTGTTCCGCTTCCAATATTGAAACTATTATCAACCTTCATTCCAGGAGACGTAAATGCAAACATTATGTTGTACAATCTGCAATTCTGTTGATAATTTCTACAAATTACATCGTTTTCGTTCGTCAAAAGCTGCTTGAGAAATGGTGGTGGTGTTTTCAAAAGTGGCAACACAACTTTACCCTTTCCCCAACATAATTGGAACTTAGGCATTTCACTATGTTTTATTTTGTCGGTCTTCTCTTGATACCACATTCGTGCTCCACAATGCATGCATTTAATGCAAGGATCACCAATATCTGAATATCCTTTATAAATCAAATAGAATAACTCAGCATATTATTATAAACAATTGTATATTCATAGTTATCAAATCTCTATCAAATCACTTATGGTACATTCACTACATCCATCATAATACCATCCTGACTAGCCACACTCAAACTTCTACAGAGTTGCAACAGTCACACATGTAGTCTCCTGAAACATATAAAGTTGGTTTGTATCAGTTCAAGGATGAGAAATTGGTTTGTATCATTCTGTAATCTTAATAAGTTATAGTTCAAGAGTAACAAACATTTTGCAGAAATGCAATTTCAAAGTGACTCAATATTTCAGCTTTCCAGATAAATTTATCAAACTCAGAGAAATGAGAGCCTTGAGTCGTGTCAATTTGCATACTTGAAGATGACAACAATGTCAAATCATTTTTAAGATTGTTAAACACAAAGAAGATTCAAACGTATCTGTTAGTAATGCAGGAATGTTTAAATATATTTACATAAATAAGATAAAATTATTGATATAATTGTCACGTACTTCTCTTTAAGGTTTTTAATCTCCTTAATGCTAACATCATTAATCAACAGTTTCATGCCGCTCAATGCATTAGATACATTTAACGGATAACTTCCTGAGATGATTACACATATAAATGACAGTGTAAAAAGTTGGGCCTAATGAAAAATAGATATACATGATACCTGGAGGCTCTTTGATCCTTGCATTAATCAGTAGGACAAAAATATTACCATCATCCTTATGATTGGTATAATATTCATTAAGTTGCACAATAAATTTTCCCCAAAGAGTACATTGTACAGAATGTTTGCTGAGTGACAGAAATTACAAAACAAACATCATCAGTATATTAGACAAATACCGTATACACAATAAAGATTAGGTAATAAAATAAGATTACAGGTACCTCATATTAGTCAAATTAAATACAACTTTGCTCTTGTTGTTATCAGCAATTATTTGGGATTGGGAAATTTCAGTCACTCCTCCAACGATATTTGCAAAAAATATTACCACATAAGTCATGTGTACTCTTGAACTTAAATAATAAATTGATGTTTTCTAAATAAAAATATGTAACTCACCATACAATACATTAGACCTAAATTTCCCCTCAACAATAACATCTATCCCAATTATGTTGAGGTAGTTCACAGGAATGCCATTGAGTTACGTCTTTTGTGATAGATCATGAAAACCAATTTAAACTCATGATCTGTAGATTTGAAGGAGAAATCATTGCTGGAAACTTTGAAGTTCTACATAATGTAAGAACATCCAAGCTAAAGTTGCATTTTGAATTTTGGGACCAAATAAGGTGGCACAATCGCTTGAATCAAATCCAAGTACAACAAATAAATATTATGTAACCAATAATGGTATAACGTAACTTATATACAAAGTGGCATAAACGGAAACAACTTACACTAAACATTTAAGCATACCTCTGAATCAAACAAAATAAGCTCCAGCTGCGCTTTATTCTGAGCACTGGTCACAATACATAAATGCTTACACCTAACAACAATCTTTCATAAATCTTTGGAATCGTTGATGTTATTGATCGGTTCAATAGGGAGAGCCATGGATGGATATCTTGTATCTGTAAAAAAAATTGTGAAAAGCAAGTTAAAAATTATGAAGAAAGATGAATTGATAAAGAATGAGAATAGAAGAACAACAACTCGAGGGATGCTTCCTTCTGCAATTTTGAACGAAACCGACATGGCTATATGTATACAATTAGGATTAGGGATGGTGAAAGACTTGAGATTATTGAAAATACAATACAAACGAAGCATTGAATGAAGGAATCTGTTTCGTTTCCACATAGACAATTTGAAACTCAAAATCAGAGACGATTGAGTGTAGGTATTAGGAAGTGAATGAATTATGTAAAATATAAACCTAAAACGTGTTTAGGGTGTATTAGGTTATTCTTAAATTACTTTTGTTGTTTGAATTAAAAAAATTAAAAAATGGTAGAAAAAACCTTAGTGTGACATATAAGCAATAATTAATGCTAAATGAATATGGTGTAAGTAGTGTCAGGAAAATACGTAATTACCCTTGATTTAATACTAAATTAGAGTTTACTAATTAGGTTATTAGTGTAATCTAATGGTACTTTGATTTTTATAAGTTTAAAATAGATTTTTTACTAAATTTTTGACTTTTTCTTTATAAAATTTTTGAAGTAGCTTCTAGCTTATAATTTTTTTTCTATTTATACTTTTATTATTTTAACAAAAACTTATTCTCACCCTTGATTCGTTGATTGAATGTATTTATAAGCTAATTGCCAAGGTATTAGCAAATAGACTCAGAAATGTGATGGATTCAATTATCTCAGAACCACAACCGACTTTCATCGAGGGGAGACAAATTCTGAATGACATTTTAGCCGCTAATGAAGTGGTAGATGAAGCCAAAAGAAGGAAAAAATAAGTAGTGTTATTTAAGGTGGATTTCGGGAAGGCATATGATTCAGTGTGGATTGGAAGTTCTTAGACCAAATGATGAGTAGAATGGGATTTCACAAAAATGGAGAAGATGAATTGATGAGTGCTTGAAAACATCCTCGATATCAGTGTTGGTGAATGGAAGTCCTTCGAATGATGTTGGTGAATGGAAGTCCTTCGAATGAGTTTAAGGCGGGGAGAGGTTTGAGACAAGGAGACTCATTGTCTTCATTCCTCTTTTTGTTAGTAGTAGAAGGCTTTACAGCCTTATCTACAAAGTAGTTGAGATGGACAATTTTTTTGGTTTCAAATTTGAAAGAGAAAATGATAGATTTTCTCATCTACAATTTGCGGATGACATGATAATCGTCAGAGAAAATAAGTGGGGGAACATTAGAAGCATCAAGGCAAATTTGACATTATTCGAAATGTTGTCAGGCTTGAAAGTAAGCTTCCAGAAAAGTTGTATCATTGGTGTCAACATCTGTCAATGTTGGCTTCAGAACGCGGCGAAGATTTTGAATTGTAAAATTGGTTCCATCCCGTTCATATATTTGGGTCTGCCCATAGGTGTCAACCCAAGCGTAAAGAAGACTTGGCAACTGGTGTTGTATGTAGTGAGATTAAGATTATTTAAATGGAATCATAAGTAACTTTCTATCGGAGGTAGAGTGGTCCTGCTAAAATCTGTCTTGTCTGTTATTTCGGTATATCTCTTCTCCTTCTTTAAAGTTCCTTTAAGCATCATCGCAAAACTCGAGTCATTGTTCAAACAATTTTTGTGGGGGGTGAGGAGGGTGTGAGTAAAACTAACTAGATCAAATAGGAGAAAATTTGTAAACCTATGAAGGAGGGTGGGGTGGGATAAAGAATTTGAGAGCATTCAATTTAGCTTTACTTGGGAAATGGGTGAGGAAATTAAGTAACAGGAAAGCTGGATTGTTGGATAAAGCTTTAAATAAGAGATATGGCGGGAGAGAGGGTTTAGTTAGAAGGTGGGATACATCTAGTTCATTCTGGTGGAAAGATATGTGTAAAGTAGATATAGAGGGCAGAGAGAATGTGGAAGAGTATTCAGTCAAGGAATCATATAAGTTGTTGAGGGCGGAAGATAGGTTAAAATCTAGCAATCTATGGGGAGCAGTTTGGCACAAATCGATTTCGACCGAAGCCTCATGTTTAGTGTGGAGGCTATTTCATAATAGACTTCCCACCAAAGATAATTTAATTAGGAGATGAGTCATAGACTCAGAGAATAAGTCATGTGTCAGCGGGTGTGGTTAGGCAAAATCGGCTTCCCGTCTATTTTTTGCTTTCCTATTTTTGCAAATGTTTGGGCTCTTGTAATTCGGTGGTTCAAAACTGTGGCGGTCTTTCCTTCAGAAGGTAGGGACCATTTCGAGCAATTTGGCTCCCTAATTGATGGAGGAAAGTGATCACATTGCTAGAGCGATTTGGACTGCGTGTATCTGGTGCATCCGGAAAGCGCGCAACAATAGCATATTCATAGATAAACACGCCAATGCATAATTCGTATTTGAAGAAGTCCAAAGAACCGCATGGAATTGGCTGAGCATCAAGAACACCTCTGCAAGATGCAATTTGTTTCAATGGTTCTCAAATCCAAGGATGATCATTGAATATGTCGTGTCGAGTTCGGGCTCAGTAGGCCGCGTAGGGATAGTCTCTGCTTGCCTTTGGAACGGGAGAGATCTTGTTGGATTAGCGTGCATCCGTTTTTGGCGTCTTGTGTCGGTGTACAGGCTCGCGGTCTCAATGTTAGCATAGCTCAATAGGAGTTTCAGGCTCAGTTTTCAGGGGAATCCAGTACCACCCCAGCCTTGTCGCAAATCATCATTCAAGCTTTGGATGTGGAGGGCCGGAAAGTGGTCACGGCATGTTTAAGTATATTGTTCCAGAAGTTTTGAGAAATAAGGAGCCTGACTTGAAATATTATTCAACCTCTATTTTGGTGTATAAGGTCATATATCAGTTCAAGGGGTTTTATCACATTCAAAATCTGATATATTGCAGTACAGGAGGTTATTTTGCAGGGTAAATCTGATATATTGCAGTATAGGAGGTTATTTTGCCGGGCATTGTTCAAGTATGGAATCATGTTAGTTTTGTAGGCTGTAATGCAACTGAGGTGGAGTTTGAGGTTATTTTGCAGGGCATTGTTCAAGTATGGAATCATGTTGGTTTTGTAGGCTATGTGTATGTAAGAATATTTGGTTTGGTGTTGATTTAATTTTGCACTTCTTGTGCTTGATTAAAGCGTTTAATATATTTGCTTTTTCAAAACAAACAAAAAAAATGAAAGCCAAAAAGGTTCAGGTTGTTTACGTTAACACTAATAGGTAGAAATAAAGCAAATTGATGTCAACTCCAAATTCAACAAACTTAGCTTATGATTAGATCCACATCTCAAAACCGTAGCAACCATAAAACATAATTCCAATGCATGTTTGCCATGAAAAAAACTGCAACTAAATATGAGCTTCTACATTGACCCAAAATTTTGCCAATTAATGACAAAAGCCACCAAGAACCAAAAGTGACAGCTTCTAATTTTCAAGGGTCCAAACTTAAAAAGAAAATACAAGGACTAAACTTTTTTTCACAAAGCGTACAAAACAAACACCAATGGTTGCTTGAAAATACTAATAACTTCAACACAAGTCTTCTTTTAATATACATATGTGGTTTCTCAATCCACATCTTATATGCTCAAATATGTTAAAATACACTATCGAAATTCTGGAAAATAGACTATTGGAAGTACGCTTCCGCTAAAAGCCAGACCAGCACAAAGCAACTCCAACTCTTTCACAAAGCCAGACCAGCAAAAAGCAACTCCAACTCCTTTTCTTGAGATACAGTTCTCTGATATACAAGGTAACAGTATAATACAATTAATCACTTTTAAAAGGAAAGTCATAATTTTAAAACTCTAGTTGATGGACAGAGAGCCAATGCCTTACCTGAACTGACATAAGTTGCAGAATTTTATTAAGAACCTTTAGACGATGTGCAACATAGGTGCTTTTGCAGGTAATGATTCATTCTCCGTATTTCTTCTTGTACTACTGCTTGTTTTGTCTCACACCATACCGGTTTTTGTGGTTCAGCCTGATGAAAAGTGGCTCCATCTTCCATCATTTGATCAAGGGATCCATTTTTCTGCACTAACCAAACATCAACGATAAATAAACCAAAATCATAAGGCACGATGAGGCAAATAATTTAACCTTAGCAGAACAAATTTTGTAGGAAAATCTGGTAACCAAGGAGGATTATAAATTAATCAACTTCTCAAAAGACAAAAACATGTTACATAGTTGACAACAACATTCCTCAGACAAACAAAAAAACATTCCATCAACCTAAATTTCAAAACTTAGAACAAAAACAGGTCAAATAAAAGATAATAATAGAACTATTATTTATGAAAAGAACATAACCATGATTATTAACATCTTTTAATGATAAAAAAAATCATTAAAAAACTAAATTTAGGGTTTAGGGAAGGTTAAACATGCTAAAATAGAGAGGAATTTACCTTGTCTCAGCGTGAAGAATTTGGTGAGTTGTGGAAAATACGGCGAGGAATTCTAGGGTGCGTTCGGAATTCGGATTGAAAGAACAAAAACAGAAGAGTGGTGTTTCGTGGAATGGAACCCAATTTGGTCTCTAAAATCGGAATTTATATATGCTGCTATTATTTTTGTTTTTTTATTTTAAATAAAGAGGAATCATTTAAATTTGAATAAAGTTTTGGTATTATAACTTGACATACGGTCATATCAAGTGACAAAGATTTTATTTATTTATTTTATGAATTGTGAAAAAGAGATTTTTACGTGATAATGATTGAGATTAAAAGATTACTTAAAGGGAATCACATGACCTTTATTCCGCGTGTCATAAAAATAGTAAAATTGTTCACGGATTCAAGACTCAACTTCTTTTATTGTACACATAACCTTCACTTCCTTCCTTCTATAAATTCAATACTTATATTACAATAATTTTATATAATAAAATTCAATAATATATCACACCATTTTTATTTTTTATTTTTATATTTTATTTATATTTTATTTATATTTTATTTATATTTATATTTTTATAATTATATATTAACAACGATTATAGATTAAAATTAAAATTAAATAATTAAAAATTAAATAATTTATTTTAATTTTATCTAGTTTATTACTAATTTATTTGAATTTTATTTTTTAATTTTATATTTTAGTAGAATTTTGAAGATTTGGGATCTATTTCATTAAAAAGATATGGTTAGAATTACAAACAAAAGTTTATCGGGGGCTAAATATAAAAAATTAGAGAGAAAATTTTCAATTGTTTTTTGTGTTCAAATCTAATGAACCAAATCTCTAAAAAAATAATGAATTTTGATGAAAATAAAAATAAAAATAAAATTGATTTAATATAAAATAATTGATTCCAAATAATTAAGTTGAGATAAAAATCTAAACAATCGGAACAACCAATAAGATTTTGCAAAATATTATATATGGTCTCTACTCCCTCCTCATTCAACATGTTGAATATTTTCAACACTAATTAATCCAGGTTATTTTCAACACCTCATTCAACATCACGTTGCAACTATTCACCTATTCAACTAGGCTGGAAGAAGAAAGGTACCGAATGACACACCTTGGATAAGGAGAGTGTGCCCAACAACATCCACGTGGGGAAGGGCATGCCAAACGACATGTGCATGGCAAGGGAGGGTGTCGAGCGGCACCTGTTGTTGTGCACAGCGGCTTGCATCATTTTTTTATTAGTTCCTTAAAATTTCTTGTATGTTTTTGTTGTGTTCTTCTGTGGCGGTTAATTTAACAATTAGGATATTACATGAGTTGCAGGTAGTGAATATTAGGTGGCTAATTAAAATGAAATCATAACAGTAGTATATATATAGATATTGAAAGCAGCGAGTATTGGAAGTACCAGTAGCTTAAGAGGAAATATCTCAGAAACCATAAAATATTGTAACTGAATAGTAGCAGGTGCTTTTAGTAACAGAAATATTTCAATGGAAAAATGAATAGTCGAGTTAATTAATTAAGTGATAAATGTAGAAATAATTAAATAGCAGTAGTGTGTATATAATCTATTTTTGGTGTAAGATTGTCAAGGTTAGTTTGTTGATAATTGTTGTTGTTGTTGCCTGTATTGATTTTGTTGATAAATTGTGAAGTTGCAGGTTGTGATGAAATTAGTTGTGTTTTCTTGTGTTGAATTGATGAATCAAGTCGTAGGCCTCGTGCCAATGTTGAATGATGTTATTGAATTATTATTACATTGCAGGCTTTTAGCCAATGTTGATTATGATGAAGTTGTTATTGAATTGATGATTTAGTTGTTGTTGTTGTTTG